>JAJJWW010016870.1:0-42071 GCA_023531295.1 Papaver armeniacum | reverse complement strand
TAAGCACAGTGTTATTGGCTACAATAACACTAACACATTTCACACACAATACTACTGCTAAGCAGCAACATTAACACACATTTCACCTAATAATAATTAGAAAACAGCATGAACGAAATCAAACACCATCATAGCAGTAACACCTACTCGCCGGCAATGATCCAGTAACAACACATAATCGAATCAAACCGCCTGAATGTAAATCCTAACATCCGAATCTCAACCACAGCGACCCAAACATGGATAGTAGTGCCACGTTGAAATGCGGGCTGCATTTGCTCTCCTGGCACTCACCCAATTAATGTGGAATTGGTGGCTGTAGGCATCCTGAAAGACTATTTCCAGTTGGTTGTTTGACTCCATTAAGATATAGATGGATTGGTATGTTATATTCATGATCAGGGACAGGGATTTCATTTCCAGTTAACAACTTCAGCTACATGCTGGAGCTCTTTGTGAAAAAGAGTTGATTCCGCGGCCCCGTCATTCGGATTGCAGATAAGTCCGAGTTTGATAGGTTTTTCTTAAAGAGCTTGTAGACTTGGAGATGAGGTTCCAGAACAATGTTTGGTGGATTATCCTCCATTCCGTCCAGCATATCCCTTTGATTTCGAAAATCGGTTCCTGCACAAAAAAGTAAGTACTGAAGTTAATGAAAAATTCCAGACTTACTCAATGAGATAAGAAAAACTCAAACGTATATATACAGTGAACAAAGGCTTTAGATAGCAAGAAAACAAGAGAAAGCAAATTATACCTCCTGCTGCCATTCTTATCCCCAAGTTTCTTACACAGACTAAACAAGTTCTTTCTTTTTCTGTTTCAATATTTTTTTCTGTTTTTCTTTTAATACCTACATACATCCTCCTCTCTCTATATATATATATATACACAACTAGTGAATGGCTTTTGCAAGAATAACAAGACTACTATTGCATGATGGTCAAGGAGTTGTTGACTAAGTACCTATTGCATCTTTTTTCTGTTTTTCTTTTAATACCTACATACATCCCTCTCTCTATATATATATATATCCACTCTATTCTTTTCTGACCAGACTACTATTGCATGATGGTCAAGGAGTTGTTGACTAAGTACCTATTGCATCTTTTTCATGCAAGATCTTTTTGTTCTGAACAACATGCTGTTAAGAAGGTGGAACCAGGCGGCTACATATTTTGAGCTTTTTTTAAGGGGTTATTCAAATTTCTCCAGGGACCAAGGTAGTGCCCGTGGTCGGAAAAAGGCTGGTTAATTTGTAAGGAAAAAAAAATACTACTTTATCAAAATGAGTAAACTATCTTTTGTTTTATGCCATTTTGTTTGGCAGGACGAAGAGATGAGTTTAGAGTCCCATAGTGGGTGCATATATGCCCATGGCCTTAAGGCAACCAGTAAAAGTAGTGATTTTTAGAATTTTTTCCTTTATGCAAGAAAAATTAGAATTGATGTATTCTTCAAATTAGAGATCGAAATTTATAAATTTTATGTCGTTGGATAACAGATAACTTCTCAAAAGATCAATGCAACGCGTGCAGACATGATTACCAAATTATAACATTGGCCGGAATATAAATTTCTAACAAATACACAAATCATTGATAAAGGATTATTTTTGAAGTATATCATATGAAAAGGGGAAGTATCACTTTTCTTGGTACAAAAAAAAGTATTCTTTGGCCGAAACGGAGGCAGTATATAGTTATCGACCTTTTCAAACCTGGAAAGATGCTTACAGATCTATAATTCTACAATGACAATTTGTATCAGAGTGGTATGCTAATAACGCCATGACCAGGAGCATCAATGCTAAAACTTTTCCAATTGAAACATAAGTCCAGGCAAGTAATTTGAAAATATCAAAACTATAATAAGAATATCGGTAAATTCCACAAATTATGTTTCTCATATTGAGAACTTTCTACTAAAAGAATCATACGTATTATGTAATAACTATTTCCAAGGATTCGAGGATAGATGCGTACATGACGATTATATTTATTTTTGTTGGATGTTTGGGTGATAAAGAGAGATGTTTATGGATGATTTTGATAATGGACTAGTGGGAACCTCTTGCCCTTTCTCACTTCTCTCTAATTTCATTGAGTTGTAGAGATAACTCTTCTACTTGGTCTACAATAGACCTTACAACTTGTGGATGCTACACCCACTACATAACTAAAATAGCAAAGTTGACACTCCTATTACACTAGTACACTAACATTACATAATACTCAACAATCTCCTCCTTAATGTGATGTTCTTCTACTCCTAGTAGTTCACGGAAATGTTGAAATTTTCCTTTGGGAAGTGCCTTGGTGAGTATGTCCGCCAATTGGTCTTCCATCTTGCAATACTTTTATTTCTATCTCCCCATCTCTTCAACCGCTTTCGAATGAAATGGTACTTGAGTTTGATGTGCCTTGCTCTACAATGCTCAACCGAATTTTTTTGACATAGCAATTGCCGATTTATTGTCGCAAAGATTACTATTGTGCTCTTCTTGCTTCTCTTGAATGTCTTCCATGATTCTTCTTAGCCATACAACATGAGATGTAGCTATTGATGCCGAAATGTACTCCGCTTCCGCCTCGTGGATGGAGCTACGGTTTCTTGCTTCTTCGATGCTCATGTGAATATACCCGAACCAAGAGAAAAGCATAACCCGATGTACTCTTCATGTCATCAATACACTTCCCAATTCGCTATCACAATAGCCAACTAATTTGACATCCAAATTTCTTGAATACATGATTCCAAAATTCATTGTTCCTTGTATGTACCTTTTAATAAACTCTTTTCCGCACCAAGATGTAGATGACTAGGTGAACTCATGAACCTAGAAAGCATACTTGAAGCAAACATAATGTCGGGTCTTGTATGTGTAAGGTACAACAAGTTTCCAATAAGACCTCTATAGTAAGTCTCATCAACCTTTCTTCCTCCATCATCCTTCTTTAGTTTCTCATTCACTACAAGTGGCGTAGATGCGGGGTTACAACCAAGCATACCAAATTTCTTCAACACCTTTTCTAAGATACTTGCTTTGAAAAATGAACACTTCATCTTCACTTTGATGAACTTCTATACCAAGGAAGTACTTGAGAAAACCCATGTCACTCATCTCATATTTCATCATCATTTCTCTCTTGAATTGCTCAATCATATGAGCATCATTACCCGTAAAGATAAGATCATCAACATACAAGGAAACGATGGAGAATAGACGTACCTTTGTCTTCACATATAATGTAGGCTCACTCTTGCTTTTGTTGAAGTTTTGCCTCTTGAAGTATCCATCTATCTCACTATACCAAGATCTTGCTTGCTTGAGACTATACAAAGATTTCTTCAACTTGTATACTTTGTCTTCTTCTCCTTCCATCACAAAACCTTGTGGTTGTTCTACATAGACCTCTTCATGGAGTTCTCCATTCAAAATGCCGATTTGACATCAAGTTGATAAAGTAACCAACCTTTTGGGAAGCCAT
Source organism: Papaver armeniacum (assembly GCA_023531295.1). NCBI lineage: Eukaryota > Viridiplantae > Streptophyta > Magnoliopsida > Ranunculales > Papaveraceae > Papaver > Papaver armeniacum. Next base: position 38,580 of record JAJJWW010016870.1, on the reverse strand, counting down.
AGCAATCACGGCTCTAATGGTGTCAAGACGAGCAACCGGTAAACGTTTATTGTAGCTCGATATCGGTTGTTGTGAGTAGCCCTTTGCCACCAACCTTGCTTTGTATCTTTGAACCGTCCCATCTCGCATTGTACTTCACCTTATAGATCCACTTCACACCAATAACTTCTTTGTCACTTGGCCTTGCTACCTTCTCCCATGTATCATTCTCACAATGACAAAACTTCTTCTTCCATAGCTTTTATCCAAACCGGTTCTTTTGATGCTTCTTCAAAATTTTCCTGTTCAACCACACAATAGTTACATCTTTCATAGAATTCACTCAACCTTCGCAACTTCTTTGCGCCGACGGTGATGTTGATGCACTAGTACTTGGAGACATACTTGGAGATGCTCATTGTCTTGTATCCGGAGGTGTTTGAGGTAGTTCTTCCTCATCTTCTTCACCTTCTTCAACTTCATTTATTGCTGAATTTTTTTGCTCTTCATCAACAATAATGGTTCTCTTCAATTTTACCTTCTTCCCAATTCCATGAAGCTCCTTCATCAAATAACACATCACGGCTTGTGATCATTGTGTTGTTCTTCAAACTATACAACCTATAACCTTTGATTGGAGGCTATAGCCAATGAATATACACTTCTCACTTGATTCATCAAGCTTTGTCCTCTTCACCTTCGGAATTTGAGAATAACACACACTACCAAAAACTTTGAGATGCCTTACCGATGGCTTTCTCCCACTCCATGCTTCAAAAGGAGTTTTATCCCATACGTCTTTGTTGACACCTATTCATCAAGTAGACGGCGGTGTTGACGGCTTCGGCCCAAAACACTTTAGGCATGCCCTTGTCATGAAGCATGGACTTCGCCATCTCCATCACGGTTTGGTTCTTTTCTCTCGGAAACACCATTTTGTTAAGGAGTATAACCCACTTGCTAGTTGCCTTTCCAAGCCTTCATCTTCACAAATTTATCAAACTCTTTATTTTTGTACTCTTTTCCTCTATCACTTCTCAAAACTTTGATATAGTGATCACTTTGCTTTTCAACAAGGCTCTTGAACTTTCAAGATGCTAAAAACTTCGACCTTTTGGGAATGGTTAGCTTATGTTGCTTCCCAAGTGCACAACCTTCACATACTCCATCTTTGTGGTTGATATGTTGTGGAAGTCCTTGCACCATGTTCTTGTTGGAAAGCACCTTGAGGCCATTGAAATTCAAATGCCCAAGTCTTTTTTATGCCATAACCATGTTTCATCAATGGTTTCCATCCTCAATGCAACATTCTTCCTTTTCAAAGATAATTGGAAAGCTTCTATTTTTCTCCATCTTGATACTCTTCATGACTTGGGTGTATGCCAGAATAGTACCAATACTGCTAAGTACCATAGTTGCCGCCTAAATTGCATCTCTTTGGTTGACCAATCGTCGAGATATTTATAGGTATTACCTAACAAAGCTAGACCCCAATCATACTCCCAACTCTATCTAAGTACGCCAACAATGAACTCCATCATTTATCTACTTTTCCAAGAGATTTGCGATAGAAGAAAATGACCAAAACACCACATAAAGAATGCTCGTGTCAATGTTCCCGCATACCCAAAGATTATCCTGCCATTTCTACTTTCAATGTACTCTCTCAAGATTGCTAAAATGAATTTTTTCAGTCCCATGCACCATAATTTTTTATATCCATAAAATATAAATCATCTAGAGCGGGATATGTTAGATCACTCCCCAACAACGGCATAACTACTGGTCGTTTACAAGGGTCACCGGTGGGAATTCCTGTTAACATGTACCAATCTAAAGGAAGGAGGCCAATTTCAAACTCCCGAAAATCAAAGCTCTTTGTTTTTTACCACCATCTCTGGCTTATGGCTTCAACTAAGGCTCTATCCCCATTGGCGAAATCAAACTCAAAAACAGTAAGAAAAGCCACAATTGTCACAATATCGCTTTTGTCAGTTTGATTATCTTTCACTACAATATTATAACACACTTCAATTTCAAACTACCTCTAAAGCTTACTTTACAGGGTCTTCGTAACATCGTGACATACATGTCTATCACATTTCCATGATGAAACTATATGCAACCCATCTAGCATTTCATCCATACTCATACTACAATCAATAACAAACATGAAAAAAATATCATTATCATTGTGATTCATTTTCATCCATACAAACCAAATGATCATTATCAATTCATCCATACAAACTAAATTATCATTATTATTCATTTTCATTCGCATAAACTAAATTATCATTATCAAATACATCATACAAATAATAAAATTATCAACAATTTTATTTTTTGTTCATCACAAATAATCAAATAAAATCCTAACAATTCTAAAATCAATTTCAATCACATATCATTTAAATCAGGTAAACATATCATCTAAAATTATCAATCATCAATTTCATCAAATTTTCATCATAATCAAAAATCAAGAAAAAAAAAACCTAAAATTTTAAATCTTACCTCAATCAATTTCGTGGACGGAATTGAATGAAAATACTCAAACGATCAAGAAATTGATGGAGTACAAACCCACGTAAGGAATTGAGACATAAACGTCTACGAAATCCATTTGGCGGGTGTGTTTGAGAAGGAAAATGAAATGGGAAGAACTGAGAAGAAGGGGCTTCGATGGAGAAAACCCGATTTTGGAACGTCGATGTGCTCGGGCCGTTTCAACCTAGCCGACCAAGTCAAACGCCGCTCTGGCTCAAATAAGCAACCTGGACGCTTGTAATCGTTTCATGCTCCGCTAAATTGGCCATGCCATAGGGGTTAGTAGGTTGCCCAAGTCGACGCGGATGGCTAACTGGCAACCAGATATCTAGCCTATAGGACTTAGCCTTACCGTGTGCGAAGAGTGTGCGTTTAGCAAGGGTATTTCAGTCTGAATATTAAAAATATATGGAGTTAGTGGGTTAACAACGACTTTTGCTATTTTTCTCTCCCTCCGACAAAAATCGCTTGTTTCTACACAGTTAACTTTCAATCCCAACCATTGGTATATATGTTTGTTGTTTCCGTATTTGATTTCGTTTTCACAAACCTAGTCGGTCTAGTAGTTCCTTGTTAGATCCGAAGTTGTATTACTTCTAAGCGTATATATATTGCCCCTACTAAGGTTATAACCACAAACAATCTACTTCAAAATTCGATTTTCTTTCATCAAAATAGTTAACATGAAGTTTCTACAGGTAATTCTCTCCTTGTCATTGTTATTACTTGTTCCATTACTAGTTGTTGAATCATCATCTTCTTTGAAATGATATTTCCGTCACCAACATAACAAGAGGTTCATTTCTTTACTGAACGATGCAAGTCCTTATTGGCTTTCTCCTTCGGGTAATATTGCTTTGGTTTCTACCAGTTGCCATGGTCTCCTGATCAATATACTGTTGGTATATGGTTTGTTAAATCATCTAACAAAACTCTAGTTTGGACTGCTAACCTTGAAGATCTTATTCCAATAAACAAACCATCTTCAGTTCTTTTTACCAAGGAAGGAAAGTTAGTATTGCGGATACTACCTGACAATAAAGAGAAACCCTTGATGCCTAATGCTCCGAACCAGTGTCATGGAAAGCTGCATGACAATGGAAACTTTGTTTTGTATGGTTCAGATTCTCAAATTGTTTGGGAAAGTTTTGATTATCCTACTGATACACTTATCGGAGGTCAAAAGATAAAAGCTGGATATGATCTAATCTCCATTTCAGGTGAGTACAAATTATCAATGAGTAAGATCAGTGGCATAGTTATGATATTGGATGCTTCTGATTTGGTTGTTGCTGATGTATCTAGTCGGCCTTGGGTTACGCCAGAAACCATTCCAGAGAGCCTCAATTTAGATACCGCTGGTATGTTATATCTTGTAAATTCCAATGGAGCAATACGTGAAATAATTTATAAAGACAAAAAGCAACAACGAAAACTCAAAGACGGAACTATTAATAATGTTAAGGAGGATTATATATATAGAGCAACATTGGATTCAAGAGGATATTTTATTTTGTACAAAGAAAGGATTGATGGAAATGAAGAATCTTCCTCTGATTTGGTATTACTTTGGGCATCTTATCAATTATGGAGTACGATAGATGATATAATTGGTGTTAGTATTCCTATTATCTTGGTTGGTGTATTACTCGTGGCGATTGTCATGTTAGTGAGAGCACAACCTGATCAGAACTTGAAGGAGGAGGAGACAACAAAGATTATCGGGCAAAAAGAAAAGGATCCAACAAAGACTAGCAAAGGAGGATATGAAAAGCTTGATACATCTTCAGAGTTAGAATCAGGAAGAATATAACCTCTTTTTTTTCTTCTTCTTCTTTTTTTCATACTAGCAGTAATTTTATTTTATTATTTGCAGATTATATTGATTTTATTAATACTCCGATTCTGTTTTACTCCTTTATTACTTAGTTAATTTACCTTATTTTACTCCTTCATATAGCATAGTAGGATTTGTTTTAAGCACCTGCCCAAATGTCAGCTTATGTTTGCAAGTTTGACGGTTGGTCTTGCTTATTACATGTATGTATCTGGCACATGAAGTTTTTTTTTTTTTTTTGCTAGGAAAAATAAAATTCATTGAAATTAATGAGAGATTACATCCTGAGGGAGAAAATATGGGTGATTGTTGACATCCCACTCTCCCGAGATTCTCAAATTCACCGTGTTTTGCGCCTATGTCTCGTTAAGCTATTATGATCTCTTAAGATGAATGAACCTAAGAGGAGAAATATCTTTTTAGAAGGAAAAGACAATCATCTAATACAGAGCATGAGGTCCAACTAGTTTGGCCTTTGCTATTATTCGATAAGCTATAATGTTTTAGCATCACTTATAATGCAAACGTCCGGAAAGTTATTCCTTTTAATCCAACTTGTCGCTCCATAATTGCTACACTTCACCTACTTTGTAACTTGCACTCCTTCCTGAGACTAGCTTGCATCCCTTGAAGTCACCTGAAGAGTTTAAGGCCACAATTCTATATCCCTATGCCTGCATTCCTAGGAAGACATATCATCACAAATAAATGCGCGAAATATGTCGTCTTCTACCTTCTCTTATTATTATTGCTCTTTGAAAGTCTCAAACTCTTATTCAGATTCTCAATTCTGGAAACACAACGAGGGTTGTAAACTAAGGAACTGTATGTAGGTTGACCCCAACCAGATTAGATGTAACTCAATTGCAGAGCCGGATAGTGCAACAAACACTGGTGATCTACTTAGGCCAGCTAATTCGTGGATGGGCATATATGCTCTCCCATAGCTTTAGCAGATAAAATGTTCGAGTTCAATTCTAAACTAAAAACACTGGCATAACCAATAAAATGCAACTGTATATCCAAAAATCAAATGCCACCCACCCAAAAAAAATAATCAAAAAATCACTGGGTGATGATAATATTAATTTGAGTACGAAACTTGTCAGCAACAATTTTTTTCGTCCATATAAAAGAAAAATTAGTGTAACCTGTGATATTGAATGATTCTAATGTTACGGTGATGCGGGTATGGTCCATGCTTGCCCATTGAAACACCCCAAATGGGTATTCCTGAAAGTTCCCGGGGTGAAATACTTAAAAGAATAAAAAAAATAAGAATCATTAATAGGTGTCTACTACCTACCAGAAATTCATAAGAAACTGCCACAAACTTGCATTACCATGGAAGTATATTTTAATATTGCAATTTGGGTTTAAAGTTGGCGCAATTAAATAACTTGATCAGTTTCTGCCTACCTGTTCCAGTTATTGGCAGGGTTGACAAACTTAGTCCGGGTTGTATAAACATGGTTAATACGGTTTCCTTTGAATTTCCCATCCCAAGTCTAATCTTTTTGGTATAGTGCAATGTAACGCCTTTCATTTCAACTCTCTGTATAAGGTATCATAGTTGCATCCTTATCTTTTTCGTCCTGCCAAATTAAGGCAAAGATATAAAAAAAATACTACAAAAATCATTAAACCCAAAATGGGAGAATTAGGCGAAATGATTAGTAACCTTGATCTGATTCATGGAGATCCTTACATGGAGTTGGTGCTTCAACAACGGATCCAACCAATATTCAGAGTGCCAAACTGTATCAAAGAGAGAAATAAAAAAGCATACGAGCCTCAAATGGTGTCTATCGGTCCGTATTATTATGGGAGAGACCATTTAATTCCAATGCAAGTTCACAAGAGAAGAGCCTTAATTCATTTTCTGAGGAGACAGCCAAACGTACCTACCGAATCTTATACAAGGAAATTGAAGGACAGTGTGAAGGAGTTGAGGGAAAGTTACGAGCAACTTGACTTGATGCAGACATGGCAAGACGATGATAGCTTTGTTCAACTTATGCTGGTTGATGGAGTTTTCCTTTTGGAGTTCTTATCTGTCATGAGAGGTACTCAGCGAAACCATGACTACGCTAGTATTGACCCCATATTTGGAAAGCGTGGGCATGCTTTGATCTATAACTCTGTGAAACAAGACTTGTTGCTGTTGGAGAATCAGTTGCCTTATCAAGTACTCTCTATATTGCTATCTGTTTCAGGAGTGCAAGAAGAGGTAGACAAATCAAAGTTTTCATATATATTTTCTTTGTTAGTTTCACTTACAAACTAACTCTATTCTTGTTTGCATCTGACTCGGCGTCTGAATCTGAATTAACCCTTGCAGCGAGTTAGATGTCAGACCGTTTGCTTTTTATTTCAAGTCAAATCTGACTAGCCATATGACTCATGCCTAACAGTTGATTCGGGGTCTGCTTGAGTCATGTAACAAAGTGCCCCGATTTCATGGGGATCAAACCACCGACTGCATATTTTTGAGTTAGGTGAGTCAGATATGAGTCTAAAAACAAACATACTAAATCGCATTCTGGGATGAGTCGAAAGTGATTTTAGTCGATCCAAATGAGTCGATTCTTACTTAGCATCCTAAAAAAGAATATGAAAAGATATCATGAAAATTAACTCTATTGATTTTATTATTGCAGGCTATAGATGCTGCGTTATCTTGGATTATGTTTGCTCCAATTGGTCCAGGATGTCACTTGTTAGACATGTACATGAAGGGGTTACTGGGAGGTAGTGACCAACAAAATGAGGATCAGAGGGTAAACGTAGTTAGACATTCAGCATCTAAGCTTCACAAGTATGGCGTCCAATTTAAAACAGTTGGGAGCTACAATGATATCAAGTTCAACAAAAGCACCGCTACCCTAAAACTTCCTCACTTCGAAATAAACGAATACAGCATCTCTACGTTTCTGAATTTGAAAGCTTATGAACTTCGAGGTGACAGCAACACCAAGGAATTGAGTTCTTACATAAGACTCCTTGACACTCTTGTCGAATCAGCCAACGATGTAAGCTTGCTCCGATCCCGAGGGATCATAGTTAGCTCTTTGGCTAGCGATGAAGCTGCGAGTAGTAGGCGCGAAGGTCTTGTGTTCTGCGACAGGAAATCAAAACATAAGCAAGAAACATAATGCTAAACATAACTTTTTGTAATCTTATAGTTCTAACTTTTAATTTTGAACTCTCCAAAAAAACCTGCGAGTAGTAGATCTGGTACTATCTGTCTGTATCGAGATAATGCATCGTCAAACCCCAGACAGGGTTTATTGTCTAGATTGAAACTGAATACACTCACATCACGTGTTTTTGCTGTAAAATACATTTCCAGAAAACCATCATTTTGTGATCCAACAGAACTAGACATAAATAACAGAAGCATCAAAAAGATCAAGATGTGCCTACAATCACCGAACCCGAAACAGAACACTGGCTTATCCTTGTCGAAAGGAGATTTTGTCCCTCTTCCTAAAATAGATATTATATCTTCGTAGGGGTTTTGGATACCGTCTCTAATTTGATGCAAGTTGTTGCCACCGAATGATATTTTTCCTAGCAATCAAATTTTAAAAGAACAATAGGTTCAGTAGGTCCCATAACATGACATGAACACACATATATGCAAAGAAATTCACGACACAAGATAATAGAATGAACCTGTCTTCTCGTTGCTTTGTGTGAAATCGAATCCAACTATGAGCTCGGAGTGTTGAAGAGCTCCTTTAATCTGGAAGTTTAAGAACAAGACATTAAATTACTTTGTATACGGTAAAACGATTCCCAAATTCATACAAATTCCAAAAACATTAACAAAGCAACAACTATGAAATCCACCTTGGTGGATATTAGACTTGTTTAAGAAGTGAACATCTTTAAATGTGCCCAAACAGGATCACCATAACATCGATGAAAGTAGAGTACTATGAAATCCACCTTGGTGGATATTAGCCTTGTTTGAGAAGTGAACATCTTTAAATGTGCCAAACTGGATCACCGTAACATTGATGAAAGTAGAGTACTTGTCACATAACGTAAACAACTTCCATTCTATACCTCTGCCACCAAATTCCCTTCAATTTGACTAAGATTTGAATTATGTTCCAATTGTAAATACATACCAGAATATCTTTAATAAAATCAAAGAGTCAAAAACAGAGAATACCAAAATCGATGAAATTCAAGCTTTCCTTAAGAAACATCAAAACTACCGATTCTGAGTACCATAGATGTCATAGAGATTGTTTTTAGAGAGTCAATGAGAGAGAGAGAGTTTGTTTACCTTTTCCAATAAATCACTGTCGCTAATGGTGGAGATATTATTCGATTTAGAAGTGTGTTTGCTCGTGGACATATCAGAATATTGATTCTATGATATTGAAAGGTAAATCTTGGTTTATGATAATGAAAACTTCAGAAAATTAGATAGGAGACAACTTGGTGTTTATGCTATAGTTTCAGAGAATCAGAGATGGTAGGTAGTATCACAGGGAGAAGACGAGAGAAAACACAAGAACACAAAAGAAATCAACAACAGAAGATTGTTTAGCAAATTATAGTGCCTTATATAGATAATCGGGAAAATCTATGAACAAAACAAAGGTAAAGTTGGGACACGTAGACACGGTTTGACACAAAAACACACAGTATATTGGGTTTCCTAACGAAATTTCTTACTATTATTCATTTAACAACCAGCGGGGTTATGTAATTTGTACTCCAGTGGTTGAAATAGCCCAAAGTAGAACACACAAGTCAACATAAATAGAAATAGCCCTAAAAATCCCCAATCTTCAAATTCAATGATGATCTAGTCTTGATCCCTAGTTCGACTTCAAAATATTGCCAGTCGATCTTCTTCATAGCTATGTCTATCAAAATTTGTTCTTTACTAATATACCAACATAAAAAGAGAAAGATCCTAGGTAAAAAGATGGTGGTGCTTCTAATCGTGTGCGTACTGGAGAAAAGAAGCTAAAGTTGACTCTAGAGCTATGACCTTTTCAAGTCAATAGATATAAAATGATGTACCCCAGTATATTTCTAGGAAACCAAACAAGTGGTGCAAGACATGCCTTCAAACACCTGTACACTTTAGGAAAAAGACTAAAATCCAAGATTAACTACCTTGCAAGAACAAGTGGTCACACTGAGGGATAGGTGTGGTTGGGCTGTCCATGGCTAGTATGCGGTATAGGAAGGTTTACGGGAGTATCAGCAGATACAATATTGATATAGTGTATCAGCCGGTATAAAACTGATACTGGGGATACTGATATATTAAGAATTTTGAATCAGTATCAACAGATACAGATACAATACGGCAGACACGAGCCCATATTGATGGATGTTGCAAACCATGTTGTTCTCATCCCATCTTTGGCCAAAAAAATTCAATTGTCATCACCAGTTTAGTTACACAGTTAAATGATATCATTCACAGAAAGTGTGGATCCTGGTTAGCAGTTCTTATTTCAATTGCTTGCTCTTTATAATAAATATATATATATATATTGAAGAATTCATTTGCTTGCTGTTGTTTTTAAGTATTTATTATTACTACAAAAATATATTATAATGTTTCTCCCTCTTGTCAATACAATATATAATATAATATGATGTTTTAAGTATTCATTTGCTTACTGTTGTTTGTACATATATATAATATAATAATAAGAGTTCTTCTTTATGCTTCAAGGAAAAAATTAAAATAAGAGTTCTTCCCCACATATATTTCTCCCCCACCCCCAACCCCAGATCACATTTTTCTGCACCGTGTGGATTTGGAGAAAAAAAAATAGAACAGTAGTCCCTAGAACTATGCCTAGGTGGTTTGATATCCAAATTTCCTATAGGAGGAAGCTTGAGAACCATTTGCCTCTTTTTCTATAGCCAAAGTATAATATGGATCGATTGCACAAGTGAATCGATCCATAGTAGTAAACTCTAGATTGTTGCTTTCTAAATTCCCTAGAAAAATAGAACTCCCTAGATTGTTGCTTGATCCCCAACTTTATGGGAGGAAGCTTGAAACCATTTGTTTCCGCCACAATAGATCAACAGTTCTACTGTTATTGTAGTTCTTAACTTCTTAATATAACAGTTTTAAGATTAAAATTATCATCCTGGAGTACGAATTTCGGCTCGCATCCCATTCCTACTCTGAATATTACAAAAAAAAAAAAAAAAAAAAAAGGGAGTTTCATCTCCTCAATTCTTTTGTAAGGTGATTGAGTTTTTGGACTGACTTGAAAACTAGAAGAGGCATAACATTCAATTGCCAAGCTTCATAATCAAGGAATGAACCTAGTGTCCAAGTCCTAACAAGGATAAAATCTAAAAGATTTAAGAGAAGAGATAACATAAGAAGCATGATCATAATAGACTATAGATAGATGTATAACTCAACTAGAGCATAACTTTCATATCTGTGTTGACTACTAATATATCTCCTATTATACCAAGAGTAAGGACAGCCTTTATATCTTAAATCTCTATCAAACCCACAGGAATACCTTGCATGCCATTCCAGGCCTAAGCAATACAAACCGACATACCACAAGCAGAAACACAGAACTAAACCAAATTCATGAACCACGGTCCCAGACTTTCAGAAAGTAACTTTATGTAAGGATGGTCATAAGTTATTAGGATAAACCCATTTGGTCTTTAACCTGACCAATACATGTTCAAGGATGAGATGAAAGAACTATTAAAATTGTAAAAAGGAGCTAAAACAGAAAGAAAGCAAACGATGAAACTAATATAATATGGAATGAAATAAAAGAAGAAAGAGGCAAAACAAGTATAAAACTAAATTAGAAAAGGCTAAAGATGTGAGGAGTTTAAGAAAGTAAAAATAGATTGAAGAGAAACAGCTTAGTAAGGAACTAACCTGATACTGCAACGAGGAGGGGGCAGAAGACCCTGGCTCATCCTCATCCACTATCATGAGATTTATGCTCTTTATAAATTGATCAAAATTAGATATCTGCGGCTCAGAAGGGAGGGAACGCTGCTAGAGACGGGTCCAGCATAACTTGTTTTCCCTGGCTCATCCTCATCCACTATCATGAGATTTATGCTCTTTATAAATTGATCAAAATTAGATATCTGCGGCTCAGAAGGGAGGGAACACTCCTAGAGACAGGTCCAGCATAACTTGTTTTCCCTGGCTCATCCTCATCCACTATCATGAGATTTATGCTCTTTATCAATCGATCAAAATTAAATATCTGCGGCTCAGAAGGGAGGGAGCACTGCTAGAGGGCACAGGGTCCAGCATAACTTGCTTTCCATTGAAATCATCTCATACCACATTTACGTCAGTCATAATAATCAGTCAGGTCCACATGTTGTCGTAAGTTAAAAGCGCGAACTCAGTAGATATGAAATGGTTTGACTGCAACCAGTGTTATTAGAATGGGAGCTCTTTCTAAACTTCAGTGCACTCCCACTTTCAGATTTCACAGACACCCATATTGTAGGATTCCACAAAAAGAATATAAAATAGTCACGAAATACCAACAGAAGCGTCACTGATAAAAGGGAGATTGAAGCTCAATTATCGAGAAACCTTCTGAAAGTATTGGTGTCATTTTCTTCATATTACTCGCTGTTCTCTTTAAAAACCAGCCTAGACTTTCACATTTACGATTGCAACTTCTGTGAGCTCCACTACCACAACAGCCTCATCTCTGTCTAAAGAACTCAACATTGCCTCGAATGATTCACATCTTCTGTCAACCTTTTTAGATAAAACTGAATCAGATTTCCCAATCTCTTGACAAAATGACCTAAAGCTCTTTTCTTGAGGACCTTCATCTGCATCAACTCAGGTTTGCCATGGTGGTAGACTGATTGACAATATCTCTGCCTCATACAACTTCTTCCTCTTTTTGATATAAGTTTGTAGTCTGAATATCAGTATTTAACCTTCTTTAGGCTCAAAATCGAAGTGCGAGTACCCGTTATCCAAGTTCATGTTGCTGATCATGTGCCCTAGTGTTTCTTCTGTTCCTGCAATTTTAATTTTCTCCAATTAGATTTAATCAAACACTGTGTTTTATGACTCATGAAGTCCTTCTGCCTTCAAATAATGTAATACAAACTAAAACAAAAAGCTACAGAGATGAACAAATCAAAAGGAATATAAAAAAGATAACAGCAAAGAAAATTGTTATTTTAGAATAAAGATTCATATAAAATATGAATCTTAAGGAAACACTGAATTTTTTGAGGCAAAATTCCAGGAGTTCATCAATCCCTAAGATGAAAAAATCTAGGGTTTCAGGCAAGGAAGCTATTACTCTCGGTGTCATTTCAAATGTACATACAATTAAGGACAAATACAAAAGGATCGATACAAAGGAAACTATAAAGAATAAGATGACATAATTTTTTATCAAACGATGTAGATATAATCTTTTATGGAAGCAACCGTATTACTAGAGGAAAATCAAGCAGAGAGGCATGGTCGAAGTCACGGCAGCAAACCGTATTACTAGAGGGAAATCATGGCAGAGACATGGTCCAAGTCAAATTCTAAGAAAACTCTATCTGGAATTAAGCCAAAAAACAACAATTCAAGGAAGGAAAAGAGGGGATTGAAAGAAACTTCAAATGTAGCTAATGTGGAACCTAGTAAGGCCGAAGCCCATTAACACATATACGGTGATTAACAATTCTCATACAGGGAGAAACAAAATATATTACAGAACAGTAATTTGAATCTCTGGTGATCTGACATCTCGTCCTCAGACCCCTAAAGAATTCTGCTTGGTAGACTAACTATAGAGAAAAGGGTTATGTAATCATGTGGACTAAAAAGCATAGATTTCTCAAATTGCAATGCGAGTTCACAATTCTTCAAACATTTAATCACCTCCATCATATTTACAACAAGCTTTTACTTTGGCCTTCTTAGTTAATAATCTCAAGGCCCTTTAAGAGAAAACAACAATTAGGCATATACACATGACAGCCAAGAAAATATGAAAGCAGCCTACAAGTGATAAATACAGAACTTTGAACTACTTCAGCATCATCTAGAAAGGAATTATACTTCAAATGATGAGATACCAAATAATTCCAATTTCGAATTTCTTTAGTTAGACTTTCTGTTGAATCAGGAACTAATGATCTGCCATGCTTGCTAAAGATCCTTGCTAGTATTGGCCACAGCCTCTCCTAACTATATTGTTCAAACCCGTAAACTCTAGAAAAGTGTGGTAACAAAACAATTGCATCACATTAACAAGAAAAAGATAAAGCAAAATGACGCTGATACACCTTGGGGTTTGAAGATACCCACGTTTCATTATATTATATACGGATGGCACTCAACACTATACAAAAAGATAAAGCGAACAAACAAAAACTCTTCACAAACAAATGAACCATATGAAGAACGAAACTTTACAAACCTAACCATATGAAGAACGAAACTTCACAATCAAGAAGGCGACGAGATACCAGAAGGTTCTGCAGAATTCGTATGAGGTTTCATTTCTTCAGATGGGTTTTCCATTAAACTGCTTGAGCACGGGATACAGGAATTCGTAGCAGTTAGTTGTTGGTGAAGACCAAAAACCTGTATTTATGCTAAAAGGCAAAGAATTCCCCAACAGTTAGATAGGATTGACCACTACAGGAAACGGAGTTTTTTCATGAGTGCAAGAGCAAAATCCATCTCTTTTCTGGACTCGGGAACGTCTTGTGACATGATATTGGTGAAGTTCACGACCTAGAGACGGGAATACGATTCTTAGCAAACTTTCAATAGAAAAATTAAAGTACATAGAAATTCACAAATCACTAAACCAGAGCAGCGCTCTGATGCATAACTGTTGTTGCATACTTGGAAATTTTCGAAGGCACGAGGAGAAATATTATCCTTGAAGAACCTCATCATGTCCCCACTCTTATCTCCGACTCCAATCAATATGATTGCCAACGAGTAATCCCTGCAAAGAATACATTCAGAAATGGCTAACCCAAAAAATGAAAAAGAAAAAGAAAAACAAGATTAGCACTCAGTGATAAATCTAACATTTAACCTTGCATTTTCAATTGCAGATATGGTCTTTTGCTCCTGACAGCTTAGCTGTCCTAGCTCAGTATATCTACCTCTGTGCACCTGACCATCGATATTTCAAAAAACAATACCGTCAGTTTCACAAGTTAAGCCTCGTGCGCACCAGTGAATGCTATCTTGCAATTCTCACTAGTTAAACAGCAATAAAATTTCAAGGAAGGTAGAAAAGAATTACCGGCCCATTAGAAATTATCACTAGGACATGCTGCTTGCCCTGGTTTTGTTTCACAGTTGAGATAGCCATGTTTACAATAGGAGCAAAAGATTTTGGTTCTGCGACAAGAACACGAAAATAAGCACAGAAAAAATTATGATCAAACTTTGACAAATCATGTAAACATTAAAAGAAAAAAGAAAAAAAACCTGCGAGATATAGACCAGGCACTATCTTCACGTATTGAGCCAGCACTTCTTCAATTCCAGCACAGGGGTTGTTCGGTTGATTGAAGCTAAGGACACTATCATCCCTTGTAGTTGCTGTGAAATGTGAACATATATAAAACACAACAATGATCCAACAGAAAACTAAACAAGATAAGAAAAACAAAGGTATCAAAAAGATCTAGAGCATACCATCTCCAAATCTGTAACAGGCTATTGACCGATTCTTATCCAGAAGAAACGGGAAAATTCTGGCAAAAACAGTCATTACGTGTTGATAGGGGTTTAGGATGCCTTCTCTAATTAGATGCAAGCTCTTGCCCTTGAATGATGTTCGACCTAATGGTCAAATTCAAAAATCAAAAATGTAAGTTTCGTATGTCCAGTAGATGATTTGAGATATATAAAGAAATGTGAAGAGTTAGCAGACCTGTTTGCTCGTTGGATTTTGTGAAATCGACACCAAACATGAGCTCAGATTGTTTAAAAGCTTGTTTATTCTGCAATATGAAGAACAATGATGAACATAAGAAACCCTAACACCCACCATAAGTAAGCTTAGCTAAAATTAAGTTATTACAGTAAAAGGCAATCAGACATTGAACAGAATCAGTGTCCGCCGAGTGCAATTTAGACTAGGTTTATTTCAATTTTATAACAAATCGGATCTCAATTAAATCCATTATACAGACTTCCAGCAATACAGTACTTTTAATTAAGATGTCGCTAATTGAATCGAATGTACGAGATTGGTTACCTTTTGGAACAAATCATCGTCGTCGCAAATTTGGGGAACATTATTATTAGGTCTAGGCCGTAAATAAATATGATTTCTCCCACATTCGAACAAGGATCTTTTTGTTGAACCTAAAACTCTGAGTACTGGAACCCATAGGTTCTCGCACAAATGACCTTTAAAAATCTTCTTCCTATCTCTCTCACAGTTTCAAACGAGGAGGTTGAGTTAATGAGATTGGACATTTCTCTCTACTTATATCTACTGGGTAATTCTCTCTACTTCCAAAGGAAAGCAACTTAAAAACAGAAATGCGTAAGCGGTTTTTAAGAGAAATGTCAAATAAAATTCCCAAAAACGTGTTAATGAATACGCGCGACTCGCACATGTCGATAGCGTGACCACCGAGATACCTGCTTCATTCGCCTCTCTGTGACATTGAAAAGGCAACTTCCCGAAACTAAAATGGAATTCTAGGTTTCACCGAGAATCTAGTTTGGATGGGAATTGCATCTAATTGAGCTATGGGTTCCAGTATGCCCTCCCATGGCCATATAAGTAGTATTCCAAAAATTTCTTTATCAGTATGCATTTCTGGAGTCCGACTTTGTGCACCCCCACTAAACCGGGGTGCACGTTACGGCTCATCCCATCGATCTAAATTTCCTCTAAGTGGTTTTCCAAAACCGGGTCTATATTTTATTCTCTTATTATTATATTCTGAAATTGCATCGAAATTTGAAGAAGTTGGACACAGTTCCACTATCTGAAACTCCATTCACAAGTCTTCTTGTTTTATCATTCTCTTTTCTTCCCCACAACAGATGTTCCACATTAAACATTCGAAAAGAAAATTATCGAGTCCAACCAAAAGAAAGTAAGAAAATCATATGAAATGTTGTATATGACTAATTCTCTGTTTTTGATTTTTGATCTTTTTTATAGAAGTAGCTTATTAAAGTCCTGATGGCGGAGAAGAGATTGAGTTCTTATTAATAAGCCAAGATCAAAATTTGATCACGAACTCAAATCTTCAATAACTTATTAGAAAATTATCATAAAATTGTGATTTTGGGTACTTCTATAATTTGGGTTGTCGTTAGTTTCTCAAATATGAACTGAAATTTCAAAATAGAACCGACAATCAATTAGTAATCCTGATACACATCAGGATCGAAATCATTTTTTGCTAGGGTTTTCCGAAGGAAGAGGAGATTGATCGATAATGTTCGTACATGGTGTCGAAAAATAGAAGAATCACACCAACTTTCTTCTTCTCTGTTGTTGGGAGAAGATTGAGAGAGAAGGAAAATGGCGTCAATGGAGGTATAATTTGTCGATATTTTGTTTCTTTTTGAATTTAATCTTTAAATAAAAAAATAAGATAATAAGAAGTAGAGGCGGTTTATGAAAACCACTTAGAGAAAGTTTAGATCCATAGGATGAGCCGTAACGTGCACCCCGGTTTAGTGGGGGTGCACAAAGTCGGACTCGCATTTCTGTTAATGAGATTGAATCCTAATTGTCTCCATTGGCCAACTGATTCTTGGGTGGCATATGCAACTACTCCTTTATACCTCCTGCTGCCATTCTTATCTCGAAATTTCTTACACGGACTAAACAAAGTTCATTCTCTTTTTCTCTTACAATAATATTTCTATCGTTCTTTGCTCTACATAAATACTCCCTCCGTCCCTATTATATAGGCGGAGTTTTGAAAAATTTTAGTCCCATTAGATAGGTGGATTCTCAATTCCAAAATGGGTTTTTCCATACATTACCCTTATTTATTATAGGTAGTTATCACCATAATTAAGTTAATGTTTCTAATGTTGGAAATTGTACAAAGGACAAAACAGGAAAGAAGGTGGATATGTATGAAATCAAAGTTTTTTCTTATTCTAAAAAAAACCCACTTCTCCGCCTATATATTAGGGACAGAGGGAGTACAACTCTGAGTCCGAATTTGTGCACACTCTTTAAAGAGTGTGCACGTAACAAACCAATTAAAATCATTCTCTATAACCAACAGTTATCTAAATAATAAACCCAGTTTTTTTTTCTCTTTTAATTAATTACGATTCATAAACGGAAATAATATCTAAATTCATCCTAAAATCTAGGGATTCTAAAAATGGGAATTTGTTTTGGTTGTAACTACTAATTATCATCAGTTTTTCTATGAAAAACTAACTCCCACTAAGCCTGTAACATTCTGGAAACGCCGCAGAAACATAAAGTAAAGAGTACATGCCGCTGCAGTTGCATAATCAAAGTTGCAGGCCCGGAAAACTAATTTGCAGTTTGGATTAAGTGGCAATTTAAACCTTAAAAGTAAAATGAAATTTGATGAAACCCTGTAAAAAATATGAGCATGGTATAAACGAAGACATAAATTAAAGAATTTTTTTTTTTTTTTTGCTCGGTAAATAATTTGATATATTTATATAAAATTGGAATTGTACACCCCATCTTACATGTAGAAGTACCCATACATCATTTTAAGAAACTTAAACATTGTAAAAATCCGACCAAAATGGCAGGCCCAAGAAATTCTAATCACAATAATTGTGAGAAGACCCGATAAAAGCCCAAACCTAGAAGCCTCAAGTAACCAAGAATTTTGAAACCCTACCGTAATCTCATTTCAAAATGAGTAGAACCCTAAAACATCACAGGCTACCGCCGCCTACCTCTTTCACCACCGCAATACTTTCGGAAAACCTTGAGAGCTTGGTTGATGGCTCCTTGGAGATTTAGCTTCTCGTTAACCAATCATCTTTGACAATCAAACATCATGAAATCCCGCCTGCCACTGATTTCATCAAGAAATGTACCCATCATGGATGAAATCAAGTGATTTTAATAGAAAATTAATTGAGAAAAGGAAAATTGGATGGACAAAGAAGAACAACACCCATAGAAGCACATTAGAAGAACCCGATTCTTATCTTGAATGAAGTCAAGTTTTGATATTCCACCACCATCTGCACCATCATCTTCAAACCTCACACCAAACAACCACCATTGAAACCGCTCTAAGAGTTAGGATAGATTTTATACAAGGTTTGATTGAATATGATGCTTTTAAAAGAAGGAAACAAAGATGAAGAAGAGAAAATAGCACCATCAAGCTAAGGATGGAAAGAAACCCCATGGAAACCCAACAAACCTAGATTTAAAGTCTGCAACTTTAAAATCTAAAATTACAACCCAAATTAAAGACTAGAGAGCCAATTAACATCTAACAATAACACGCTTTCGGATCCGGTCTTAAAGACCAAATCTGAGCAGGGAAGCTTTTATTTGGTTGATATTCAAGTTTTGGAGAAAGGGATCCATAAATTAAAGAAATCCTATAACGAAATTGAAAATTCAATTCTTTTGGCAACAGAGTTACTGTATCAATTGTTTTCCCTTGATAAAAAAATAAATAAAAAGATCAAAATCAATAACTGCTCCTCATAATCTTCACTGGATCAATGCTTTGTTCTACTTTGAGCACTTCTTGTTTTGAAGAAGCTCTTATTGGGAAGGAGGAACTTGGTGTGAGGAACCCTATCAAATCAAATTATTTAAGAAAGCAAAGTTAGGTTGTGCATAAATTTAACTGTAATTTAACTTCTAATAATACTCTATGGCGAACATTTTAAACAAGACAAAGCATAATTCTTTACCAAAGCATGGACCAGTTTAATTAGAGGGCTTATTCCTTGGTGTGGAGTGCTCATAAAATGATATTGATGAATAGGTGGTATTGAATATACACCATGGGGGTTCACAGTAGCGCCATGTTGATACATCATGTTGTACGAATACATTGACTTCCAGGTACTTTGGTTATTGTACGGTTGTAGCACCCATCCAGAAACCATTGTCTCTTGATGAATGCTTCGTGTGCCTTGCGCAGTCGAAGCTCCCTTCAAAAAGCTATTGTAATTAACCATTGCTTGTGTTGTCGCAGTTTGGATTCCTTGTGAACCATCCACATTTCCACTGATTCATGTACATTTTTAAAAAATGAAAATCTAGAGATACAAATTTTGTTAGGCTAAGTAGGAACTATCGAGTTATTTAAAAAAAACCCAGTAGTTGATAGATTAAAACCAATAGTTGATAGAGTTTTTAAAATAGAAAGCAATCAAAAATTGATCACAAATAAAGATGATTTCATACCTTTGAGACCCTTTTAATTATAAAATCTAAATCATCCTTGCCGCATATTTGATCGACTTAGAGGGATTCCATTAGACCAAAAATCCTTAACTTGTTTTGATCATCACGTTTTTAGTAGTTACAACATACAACCATAACCCATATCCATTTTTAGAACCCTAGATTTTAGGATGAATTAGTTATGATAATATATATTTATTTCCGTTAGTGAACGGTAATTATAAAAAATAACAAAAGAGAATGATTTTAATATATGTTTAACGGGTTTATTTCAACAACCAATAGAATTGGTTTGTTACGTGCACACTCTTTAGAGGAGTGTGCACAAATTCGGACTCGTACAACTCTTCTTCTTCTTTTTTTAAAATTAAGTGCATTCCAAAAGACTAACTTAGGGAATTAGTAACCCTTACATCAAGATGAGTAGAGACATTGAATGTTGGGCTATTGGATTCAACCCTAACATTTAACTATCCCCCTTCTAAAGCAAAGTTGATACAAGAAGGAGATTCATTCCTCTAGTTGAGGATATTCCTAAAAGACTTGGCTTCCTTTGCCAGTACATCAGCTACATTGTTCGTTGTTCTTGGTACAAAATAAAAGCCAATTTTTTTTTTTTTGACAAAGATTGAATTTTTTTTTTTTACTTCATCCATTATAGTTTGATTCTGCCAGGCTATTTGAGATTCTTTCCCATTCAAATAATCAAAAAGGTCTTGCAATCACCTTCCACTGTAAAGTTTGACAATCCTCTTTCAACTGCCAGCTCCCTGCAACAATCCTAAGGCTTCTGCTTCTTCAGAGGTAGAAGTTGTGAATGGTCATGCTCTGCCTTGCTCAAAGTCTCCAGCATCATTCCTAAGAATTAAAGAGAAACCTGCAGGAAAATCTATAGAAATCCAAGCAGCATCTATATTAAGTTTCAATTGTGTTCTCTTAGGAAGAGACCAATTATGAACCTCATTTTTGTCAATTGGTAATTGTCTAGATGGGATATTGTTCTTATACCAGAAATCTAAAAATCTTTGTATTTCTAAGCCAAATTGAGCACTAGGTTGTTGTTTTTGTTCAAAGGCTCTGTTACATCTTTCCTTCCAAATAAACCATGCTTTTGTCAATATTATTTCTATGGGTATAGTTGGATCTTTATTCCCTATCCATGCCTTATATATATCCAAGAAAGTTATTGATCTGTCGAAATTGAGGACCACAAGAGATGGCTCTGCAGCCCAGACAGACTTGGCATAAGGACAAAATATTAATAAGTGTTCTGTGTATTTTGTTACATTACAGCCAAAGGAACAATTAGTATGAATATCTTCCATAAATTTAGACAGTTTCAGTTTTGTAGAGAGGGCACTATGTAAACACTTCTAAGCAAAAAATTTAATTCTTTGGGACACATTTAGATTCCATAAATTGTTCCAAAAGGAATCTGGTTGTCCTAAGTTATAGTGATTCACAGTTCTTACAGTAAGTTTTGTTATACATGGACTTCACAGTAAAAACATCAGATTTTGTAAGAAGTCATCTAAGACTTTCAGGTTTGTCTCTAGCTATTCTAGTATCGTTGATCTTCCTAACAATGTGTTCAGGGAACATTTCAAAAATTAAGGTTGAATTCCACTTCTTAGTGATTGGATCAATCAGATCCTTCACAAGTGTTAAGTGAGTGTTAGTAGTTGTTTTAAAGCTACTAAGGTTGTTTTCCATTTCAGGTATTCATCTATCATCCCAAATGTTAGTACTATTGCCATCTCCTAATTCCCAAATGTTTTGTTTTCAACTAGTTGTATACCCTTATTTATACATTTTCAAATCCAAGAACTAGTTGTTGGGGTTTTAGCCTTGAAAACAGAGGTGTTTCTGAAATATCTAGGCTTTAATTGAGACACCCATAAGGTTTTTGGCTCAGTTAATAGTCTCCATGCTAGTTGAGTTATCACTGCTAAGTTAATATCTAGACTTTTGCAAATTTAGCCCGAGCTAAAAACCACCATCGACAATGTGCATGCGATATTGGTGAAGGAGACAAAGTTGGGCACGCTGCGTGGGTAGACGCATACTTCAGGGAAATTCACGTCCGTGAAATTTCCGCCAGTTTGAAGTTTACGAACTCAAAAACCACTCACCTTAGGGTACGCGTGCCCGTACGCGCATCATGGAACTTTTTCACCCGGAAAAGTCTCAATTAGTTTCAAACTAAAACCAACTCTAAATTCGGTAGCTAAAGTACACATACCCGTATTTACCCAAGCTAGTTATTTCTCAAATCGGTAGTTCATGGACTCAAAACAATAAATTATAAGGAATGCAATCTTTGCAAACCGTGGGTATATTTTTCATGAATTGATTCAAATGAATCAAACCGATTTTGTTTCAATTGTGTCTATATATAAAGACCTAAGCAATTGAACATCTCTTGAACTAGTTCTTATGAGTCATTTGAACTAGTTATGAGAAAGATAAATACGGTTAATATGAAAGCACTCGTATGGCTAACCATTGGTCAACCATTTGTGAACTAACCTATGTACACCTTTAGGTACGGTTACTCAAACCTAAATGAATACATCCCATTTGTGTGTGAAAAGCTAAGTTTCGATCTAACGGTTAAAAGATATTAGCTTGGATAAATCAGGTTTTTCATCTAACGGTGATTATTGAATGCTTTATTACTAAGGTAACTTAGATTGCAAACCCTTATTTGAAAACTATATAAGGAGACGTCTAACACATGTGCAAAACTAATCCCCACACCTCCTGTGTGATACTAGTTGGTTTGCTAGAGTCGATTCTCCTTTAATCGTAGGTTTCTTCTCGAGACCTGTCGATTAACGACCGAAAGACTTCATTGGGATTGTGAAGCCGGACAAAACTACTTCTCTTGCGGTTAGCGTCCGATCTTGCCATTTTCTATCGTACGAGTTCAATTGAATAATTGACTTGAGATTATATCTCCGATAGGGAAAGATAAAAAGAAATCACAAACATCTTCGTCTCATCGTTTGTGATTCCGCAATATCTAGTTTCGCTACCATACGATTTAAATTATTGTGAGGTGATTGCTAATACTAGGCTGTTCTTCGGGAATATAAGTCCGGTTTATCAATTGGTTCTTGTTCACGTTGATTTTTATCAAAAGACAGAACAAAACTTTTAGGTTTATCTGTGGGAGACAGATTCATCTATCCTTGTAGACATTTCTGTGTGATATAGATTTTTTTATTAAAGTCTTCGACTTTGGGTCGTAGCAAATCTTGGTTGTGGGTGAGATCGGCTAAAAAGGGAATCAAGTGCGTAGTATCCTGTGAGATCGAGAGACGGAAGGAGCGTAAAGGGCCGTTCCTTGAATCGAGTGTGAGATTGATTAGGTTCAACTGATTTAGGCCAGAGGTTAGTCTGTAGCGGCTTAATACGGTGTGGTGTTCAATCTGGACTAGGTCCCGGGGTTTTTCGCATTTTGCGGTTTCCTCGTTAACAAAATTTCTAAGTGTACGTGTTATTTCTATTCCGCATTATATTTTGTTATATAATTGAAATATCACAGGTTGTGTGTTGTATCGGTCAATAATGAAATCCAACCTTTGGTTGTTGATTGGATATTGATTGATCCTTGGATATTGGTCTTTGGTACCATCCAAGTTTATCTCTCTTGTATTTAATCTAGACTTCATGATTGCTTGAGAACAAGGATACACACTTCAGTGAAACACTACTTACAAGTAAGATATATTTAATTGCAACGAAAATAAGAGTTTTGGTTACCTTTTCAAATAAATCTTCGTCGGTCGGGGAGCATCCTTATATCTAAGAACTTCTCCAATGGTGAATGTGGATGTTTCATATGTGGCATCACTTTTAAGATATCATCTAGGTATAAAATCCGAAATATTAGGAAAAACTAAATTTTATCTCCAACCCATTAGATTGTTTCATCTTTCTTTACTTATTTGTAGGCATATAATTGGTTAAAATTACTTTCATTATTATTCTCATTGATTTTTATTAGTCAAAGGTGACTAGGATGGGAAGACATCCTCTAAGTGAATGTCTAAAACTAGAGGTTCACCTAGAGGATGTCTAACTTTTTTTTTTGCCGCTCAAATTTGGGAAAACTTTGGATGGCTTAGAGCTTCTCCAATAGAATGTATGTGAGGGCAAAAGTCTTAATCCACATAGGATGCACAACCATATTTATAAAAAATCATCTCCAAAATAGGATGCTCTGTACAGTCTGCACAAACATATGACTATCACATGTTATCTTTAGCTGCTAACATTGCAGAGATCTAGTAAGAAAATCAGGCTTTGGATCACTCAGTAAAAACTGTGGCATATTATTAACTGTCTAAGAAACTAAGAATTTCGGTCAGGCATTTTGCAAAAATTATGAGTTTTGCTTGTTCTAGTTCAAAGATGAGCAGGTCTTCTCTCCTCCGTTTTCGCAATTCTTTGACATGAACAAACTATGTATGACCTAGAAGAAGATTTTTCAATAATCTTTATATCGCCTAAGTAACTCCTTGCCACCCCCATTGCATATTGAACCCCATTGGTCCAAAGACAGTCCTAATCCACTTCCATTAGTTATAGGCAGTCACGCGAGATATACATGTAGATGTCTAGAGAAAATTACACCCAATAGTCTTTAAAAAAAAAAAAGTATAAAGCAGAGATAGAGACTAAATTATTATTTTTTACCTCTTGCTGCAAGCCTTCGGAAACTGAAAGCAATGTAGCGAGTACTTGATACGGCAATTGATTCTCCAACAACAACAAGTCTTGCATCATAGCATCATAGACCAACATATGTCCATCATGTCCGAAAATGGGATCAATACCAGC
Organism: Papaver armeniacum; assembly: GCA_023531295.1. Lineage (NCBI taxonomy): Eukaryota > Viridiplantae > Streptophyta > Magnoliopsida > Ranunculales > Papaveraceae > Papaver > Papaver armeniacum. The sequence continues at coordinate 13,959 of JAJJWW010016870.1, read as the reverse complement.
ATAGTCTTTCTTCTTCTGATTACCCCTCAACACGGATAAAAACTCCAAAAGGAAGACTCCATCAACCAGCATGAGATGCACGAAACTAGCATCATCTTTCCATTCCACCATCGAGTCAATCTGCTCGTAACAGACCCTCAACTGATTCACATCTTCCATCAATCTATCCACATAAACTTGAATCGACTTTTTAGATCTCTTAACAAAGTGAAGTAAAGCTCTATTCTTGTGGACTTGCATCGGCATCAACTCATGTTTACCATAGTGGTAAGGACCAATTGAAACTATTTGTGGCTCAAACGATTTTCTATTCCTATCTTTGATGTAAGTCGGTATTCTAAATATAGGTGGTTTGCGTTCCTTACGCTCTAAATCTAAGTAGGGATCTGCAGTATCCAAGTCGACGTTGCTGATCATTTTCCCTAGTGTTTCTGCTGCCATTTTTATTTATATTCGGATTCTTCAATTCAAAGGATATTAACATAAGTTAGAAGACAAAAAGATATAATATATACCAAGAACAGTGAAGTCTACTACTTTCATCACTTCAATAAAAACGAAATAAGAAGAAAAAAACAAACGAAAAATGAGTTTCAGATCAATTGAAAGAAAGAAGAGGGAGACACACAGGATGGAGTTAAAGATCTCTTCAACTAGAGAGATGGTGTCATTACTAGCGCTCCCCTCGAAGTCAACTCTAGCAAAACAGACAAATCGACAGTGACAAACTGGAAGATTCCACTAATAATATTATTTTCCCCATTTCTTCCATAAATGTTTAGATTATTAAATCCCTGGATCTTGAATATGATTTGAATTAGTAGAAACACATTATTTATAGTGATGGAAAGGAGAGGGATATGAAGATGGAATCCTGGAAAGGAGAGAACCAATCCACATGGTTTTGGTGTTTAACAATGACACGTTGAATGAATACAACCAAATCACCAGCCACGTCACCATGTCTATTCAGCCTGCTTGATACGCCTGGCGCGGAGTTTAATTATATGGACACTCTTCTAAACAAGTGTATATTTGACATGTTCATAATTGGTTGATTACCATATGCACCAATCCTCGCATTACAAATTTTGGAAGGGAAAATTATGCTAAGGTCCGACCATGGATAACCCATAATACGGTAGGCCCTTAATTAAAAAAGTTTAAATCTAGGCCGGAGTTATTAAAAGACATCCATGCCCTTTTATATATTATCAGCCCCCAAATAAATAAAATTTAAATTTAGGCCCAAAATTATTAAATCTAAGCCCAAATTATTAAAGTATAGTGTGAATGTGTAAACAGAAGTTACACATGCATATGGCATGTGTATCCAGAAGTTACACATCCATATGACATGTGTAATGAAAAGTTACACTTGTATATATATATATATATGTGGACTCACATATGTGTATGGCAAACGGTTACACATGTGTAACCGGAGAGTTACATGTGTATGGCATGTGTATCTTAAAGTTACACATCCATATACATGTGTAACTTTTATTACACATGCTATATGTATGTGTATCTACAAGTTATACATCTATATGCATCATCAAAACTACATATACGGAAAATACATGTATTACTTTAATTTTGTTTGTTTACAATAATTGGCTCCTGTTTATCAATTAGATCAATCTGCACAAAGGTTTAGCAGGCAACAACAAATACCTTGAAGCATATCACATTTGTTTCAAAAATAAAGAAATAATTAACATACTTCTTCGCCAATGCGCTCCCTGCTAATCTTATATACAATAGAAGCTCTGACCTCATCACTTGCAAAATAACTTCCGTTAACTCATCATCAAGTAAACAAATCAACCTTGCACTTGAAAGGCAAAAGATTATCAACATCTTCAAACAACATACTTTGGAAGGAAAAAAAACACGCCTCATTTTAAGCAAATGAAAATAAAGCTTCTTGCGGAATCATCCGCTGTCGAATAATACAAAGGTGCGAGATGAGAACCTTGACAAAACAAACTATTTTGAGTGTAACTTGTATATAGCATGTGTAACTAGGAGTTACACTTCCCGCATGACTTATGTACTGGAAGTTACATATGCATATTGCTTGTGCTAAGAGGGTAAAAAGATGTTGCATGGAAGATCTTACGGAAAGTCCTAATACTATCCCAAAATAAGTGTAAATGATACCATCTTAAACATACTCACCGGATTGTGATGCAATACCTTGCCTACAAGCTTTTCTCTAACTTCTCTAGATATTTCTCCTCTCTGCAGTACTAGTGCCTCAGTTAATACTTTGCAATTCCACCACCACAAATTAATATGACACCTCCAGTTATTTCTCCACAACTCACACCACACCTCCAGTAGTACCACCACCCGCACCACCATCGGCTACAACTTTCACCATCACAAAGCTATAAACTGACAAGTAAAGCACAATGAACAACTATCGATTAGATATATGTTTCATATCATACAAACATTCACATATTATATGCACGTTTCAGAATGAAAAGAATGCAACCTTGATGGAAAGAATGCAACATTTTCAATCAGTAACAACCATTACTATATGTAGGTAAAATCTATGTAACGAAAAGTTACACATTCAATCAGTATGTGTAAGTAAAAGTTACACATCTAATTAGCATGTGTAACTAGAAATTACACTTCTATTTAGCTTGTGTAACTTCTAGTTACACATCCACTTAGCTTGTGTAACTAGAGGTAAACAACAATTATCCTATCTATGTAACTACTTTTTGTCCCCCGAACCCTCCTATAAATGTAAATACGAAAGCCATACGCTTATCACTGTATGATAATAAATAAAAAACTATTTATATGCAGATCCTATAGTGGAAAATATTTATTTAAAAAAAATAACGACAAGCTTCTGAACCTAGAATTGTAACAAACTTATTCTCCAAAAGCACAAGAAATTAAAAGGTAAATGAAATCTAAATTTTCGTCATCTCGCATACAACCTATAAATTATGATGACAGGCCATAAAGAATGAGTTATGTGAGGTTTACGCATGAGTTCAACTGATGTATCACCTCATATTGTTTAAGCCAAATCTTTCTGGCCTCAATCTTCTTTTTGCTAAAAGCCATTTCGATAGCTCGCCATCCTGTTCATCCACCCACATAAAATCCTTCTTATGCTTCCCAAGGTCCGAAAAGTACTCATTCCCTTCCTTGGACATACTGGTTCCCAACCCCTGTAAAAAATGAACAACACAGTCATATATAATTCAAAAAAAAAAAAAAATACAAAATGAACTAAACTGAAATGATTGAGAAAAAGAAACCTGTGTTGAAACACATAGTGTATGAGCAAGATGAGTTTTGCCTGATCTGCAGCATGTAATCAATCGATGGTTCAGTTTATTAACCCATACGGGAGTAGATGATATGACACACACTTAACCGTGAGGTCATGTCTGAGGTCTCAATTCCACCTTAAGAACATCAAAAATGAACTAATTAAAAAATCACCCATCAAAATTAAAGGATCAGTTGACAAAATAGATTGGACAATTACCACCTAGAAGTTCATCTAGGGAAGAGCTTCCAATAATGATTTTAATAACCTTCTTCCTCTGTTAACAACAAAAACTGTCAACGATTCAAATATTTTAACAAATTGATAACTAGCCTCTTCCAAGTTTCAATAGAATGTACCAAAAAGGATTTCACCAAACATTAATCTTGTGAAAAAAATATATGAGATCTAACTTTAAGCAAAGCATCACTTCCAGTAATGTAACCGAAATTCTGAGTAGACAACAATGAACAATCCAATACTCAAAATGAACAAAATGAAAGGAGAATTATACTATCAACAAATCCAAGATCCAGAGTAGTTTAGGTAGATATTTTGAGTACTTACAACCATTTTCTCGGCTGCTTCACAGAATTTACCAACTTTAGCTTTTGATAATCCTTAAAAATTCTATATGGAAAAGAGAAAATCAATTAAAATTTTGATAATAATACCACGATATTCTCAAGAACTCAAGATTCAAAATCGGAAAGTGAATTTTACCTTTTGGTATGCATCATCAATCCATTGCGAATCTTGGATTTCTCTTCTTAATGTCTACAACGTTGATTCCTTGAGCGATTAAGTAAAAGATTAAGAAAATTGTGTACCTTAGGTACAAAATTGAAAATCAATGAAAAAAACACAAGAGCGGTGAAGATCCGTATGGATTTATGCAATTCAAGCTATATTTTACATTTGAATCTTATTAACTTCCTTTCACATTGAAATCAAATTGCAACGCTACTAAAGTTTCACTGAAAATATACTAAAACCAACTGAATACGATTAAACAACACAGATCTATCTTGTTACATCAGAGAAATCAACACTATCAGGACAAATTATTAAGGCCGCATCTATCAGCAAATCAAAGACGAAATCAAGATAAAAACTGCTCTAAAAAAACCACATCAAAAACAATTGCGGCAAAAATCCAAAACGTATGGAGAAAATTTTAGATTTAAACATCGCTTCAAATATATCTTCTTCTTCTTTTTACAAAGCGCGGATTTATCATCATTTTCACAGATCTAAAAAGAGAAGATGATAAATGAAATCTGTGAAAAAGGAAAAAAAACAAACCTAGAAACTTCAAATGAATCTTTGAAAAAAACTAATTCAGAACGAAATTTTTACAAAAAAAAATAAAATGAATCAGATCAGAAATTAGTTTCACCGGAGTAGAGATAAGAAAGAAGTGAGAGAAAATGAAAATGAAAAATGAATCTGGAAATGAAACCTATAGCCTATTTCATATATAGTAAAGGGCATTTTTGGTATTACGAATTTTCCCCAAACTCTAAACTTTATTACCAAGCCCTGAAATCTAAAGTCCTGGGCCTAAAAATATTAAAAAGTGAAAGTATGGAGTTGATAGGGGAGGATCCATTTAGTGGGGCTTCTATATATTGAACCCATATAGTAGGGGGTTATAGTATTTTTCACATTTTGGAAAGAACTTCTGGAAATTGTAAGTTTCTCGAAGGGAAGGAAAAGCTTAAGCGACAAGACAAAAGATGTCTCCTATTCTGGGAGGAATTTGTTCTTGTTGCATATTTTGCAATCATGAAGTTGAGTCCTTAATGCACTTGTTTTCTGAATGCCCATTTACAAAATTAAACTATTTGGATGTTTTACTTACTAGTGAATTTTTTCTAGTGGATGAGTATCCACTATTTAATATGCCTTACAGTAATTACGTACTGTCCTCCTCCAAATTACCCAAAATAAAATCTTGGTAGAGTAACCGCACTTGAGGTTGCATCTCTTTTCTAAAGTTTTTTTTTTTTTTTTTTTTTTTTTTTTTTTGAAGCACTTTTGACAGATGAACATGTCCACTCTTTAAACGAAATAAACAATAATTTGATGTTTAAGCAAATTAAAAGAGAACCGACTCTGATGGGGACAGTTTGATACTTTCCCGCGAACATAACACTGGAAGGGTCGCCAGCCTCGCCTCGACTCGCCTCACCTCTTCTCTTTATATAGTAGTAGCAAGATTTCCTCAATTACCCAAACACAATCATGCAGAATTCTACTTTTTCTTGACCAATACGAAAGTTTTTGGTCAGTTTCCCAAGCCATACCGGATTCGCCTTTTTTCAAATTCATAAACCTTCTGGGATTGTTATTTCTTTCTAATTATTTTGTGTGAAAATCTCTCAGAATTGTCTAGATATACGCTCGTAACTCAATAATAAGGTTCATCATCACCAACTAACTAGCTAGGGAAACAAAAAAGAAAAAAAAACATCAGCAAGCACTAGCGTTTAAATACGGGCCGCATACTGTTTTTTATCGTGTAAGTATTGTTTCAATGGAAGATCTTCAAGAAGATATATTATCTAAAATTCTTACCTACGTTCCTCGCGAGTCCGTCTTAAACTGCAAACTTGTTTCGAGAACTTGGAACACTCTCCTCTACCATAGAAAGTTGGAAGTTGGTATCCTTTTATGTCTTGCGTCACGTGGGGAAAGAAACGTTCAACTTCACTATGGATATTATGATGAAATTATTACCATTACTGATGACGATCATGAGGAATTTACGTATAGAACAATAGAGAGAATCAAGCATCCGCTCATGAATAAGCGAGAAATCATTGATCTCATGGTTGGTTCTTGCAATGGATTGGTTTGCTTCTTAGTACCCCATCATCGTGTTGAAGATCCTGTCTACATCTGCAATCCAACCACAGGTGAATACGTTAACCTTCCGAGAATCGACAGCAAGAAAGGCCTAATAGTAAGCGGTTTCGGTTACAATTGCTCAGCAAACAACTACAAGGTTATTAGAATCCACTATCCAAAACGAATGGATTACAGCTCGCCTCCAAGCCCCGGACGGGTCCAGATATATACTTTGGGAGGTGGTGATAGCTGCGGATGGAGAAATCTTGAAGACGTCAACTATATGCTGGCTTTTAATGGTACCCTTTTGAATGGATCCCTTTATTGGTTGGACCTGATAGACAAGAAGATTGTTGCTTTTGATTTGGCAAGTGAAGAATTTCAGTTGCTGCCAACCACACCACCGTGTTTCATACGTGCCAAGTATACTTATGATCGACTCGTGGTGTTGGGTGGGCATTTGTGTTTTGTTCATCATAAGTGGGAGGAGGGTGTGGACATATGGTCCTTCAAAAATAAGCAAACAGATAATTCTACCGTGGAGAAGGGGTATGAATCTTGGAGCTGGAGTTTGGAGTTCAGTGTACCATTCCTGGAACTAACTACCCAGTTTGAATACTATATACCGTTTGCCCTGACGACCAATAATGAACTTTTGTTGTGGTTCAATGACACGACTCTTTGTTGCTACGACCCAAAAACCAACACATTTAGCAAAAATTTGGTTGGGGATTATAAAGTCAATTATCTTCGAGGAATTCCACATGTTAATAGCTCCATCTCAATGAAAGCTCTTGGAGTAAATTTTAAGATACAGAAATATGAGGATCGGAAGAAGGATAAATCGAGCCGATGCGTGACACTCAAGTGCGAGCAAGATGCAGCAGGGTTAGTAAAGATTACTCGATAGACTGTTTTCCCATGAAATATCATCGTTAACACTCATAGGTTTTGTTAAGGTTACATTGTACTGCGTTTTGCTTATTTATACGGCTTTTGGTTTAGTAACTTTGAAACACAAAGTAATAAAAAATCATTCAGAACTGACTCTTTACTTTGATGTGACTGATGAGAAATATCAGAGAAAACTAAGAAGAGAACTATTGTATTGAAAAATATGGTAAAACGTTGCAACCAATTTCAGACAGTTTTAATACTGATAAAGTCTAGTCAATTGACTTTGACTTGACTGAATAATATTCTGCTCAGAGTTCAGACACCTTTAATATTATAGGAAAGTCAAGTCAATTGACTTTGACTTGACATATTTGACCACAAGATAATATTTCTAACAGCCTCTCTCAAGTTGATACTAGCAGACACAGTAAGCAACTTGAAAAACAAAAACAAAAACAAAACAAAAACAGTCAAGAAAATCGGATGAATGAACGGCTAAACCAGAAAACACATCATCCTTAATAGTAGAAGCTATATGTTCTTCAACAGTAGCTCGAGAAGAAGAAGAAGAAATTCATGTAGTACCTACAGAAGCATCTCCCAGTAGTTGATGAAGTAATGAAGTAAAAATTGGAGAACATAAGCCTTTTATAAATGTGTCAGCAATCTGATTCTTTGAAGCAACATGATGAATCTTGAGATTCTTTGCAAAAACATGATGAATCTTCACAAAAGCCTTTTAACACAAAAAACACGACAACATGATATCGAACTTTTATATGTTTTGCAGGAATGGAAAAAATAATTAGAAGCTAAACAAATTGATGAAGTATTATCACGACATTGATAGACGCATTTATGTGTCTAGTTTGTCCCTCAATGTTTCGTATTGTTAGTACTCGATTTTGTCCTTATTTTGGTGTTGTGTGTGTTTGTAGGTATTTTTTCGAAATAAAGATTGTTGGAAAATTCGAAGCTCGAAAAGTTGTTTAACACCCCAGGAGGACATTTGCTATTCGGACTCCCACTTTGGATAAGGGGTAACCCAATTACTAAGGGGCACCCAACCCGATATTCGCACCTCCACCGTTGGATAAGGGGTATGGGGCGTGATATGCCCAAACAATGCTTTGGTCCGTGTTCGAATGGGTTTAGTTAATGGATAATCGTCGGGAATAAAACAGGGAAAACATGTGGAAGATATTCACAACGAGAATGAAGAAGATATTACGGCAAGAGTTGTGATTATTTGGAAGATCGTGAGCTGTAAAAGAAGATATTCTCCAATATATTTCATTGATTAAGAAATATTCTTGATAACCCAAAGTTGCGTGAGAAGCTAAATCAGGAAGAAAATATTCCCATAATATTTTATTTATTGCCCGAGTTCAATGAAGAATAATTGAGAATTATGGAGTGATTAATGAAGATTATATGGAGTTATTATCGAGTTTTTCGATTCTAAGAGTATATAAAGGGTTCTAAGTGTTTTGAGAAGGGACAGAGAGTTTGGGAGAGAAATAAGAACACATGTTGTTATAAAAGTTGCAAACACTTGTTTTTCATCATTTTCTCCATTTCATCATTTGTACACCTCCTTTGAGCAATAATAATAATTTTGAGTGTGTTTCCAACAACATGATGAGCTAAACCCATCCTCTGCGGAGCTGACGGAGAAGCCATTCTTTCAAGAATTATGTGGTAACATTTACTTTATTAATTTATGCAATATTTTTATATGATTAATTGCATTGATAATAAATGAATTAAATGATTTTATTAATCAAATGTGTTTTTCTCTTGATGATGCATGCTTAGTTTTAGACTCTTGATGCGTTATGCTTTACTAACATTTGATGTCTTGGAAATCTGATTTTGGCAGTACTTTAGAATCAAATCAATTGTTTAAATTGCATGATATAAATTAATTTAAAACCACATAAGTATTGATGAATGGTGAAATCCTAGCTCCATCCTCTCCATAATTTTCACAACATCTTGTATTTTGAGTTTGTTATATTTTGCTTTAAAAATTAAGTCTAAAAATCTGCTTTCACAAGTCTCAACGAACCTATTACTACAACATCATTGAAAAATAACCATCAATTTTTTGGCGCCGCTTTGACGCGGACTTGTCTTTAGGCTAGAGTTTTTAGATTTTCTTTTAGGTTTTTATTTATTTGTTCTTCTTTACGTTTTTGGGTTTTTGTCTTTTCCTTTCAGATTTTGGGATTTGGAGCGAAAGAAAAATTTGCCAAAGCTTTTGGTGGATACTTAAAGATTTGGAGTTAAAGACAAAGCGAAAGGAGCGAAAGAAGAAGATTTTTTATATTTTATAAAAAGAGAAAAAAAAAAAGAGAGGCATTTTTATTATTTTTATTTTTTAGATATTTTTTTTTAGACTTTCCTTTTCTTTTTGCGCCTTTACTTTTGGACTTGGACTTTGGACTTGGACATTCTTTTATTTTTTAAACCCTACGGAAGGGTAGTATTAAATATCAAACTTGTTTATGCGAGAGAAGGACGGTGATTACGATATCACCTCGGCCCCTCGGGTTCGTACACGACATTGGAGTCGTGGCCCGAGTCGACTACAACGGTTCATCCCCGTCTGCACGGGAGGTAAGTTTGTCGAAACACTCGCGAATCCCCACAGGCGAGTTCTTGTATTCCTTCGTTTGCATATATGTCGAGGACTTGAAAACGGTTTTTTTAATTTCCTAGTAAAGGGCAAGGACTGGCCATATAAGATAAGGGTTGGATTTCATCACTTCTCTTCTTGCCCGCCTTAGGAAAATGATACTTAACGCAACCCTAAGCTTTAAAATTTGGAATAGAACGAGACCGATAGGGTAACGAGCTTAGTAGGAAAGTTGCTCGAAAAATATTGGTTATTCTTTTAGAATACTTGAAGTTCATGATGGTTTAAAGTTGAATGCGTGACTCGCGAGCGCCTTGCAATAGTGGTGAGGCCTTGGGTATCAAAGCTCCAGGCTTCCTCGCCTTGATTCAACTTACTTTAACTCGGATTGATCCGGAGGGGTTTGCTTTCAGTTATAACGAATTCCCTTTCGAACGATTAGAAGCTGGTCTAGAAAACAATCTAAGTGGAGCCATCATGCTTTTTGTTTGCTAGATATCATTAGGTTTGCTGTGGTGGAGTCATTCTTGTTTGTGTTTGCATAGAACTTCCCTTCCTTTTAGGATTTTTCTTTTTCTTTTGTTTTTCTAGTGTATGCCCGAGGTCATTAAAGAACGGGCTTGGAAAAGAAACACTCTAGGTCGTTTGATTACACTAGTCCAGAAGGGGCTATAAATAACGGATGAAATCTGTTATAAAATAGAATTTATCACGGTTTTTATTTGTTATTCGAACCGTTATTTATTTGGTGTGACTTTTTGTAAATAACAAACAAAAAACGTTATTAAGTATGACGGGTAAAATTTGTGACTTAAAGTCACGCTCAAAATCTGTTATTAAGAATCACGGTTATTGTATGTAAAATACAATAACGGTTGATGGACGTCATAAAGAAATAATGGTATTATATGCAAAATATAATAATTTTCACTTTTATTGGCCCTGATTCAATTTTTGTGAATCTGAATTCCGTTTAGATTTACATTTGTTGCATCTCGTTCAAATTCATATTATTAAGTATCTGAAACTGATTTTGGAATGTGATAGTGACACAAATTACAATCTCAAAATGAATCCATAATAAACTTTATTAATTATTTTATTCAAGAAACTAGAGTAACTAGAGTATTTGATTACAAACTGAAAGATAAAATACTAGAAAACCCCAAATTAAATACTGAAAATCAAAATCGTAATTAACAGATGGATCTCCATTAGAACAATTAACATTGTCTGTGCTACATTCATAAGAAATTATGTCCAGAACTATGATGCCGCTTCAAATTACCAAACCTTGTATAAAGATGCCCACATAGGTAGGATGATAAAGAATGTTTCAGGAATACCTCTTTCAATGTCTTCCCAGAATCTGTGGCAGCTGAGAATGTGAGCGCCAAGTGACCAAAGAAAACTTGGTAACTGGTGTAGCAGGCTCCTACAGAAATAACATGCCACTTAATCATATCACCTCTTGAAACATATCTCCAAGTACTCCATCTATATCACCTAACATGGCACTTGTATCCATAATTTCATCAATATCGGAGTCATACTCATCACCGTTTGGCGGCTTTAATCTATCAACATATGCACATCGTAGCATCGTTGCTGTAAAATGAATATGGAAATAGAATGACCGAATCAGAATGAAAATTGATGAACAAGAGAAGAACATCCTACTAGGCAATCTAAGACCAAGTGCAGAAGCAATTGAACAACTGAAGCAATGAGAGATTGGAATGGTTACTGAAATGTAAATTGTATACGAGGAATTAAATTTGGAACAATAAATAAAAGTAACTAGACTTTTTTTTTCAAACTGAAATAACCTGAGGATGAAAGCATTAACGCCACAGAAAATGAAAATTAAGGCCATAATTACGACGTAAGTAAAAAAACTGACCTATACGAGCCTACACACTAACGAGGAATGCATTTCAGCTGAAATCATTTCCAGGCCCATAAACATGAGTACCTGTAAGCATTCTACTTCGTGACAACATGCGTCCTTATAAGATTTGTAATCACTTAACTGTCCAATTTGGCAAAGGAAGTAATATTGGAAGAAAACAAATCAGAATCTACTATAATGAGATAGATAACATAAAATAATTATTTCTGATAAGAGACACCAACGCACAGTAATTTACAATTAACAAACCACTAATGATGCTATTATCAAAATCAGGGAAGAAACAAGGATCTGTGTTAGAGCAACATGTACCTTTTGGATGTTGTTGTTGAGCGACACCAGCAGTTTTCCTGTTACTAGCAGGCTCAATACCCATGGGTCTCGTTGAACAAAATTCACCATTCATTTCAGTAAATAAGAGGATGAACTCCTTTTATCATGGTCATTCACTTGGAAGAAGCATTACTAAAAAGTGAAAGCCACACTCAGATTTCCGTAGGATCCAAAATACATCCAACATTCCAATTACTGTCATTTACAAAGCTAAACATCAAAGGGAAAACAATTGTGAAAGCTTATAAAGGAACTCAAAAGGTTTAAAGGATAATGAAATGCAATTAATATACTGACAGACCTCAAAATTGGAACCTTTATCTAAATCACAACAACCGCATTCATATTAAGATTTGAAGAAAATTCACTTCTAATGTTGTTCATGCATAATCTACGCTGCATAATAAGTAACCACTTCTTGCTTTGGCTTCAATACAATTGCAGTATCTTGAACTTTAGGATTAGTTGCAATCTCTCATTCCAGCACAGGAGAAACAACTTCACATTTTAAAACAGTCCAACACCTAAAAAACTTAAATTAATTACTACCTCAAGAACTAGTCCCCACAAAACATGTAATATAGAGAAACAATCTTACTTTTCTTGTATCTTTGGAATGATCTGTATCCATGATCCTGAAAAAGGATGAGGCCAAGGTTTTGGAATTCTCTTGAATTGACATTAGACGACATATATAATGAAAGAATTGCCTTGAGTTTCGTCTTTCCACCCCGTGAATCTGAAAATCATCAATTTAAAACTTATAAAATTTCTAGATAAAACCACGATTAAAACTCCGGATTCTAAATCTTCTCAGATCAAGACTAAAACAGAAAGAGTCACTTCTGGACTCAGAAAACCAAAATCCTAACAAGGATGGAAAAATCTAGATGTATCAAATGTATTAAAATCAAAGAACATCTCAAGAATCCCATACCATAGAAACCCCTAAAAGGAACATCTTTAACAATAATAATTCTATGTCAACTGTTTAAAAGGGGAAAAAAAATTTAAAAATCAATTTTACCTTGGTAAGACCTTCCACATTACTGAAATCACGAATAACAACTTGAGTCGATTCCGATCGTTTCTTGGTATTAAAGCTGCAACAAAAAACATGAAGACATCAAAATCCCTAACAAATTTTAGATTCAAAAATAATTCCCAATTTCATTTAAAACCCTAGAATCTTTACAACAATCTACAAAATCGGATTTTTTAATGAAAACCCTATAAACTTACAAGAACATTAAATCTAATTAAATCCAAATTCAAGAAGAGAACACGAAGAAAAAGAATCATACGTGAAATAATGGTTGAAAAAGATGGAGATCTCAATTTTCAGTTTCTGGTTTGGTGGAGATGAAGATGCAGGAGAAGAGAGAGCCGCACAAAGGTTAGGGTTAGAAGGAAAAGAAATGGAACGAATAAAAATGTGGATAGAGAGCTAAAACTGGGCCTGTAGAAATAAACTACTCCACTAGTGACCACTATAGGTCCAATACCGAACTAGGTGAAAGGATCACGACGGGGAGTAGTTTATTGGACCTAGTTCGGTATTGGACCTATACTGGTCACTAAATAAACTACTCCCAGGGTGGGTGGCTAACCATCTTCAAACTTATAGTAATGTGGCATTACATGTGGCCAGCCACTCCTGGGTGTGCAAAGGAAGATTAGTGGTGGCCGTATAAATACTAAGAATATATATCAGATTTATTTCGTGATATAATGGCTTCTTGTTAAATCACACACCTAGTAAATTATCACGTTTGAGAATGACATTTTTTTTGCGTTAAATGGTAGGCCCAATTAGTTTCATGTTATATGACGGAATTTGCTTGTGAAACTTTATTCACGTAACTAATTCGTCATTTAAAAGCGTGATTAATAGCCCTTTCTGGACTAGTGTTAGTGACAAACCTAGTAGTTCTTCTTGTGAAGGCGGGGAGCTTGAAGACTCTTCTTTTGAGAGCCCCGTTTTTGGAAACTTCAATTTGAGAATCGTCT
>JAJJWW010016869.1:0-51806 GCA_023531295.1 Papaver armeniacum | reverse complement strand
CATTTGTAGAAAATCTGATATCAAAGACTTGAAACAAAAACAGAACTAAACTCAAAACAAATTCTCTTTAATATATGTAATTCAACTCATGGATCAACAGCCTATTTATATGATTAACAAACTTGACTCTCAAGTAAAAAGACTTTCCTAACATAATCAAACTCTAACAAAGAAACTTCTAGACAATTCTCACGTAAACAAACTCTTAAAACCTGTAATACTTGCAACCCAAGTAAACTTCTAAATACCGTACCATGCGTCAACAATACATGTTGATCCATCCACTTCATGTCAATTGTACCTGTTGATCCAACCATATTCTCACAACTCTCATAGTTGATCCATACTACTGTATCAACAACTCTTGTTGAACCCTTCTGTCTTCTTTATAGTATCTTGGTTTATTCTTCAACATCCTCCCTTAAACCAAGATACTCTTTGCTAATCATTCCCAACATTCCTTGCAAGTAAATGAAAGTGTTAGACTTCAAGACTTGGTGAAAATATCAGCCACTTGTTCTTCACTTTCAACAAACTCTACAGCTATTTCCTTATTGCTGACAAGCTCTCTAATGTAATGATACTTAATATCAATGGGTTTGCTTCTCCCATGAAATACAGGGTTCTTAGTTAGTGATATTGTCGACTTATTATCACAAACTATTGTTGTTGGTGTCTTCTGTTCTTGAAACAAAGACTTCAGCATCATTCTTAACCATACAACTTGTGTAGCATAGTTGCTAGCAGCTATATACTCAGCTTTTGTTGTAGATAATGCAACAACTTGTTGCTTCTTAGATGACCAAGAGAAAAAACCAGTTCCCAACTGAAATCCATAACCTGATGTACTCTTTTTTCCTTCTGTATCTCCAGCCCAATCACTATCAGTGAAACCAACCAGCTTTGGATCTTCTGAGATAGTATAAAATATTCCCATGCTTATTGTTCCTTTTACATACTTCAGAATACATTTTGCAGCTTGTAAATGTGATTGTCTATGAGCTTCCATGAACCTACTAACCAAACCAACTGCATACATGATGTCAGGTCTTGTAGCAGTCAAATATCTTAAACATCCAACAAGACCTTTAAAATTTGTTGAATTCACAAGCTCTCCTGATCCATCTTTTTTCAACTTCAATATTTCTTCTATTGGTGTTAAGATTGGATTACAATTATCCATCTTAAAACGCTTCAAAATTCCTTCATCATACCTTTGTTGATTAATAAAAATTCCTCTTTCAGTTTGCTGTACTTCAATACCAAGAAAATATGACATCAAACCAAGATTTGTCATCTCAAATTCCTTCACCATATCCTCCCTGAATTGATTAATCATCTCAGTACTATTTCCAGTAAATATGAGATCATCCACATTCATACACACTATGATATGATTTCCAGCACCATCATCTTTCAAATACAAAGTATGCTCATGTGGACATCTTTTAAAAAACCTTTCTTGAGAAAATAAGAATATATTCTTGTATACCATTCTCTTGGTGCTTGTTTCAAACTATACAAAGCTTTGTTTAGTTTGTATATTTTATTCTCTTTCCCCTTCATAATGTAGCCAGCTGGTTGCTATACATAAACTTCTTCTTCCAAAACTCCATTCAAGAATGTTGACTTCACATCCATCTGAAATATCTTCCATTGCTTTTGTGCAGCTAAAGCAATGATCATTCTTACTGTATCAAGTCTTGTAACTGGTGCAAACACTTCTGAATAATCAACTCCTTGTCTTTGTCTATAACCCTTAGGAACTAACCTTGCTTTCTTTCTCTCTATTTCACCATTTGACTTATATATTGTTTTATAAACCCACTTAACACCAATGGGTTTCTTTCCTGGTGGAAGTTTTGTTAATTCTCATGTGTCATTCTTCTCAATTGACTTCAATTCTTCATTCACGGTTGGAATCCAACCTTGTTCTTTAGATGCTTCTTCATAAGCTATAGGATCACAATCTCCAAATAATGCAAAGTTCACAACATCATCATCATCTTCATCATCTCTTGTTAAAACATAATCATTCAACCAAGCAGGTATGACATATTTTCTTCTTGGTCTTGTAGTTTCTTGTTGTTGTACTACTTCTGTTCTTGCTTCTTCATGTTGTTCTTCCACATTTTGCACTTCTTCTTCAACTACAATTGGAAATGTTCTGACAGCAGCAGGTGGATCAACATTTCTAGTTGATCCAATATCATGTGGATCAACATCCCTTGTTGATCCATTGTTATGAGGATCAACACTGGTTGTTGATCCATTATTCCAATTCCATTGTGAATCTTCATCAAATATAACATCTCTACTTATAACTATCTTTCTAGTTTCTGGATTATATAGCTTGTATCCTTTAGTCACTGAACTCAACAAGAATACATTTTTCACTCTTATCATCCAGCTTCTTTCTCAATTCTTTTGGCACATGTGCATATGCAATGCACCCAAAAATTCTTAGATGTCTTACACTTGGTCTTACTCCTCTCCATGCTTCTTCTGGTGTTTTGTTATTCAAACTATTTGTAGGACATCTGTTGAGTAAATACACAGTTGTGTTAATTACATAGCCCCAAAAACGTTTTGGTAAATCTTTTGTTATTCTTATTGTTCTTGCCATCTCCATTATGGTTCAATTCTTCCTCTCTGCAACTCCATTTTGTTGTGGTGTATATCTTGTTGTTAGCTGATGTTGAATGCCATGCTCTTCCATAAAATTGTCGACAACAGTGTACTCAGTTCCTCTATCAGTTCTCAAAATTTTGATACTCTTACCAATTTGTTTCTCAGCATAATCTTTGAAACTTCTAAAAGCATGAAAAGCATCACTTTTTTGTTTAAGAAAATATACCCATGCTTTCCTACTAAAATCATCAATGAAAGTTTTGAAATAATTATTACCTCCATGTGAAGTTACTTCAATAGGACCACACAGATCATTATGGACAATCTCCAATTGTTGATCAGCTCTTCTAGCTTTGTTGACTGGGAATGGATCTCTGTGCTGCTTGCCAAATATGCAATTTTCACATCTTGATTCTGGAAGTTCAATGAAAGGTAATCCAAATACCATCTCTTTCTTTGCTAAGGTTAGTAAACTGTTGAAGTTCACATGCCCCATTCTCTTGTGCCACAACCAAGCATCATTATGAACATGACTACTATAACATCTTTCCTTTTGATACTGAATATTCAAAGGAAACAATCTATTCTTAGTCATCTGCACTCTTGTAATAAGTCTTCTAAAACGATCTCGAATTGTACAAACACCATTGAAGATGTTCATAGAATAACCTCTTTCAGATAATTGACCCATACTCAAAAGATTTTGATGCAAACCTGGTACATAAAACACATCCATAATATATGTTTTTGCAGCATTCCTCAGAACTATTCCAATCCTTCCTTTTCCCATAACTGGAGTTGTAGAATTGTTTCCAAACTTCACAGTTGAACGCACTGATTCATCAAGATTATCAAACAAATCTTTTCTTCTACACATATGATTATTGCAACCAGTATCTAGATACCACTTATGTTGAGGTCTTTCTTCGGGTGTTTGACAAGCCAACAACATATTTTCACTTTTCTTTTCTTCTTCATCTTCATCTCGACTTTCTGCTATATTTGCTTCAAAATTTGATTTGTAGTTATTAGCAACTGTCTTTCTTGGTTTTGAACATTCAGTAGCAATGTGTCCAAAATCTCCACAATTATAACACTGAATTTTGCTTTTATTCATTGGTTTTCTTCCCTGATAGCCTCCATCGTTAGATCTTTCACCATTGTTATATCTTCCTTGAAAACCTCCAGCATTAGATTTTCCTTGATTGCTTCTCCAGCTGACTTGACTCTGAAGAGCCTCTTCAACTTGTTTTGCAGCAGTTGTTTTCTCTAACAGTCTTTGTTCATAAGATTGTAATGAACCCAACAACTCGTTATGAGTCATAGTTGCAACTGTGTTGCATTCTTCTATAGCAGTAACCTTTGATTCAAACTTCTCAGGCAAGCTTCTTAAAATCTTCTCCACAATTGCTGAATCTTCTACAGTATCACCATTGGCCTTCATCTCATTAACAAGATTCAGTATTTTTGAGAGAAACTCTGAAATTGTTTCATTTGTCTCCATCTGTAATAATTCATATTTTCTTTTCAGGGTTTGTAATCTAACCTTCTTGACCTTGTCAGATCCTGTGTAATAGCTTATCAAACCATCCCAAGCTCTTTTAACTTCTTTGATGTAGATAACTCTATCCATGAGAGATTCATGAATACCCTGATGAAGAATATATGTAGCTTTAGAATTCTTCTTTTTATTTTCAGTTAACAGAGTTTGTGCAGCTCCTTCAAGTACAACTCCTTCTGCTGGTTCTACATAACCATATTTCACAATATCCCATACCTCTTGGAATATGAAAATATTCTCCATCTGCAACCACCAGTGTTCAAAGTTTTTACCTTCAAACACCAGAACCTTAATTGAACTTAAACTTGTCATCTTCTTCAAATCAACAACTCATACCCACAGCCCTAGAACCTGATACCGGTGCTCTGATACCAGATGTAGAAAATCTGATATCAAAGACTTGAAAGAAAAACAGAACGAAACTCAAAACAAACTCTCTTCAATAGATGTAATTCGACTCATGGCTCAAGTAAAAAGACTTTCCTAACATAATCAAACTCTAACAAAGAAACTTCTAGACAATTCTCACGTAAACAAACTCTTAAAACCAGTAATACTTGCAACCCAAGTAAACTTCTAAATACCGTTCCATGCGTCAACAATACATGTTGATCCAACCATATTCTGTCAACTGTCATAGTTGATCCATACTACTGTATCAACAACTCTTGTTGATCCCTTCTGTCTTCTTTATAGTATCTTGGTTTATTCTTCAACAACATTGGATAGTAGATGTTTGGTCTAGACACTACTATCTGAATTCTGAAGACTTGTAAGTTACTCGTTCTTTGAAATTGAGAGTGAGCAATATAACAAAATGCCGTTGTGACCAGTTCGTTGAAAGTTTTGAAACAAGTTTGTGCGTTTTAGGCCGATCTCTTTGCTTTCTTGGTTTTTGGTGCTGATGTATGAGAGATGGAGCTGAGAACTCATGGACCAAACTAACCAAACTATTAACCATTGACCTGCAAAAACTAACCAAGCTTCTTCCATACCAATAGATCCGAAAGATCCCTACCACCCTAAGCTCTAGCACTGTCATGTAAAAATTCAAAGAAGTAGACCAGTTTCTTACAATTTTACTTTAAAGATTGTGCCATTCTTAGTTCTTGACGGTAAAAAGCTTTGAAAATGCACCACTCCACTATGGGCTCAGATCCTCTGTCTCAAAATGTTACTTGTCCCTCTGACAAGCAAACTATGGGTTTGGGTGAAAAAGACACAACATTATTTAGTCATATATTCCTCACTTTAAACTTTATTCTCTTTTAAATTTATTTCTCTCTCATATTTATTTTCTCTTTTCAATTTAAAATTAACCGCGAGAAATGTCTTAACTCCCGAAATAGAAATCCGACTAAAAATTTATCGCGAGAAATGTCTTAACTCCCGTTTATCTAATAAAAACCAAGGCATGTTGATTGACTTCCCAAATGCTCTGTTCTAACCAAAACATTGCCCTCGTTAGTACGTAGCTTACTCCTTTCTCTCATTAATTTCAGCACGCTGGAGGTTTACAAAGAACAATGCATATGATTTAGGAATTAAACTGGCTCGTGGCCGGTGGCCAAATGGATTTCTACCAAAGTTTTACATCCTCCTGCTCCTTGAGAACTGACACTCATGCTCCCCAGGTCAAATATTAGTACAAAGAAGTTTTGGTAACCAAATAATCCCATTTTACTCATGAATCATTCGACAAAACAAACTATAAAACGAAATAATCACATTCTTATGGGTCACAACATCAAAATCCCCAATCCCACACTTTTGTCAAGTTAATGGGATCCGACAGCTTTCGTGGGCATCTCTATGACTCTATGCTTCCCCAATATCTTCACAATTAAAATTCACACACGAAAAAGAATTGACGGACCAAGTGCCCAACCAAAAGATATAAGGACGGTCTCAAAAATACAAATTGTCCGTTGAATCATATAAAAAAAAAAATCGAACGATCACAAATGTAACCTTAAATTAATCTAAGCCTTTATAAGAAGGAGCTCTTCTCCCCGTTGTAAAAAACAAATAAAAGGAACCCTAACCCTAAAACAACAACAACAGATCTACAGCACCATCCCTGCAAATCCACGACAGATTATTTAAAATCATCATCAAAACCTCTATGTTTTAGCATAATGATTTCTCCTCTCAGAAAAATAAATATGTCTTTGTACTCATGAAGTAAAGTTCTTCATCTGATTCTCATTGAAAGAAAGGTTCTGGATGGAGTTCCAGAGATATTCATGAGAGAAAGCAGGACTACTCAAACCTTTTTCCCACTGATGTCGAAGAAATGACCCAAATGACTCTGATGGATCGGGAGAAGAACAATGTAATTGATGGAGTTGTGAGTATGATTCTGTTTCGTTGCAATGAGTGTAACTGAATAAACTTGGAATGACCCAAATGACTTTTCGAACATCTGGTTGTTCCAGCACTGTCATGTAAAAATTCTAAGAACTAGACCATTTTTTAGTCTCTATCATTAACCTGCCATGTACTGCTTGGGTCCGGAGGTCACCCATAGCATGTTTAAATTACCCGACCTGCCCAACAGCCGGTTTCATTACCCGGCCTGTATTGTTGCCCGCTCCGCCCGACTATCTATCCCTATAAAAGCCAAGGAAACCCTAGGATTTCAGTAGAAGTTTTACACAAGAGAAGAGAGTGAAATTGGAGACTACCAGAGTGATGCGTCGTTAAGAAAATACCAGTAACCGGAGTTCTGCTTTCCGATTCCAAAATCAGATGGGGTGTTATGATCGGGGTTTGAGTTTTACTTGGGACCTTTGCACATTCCTTGGAGATCAAAGATAAAAGAGACACAGATCTTTGATAGTGTTGTTATAATGACTTATCCTCTCGAATCTATGTAGTTGGAGATCTTCCTTGTCCCATGTCGGAGCTCATCCTGTCTGTTTTGGTAAGATCTGTAACATAATGGTATTTGATTTCATTAAATTGGCCAAAACACTGAACATTCATATTTTGGTTTTATAAGCAGAGACTCCAGCTTCACTTTGGCTTCAACTTCAGTAGTAAGCTGCTCATTTACAGACTCTTCTGGGGAGATAGAATATGGACTAGTTACCTTACAACCATCATTGGGTGTCCGATTGTGGGCGGTGAATGTAGATTTGCTGAGGTCTTATTTTGGTAATTATTGAACTAGAGAATCTTTAAGGTTTTCAATGTAACCTTATTGTTTTAGAAAGATCAGTTTAGAGCTTACATTTCAATTGTTGGAAAAAAAATTCTTTGTCAGTACAATTTAGATCTATAAATGATAGTTACATTACATGCATATTCATTTTGGTGCTTGATAGAACTTTGGATCGAAATAAAATAATACAAGTGATGATAATGCTTGCCAATTACCTATAAAAAAGACTTACACGGGTGCTGATCAATTTCAAATGCTGTTATCTCTTTATATCTTAAAGCTATTTAGGCAGATATCTCCCCACTATTTTGTCGTTGGTTTAGTTTTGTTTCCAATTCTTAAAATGGGAGTGTAATCTGGTAGTTTTTATTTTGGTGTATGGATTGCTATATTCAGGCGTCGATTCTGTAGGAGAGGTTTAGGATACACTGTTGCAGTGTCTTGGTGACTAACGTTGAACTTTTGGCGGTTGCCACTTCTGTTTTCACTTCACTTCTATCCATGCACAAATAGAAACTCTAGTGATAATGCTTGTCAGTAAGAGTTACATTGGTACAGACTAGTTTCTAGTGTTGTAAATATTACTTTTGTATCTTGAAGCTATTAACACTTGAAATGACATCTCCTTGCTTTTTTGTTGCTTAATTCGTTCCATTTGCAAAGTCATTCATATTTACATGGTAATTTAGAGCTGGCAATTTAGGATTCTTTTTTTTTGTTGTTGAATTTTATAGTTGATGGTACGCGGTTTTTGCTTTGCCTTCAGTTTTTCATACAGCACATAATTCACAATGGGACTGCAATTCTTCACCAAATGAGCAAGTATGTTTGGGTGTTCTGGAATCATCGGAACACTCTTGCTCGAGCTGTATTCTTTGGGTCAGCAAATAGTCGTCTTAGATGTTCTCAATCTGTGATAATAGCTGTTGTTTATGCTCTTCATTTTATCTCATGCTTGAATATGGAAAACTCGACTTTTTGCCTAATGATATACAAGTTTCCTTGTTCCTTTCGTCCCCATCTACATTTAGTCGTCATTCGGAAATAGTGTCAAGCTGGACTATAATTCTAAGTTAATTACTTGACACTTATTCATTGGCCTGAATGAAGATAGGAATGTATAAGAATTTTTTTTCTCTTTCATACGAACTCAGTGAACTGCTGGAGGTAGCATTTGTGTATTATTTGTTTCAGTCAGATAACAGACTGCCTATTTTTTTTGTTTTTTGACGTGTTTAACCTTCTGGTTATAGTCAGGTTTTCAATTGTTTGCAGTTCGTTTTATGATATGTTAGGCTAATCTTTCTAGGCTGTCATCTATTTGGGTGTCTGGTTAGCTTGGTATAGTCCAAACACTTGCAGTCATGGTTAAAATTTTGTTTTGTCACTGTGAAAAGCAATTCTGTTTTGTTGGGATGAAGTCAAATTTGTAGTCCATTAGTAGATTCTCAATTTTATGGTGGTGCGACAGTATATATTGGGTCAACTGATGAATTTTGTAGATTCCATCTTCTGTGCATGCTAAATTTAGTACTTAGAGTTGGATCTTTTATGTATTGCTTATGCTATCCTTTGTGGGTGGTGTGCATTACAAGATTGTATATTGGTGATTGACAACATTGATTTATCCAATTGAATGGAGACTAGTGTCTTTGTATCTCTCTTTTCACCACAAGTTCAGGTTGGGAATGTTGGAGGTAGTTAGACTGAAGCTGTACACCAACTGAAATAAATCATCAGGGAGAACATCCGGTAGCATTTATAGAAACATAATTTAGTTTGAATTAAATATTTCCGGCACAAGCTACATCAGTTTTTGGCTTCTGCATACAAGTAACTGCATTCCTTTTGGACTTAATACATTAGCAAGATTCATCATATTAGTCTTTTACTTCAGTATCTTGTATTCTTTGAGTGTTTTCTTTTCTCAGTTGAAATATCATTATTTTGCAGCTTTTTGTCTCGAGATTTTGCTATAATCTAATTCCTGTAATCTGTAAAGCTTGTCTAATAAAAACCAAGGCCTATTGATCGACTTCCCAAATGCTCTGTACGGACTAACCAAGACATTACCCTCTTTAGTATCTTCCTCCCTTCTCTGGAAATTTAACTGGCTCACTGAAAAAATGATCTACCGTAGTCTGCGAAAATTTTACATCCTCCTGTTCTTTGAGAACTGACACTCATGCCCAAGGTCAAATATTGGTGCACAGGAATTCTTTACCTTCTCGGTGTCCTTGTTTGGCCATCAAGAGAAGGGTAAAAGGATAAACCTCTCAACACCCCTCCAAATCCTGTAAACCAAGATTCCTAAGAGAAAACGTCAACAACAAGTGAAGTTGATCTCCGACATCATGAGAAACAAA
Organism: Papaver armeniacum; assembly: GCA_023531295.1. Classification (NCBI taxonomy): domain Eukaryota; kingdom Viridiplantae; phylum Streptophyta; class Magnoliopsida; order Ranunculales; family Papaveraceae; genus Papaver; species Papaver armeniacum. Next base: position 42,082 of record JAJJWW010016869.1, on the reverse strand, counting down.
GTCTCTGGAATACCACCATTTTACTCTCGAAATTCCATCAGATTGCAAATATCTAAAACTTTATTAATTAATGGTTACAAATTTACCATCAAGCTAGCTCCCCCGGCTCAGTGTTGTCGAATTTGGCTGAACCTGAAATAATGATATTAATTATTTTCATTGTTTTTGGTCCCGTTTTATTCGTGAAACATTTGAGAAAGCAAACTATAAATCGAAAAAAAAAATCCACATGGTTATGGATCACAACAACATCAAAATCCCAAATCCCACCTTTTTGTATGCATGTTTTTGCTTCCCCAAAATCTTCACACTTAAAATTTACACAAGAAAAAGAATCTAAGGACCAACCAACATATACGGACGGTCCCAAAATACATATCGTCCGTTGAATCATAGAAAAAAAAAATAATCAACGATCACAAATGTAACCCTAAATCTCTCATCCTTTATAAGATGAAGTTCCTCTCCCAAAATCAGAGTTCCTCGCTGTAAAACGATAAAAAAAACTCTGAACCAAAAAAAAACAAACAACAGATCTACTGCATCATCCCTGCAAATCCATGGCATATTATTCAAAGTCATCATCAACAATGTTTTAACATAATGATTTCTCCTCTCACAAAAATAATATGTTTTTATCCTCTTGGAGTGAAGTTCTTTATCTGATTCTCAGGTTAAGAACCATCCAGTATGGACTTGCAGAGATAATTATCAGAGAGAGCAGAAATACTTTGATACTTGCAACAACTTGTTCGAAGAAATGAAGAAGGATACAAACAACAACTTGTTGAAGTAGATTTGAAGGATCAGGAGAAGAACAATGTAATCGTTTGTAATCCATGCGCAACACTAGTCCTATTAGTAAATTCGGTTATGTATGTCAAAAGAATGGTAGTTTGTAATAGCTATAATTCTAAAGACATTGGTTCAGAATTTGCAATCTTGAGATGTGAATGTGATATTGTTTCATTGCAGTGAGCAAGTATAAATTCTGAACATCTGGTTGTTCCAGCCAGCAATGTCATGTAAAATATCAAGAACTAGACCAATTTCTTACAATTTTATTATCATTCAAAGATTGTGCCATTTAATCGTCTTACAGTAACACTTAAACAAAAGTTTGTTAGGCAAAAAATACTTAGCCTTTATAAGGCATCCCCCTGCAGTCAAATAATAATACAATATGAACTAAAACATAACAACTCAATGTGCCGGGAATTCACAATAAGTAGGAATTTTAACAGATTTTCTATATATCAATGCAAAGATTCATGAAGTGCAAAGGAAAAAATAAAAATGGCCCTTCAACATTTGGTTGGATTATAGTAAGACTTTGACTCAGAGCTAATGGTTGAAAATATACAAACACACGATCTTGGCCGTCTATCAAAGATAAGTTGGTCAGTCTCAAAATGTTCATCATCCGTTAGATCATAGCCCTAAAGCTCTCTGAGCCTTTATAAGAAGAAGTTGTTCTCCTCCACAATAACTAGTTCCTCCCTGTGGAGTAAAAAAATAAAACCCTAACCTAAAAAACAACAACAACAAATCTTTATTATATATCCATGACAGCATTTCTAAAAGGATCATAATCAACCTCAGCACAATGATTTCTCCTCTCATAGAATTATAATTTACCATACCCGTGAATCATATTTGGTTTGCGGAAAAAGAATGTTCAAAGATGAGATCCAGCGAAATTCATTAGCTACAAGAACATTTGGTCGATCTTTTTGCACTACTTCGAAGGAAAATATAAGCCTTAAAAACATCCGACTTGCTGATCTAAGTTTGAAGGATCAGGAGGAGCCGATGATGATGACGGCATCTCATTGATTTTCCCCCTCTCAAATTGTGAAGTTGTTCAGTTCTTTTCTCAAATTGTAATTGCTTTATGATGTTTTTATTTTAGTTTCTACATGTAAATTTATATGCATCATTATTCCTGCTTGTTGTATCAATTACCCAAATACTACATGATCTGAATGGCCAAAAAGACTCTGTCAATAGCACAATTAATGGTCATACAAGTAGAACGTCTATAAGAGTGTTAGAAACTGTTAAACCATCTTGATTTGCAATACTAGTACTTTCAGTTTTATATGTCAAACGATTGTTAATCAGCAATAGTAGCTATTATAATTGAAGAAAATGCTAGAATTTCAATCTTGATGTGAATGTGATGTTTTAGAAACAAGAAACACAGAGTCCAATTCAAACGTCAGTCAGACTCGTAGAAATAAGAAACACAGTGTTGTATGCTACTAATGCAGCAAGTGGCAAATAACCAGAAATGCGGTGATTGAAGTGAAATAGAGAATGAGAAGATATCAAGTGCACTGAAAGATGATGAAATATCAATTGAACATAAGCAACATACAAATAAGTAAAAGCGACCAACTTCTACACGAGTGTTGTGCTAGTATTCAACTGGGCTAAGTATTCTCAGGCTATGTTGTAAAAGGCGCTAGGCAAGGCGAGGCGCCCTAGGCGAGCGCCTTTTTTTTAGAAAAATCTAGATTTAAGCTTAATTTGGCGCCTGGGCGCCTTTTTTTCCCAGGCGCCAGCCCAACGCTTAGTGCGCCTTTGGCGCTTAAGCGCCAAAGGCGCTCGCCTTTTACAACATAGTTCTCAGGTAGACGGTAAGATTTTGGTAATGTCTATTACAAGATTTCTCCTCTCAAAAAAATAATATGTCTTTATCCTCATCACGTGAAGTTCTTTATCTGATTCTCGTTGAAGGTAAGGTCCAGCATGGACTTCCCGAGATATTCATCAGAGAGCAGCAAATTTCCTTGATCTTTTTGCCACTGAGGTCGAAGAAATGAAGAAGGATACAAGCAGCAACTTGTTGAAGTAGATTTGAAGGATCAAGAGAAGAAGGATGTAATTGTTTCTCATACACAATGTAATTATTTTCAGTATTTTTAGTTTCTAATCTAGTTTATAATCCCTGTGCAACACTAGTCCTATTAGTAAATTCGATATGTGATATAATTCTAAAGAAAATGGGTCAGAATTTGAAATCTTAGATGTGATATGTGATTTTGTAAACTATAATGGGTGAAAAATCCGGTCTCATGCTTTATAAGTGCAATGACGTTTACTCTTAGTTATTATCCATCCTCCTCTACATGGAATTGAGTTTTTTGGATGTAGTAATGGTCTGGTTTAGTATTACTGGAATGTTTTTATCCTTCTGAATCCAACATTTCATGTTCCAACGTTTCATGCAAATGGAAAAACGCTTGGACTTAGTAGAGTATAGAATTGGGTGTAGTTCTACTGTTCTAGGAAGAGTGATTTTAGAGTGGCAAGTGTTGGGAATTTTTAAGGTACTTATGAGTGGCAAAGTATAAAAATCTGGAAACTAAAGAACTTGGCCCTGGAATACAGCACAAAATTCACAATGGACCACATGAGCTCGTATGTTTGTGTTGTGGAATCATTGGAACACCATTGCTCGAGTTGTGTTCTTAAGATGTTTTGATGCTCACTTTGCTCAATGGATCGACTAATGTGGCGATTCCACGGCTTTCAGATCTTAAGTAGCTGCATCCTTTGATCAATTTATCATAATATAAGCATACGGCATCCCCATTATTCGCAGTTAAGTTAACATTCTCAATTTTTTTGTTCATACTCACAGGTGCCTTTTCTCAATGCTAAATTAAGGGACATACAAACTAGTTATTAAAAATTAGTATTCTTTTGACATACAAACTGAAGAATTAGAAAGAATAGTGTTGAAACTCTCACATACGTACATTACGATCACCATCTCTTTTTAGAGCGGAAGCATCTTCCTGCTGTGTCCTCCCAATCAACAAGTTTCCCGGTAATACGAACACAAGATACTATCTATCCGTTCGAACATGAAACAGAAAAACAGACACAAAACGCACAAATTACAGAAAAACAGAAACACTTTCGAAGCAGTCGGTCGAACAGACGAAACTGGATGGAAATAAGTAAATCAAGATAACTTGATATCTTTGTCAACCAAATCATAAATTGTCAAGTCACAATAACACTTACTACTCTACTTTATCTATCAATAGGCTTAATGGAATACAATTACCAATCTGAATGAAGTTTGTATGTCAAAAGAATACTAATAACGTACACCAGCTTAATTACCAAAATGATTGAAAAGTGAAAACATATCACTTTTTTACAAAGATACATGAGTGAATAAAAATGGCCCTTGGGCTGGATTTCAGTAAGACTTTGACACGGAGCTAATGGTTTAAAATGAACGTGTAGAAACACACAATCATGGCTGTCCATCAAAGATAAGTTGGTCAGTCTCAACATGTTCTTCATCCGTTAGATCATAACCCTAAATCTCTCCGAGCCTTTATAAGAAAAATCAGTTCTCCTCCCCAGTCTCTAACCCTAAAAAACAACAGCAACATATCTCTAGTGCAAATCCATGGGAGAGTTTCTAAAGGCATCATAAGCAACCTCAGCATAATGACTTCTCCTCTCAAGGGTATTAGAACCCAACATTGTCTGGCTAAAGGACAACGGACAGTCAAGATGAGCCTTTAAAGATTTATTAAAGATTTGTTAAACATTTGTCGATCTTTTTACACTACTTTGAAGGAAAATATAAGCCTTTCAGATTGCTGATCGAGATTTGAAGGATCAGGAGGAGCCGATCATGATGACGGCATCTGCATTTTTTTCTCATATTTCCATCCAAAATTATGAAGAAAATATCTCATGTACAATGTTATTGTTTTCTGATGTCTTTATTTTAGTTTATATCCTGGTTTGTAAATTTATATTCATCACTAGTCCTGCTTATTGTATCAATTACCCAAATACAACTAGTTGAGAAAATAAATGGATCAAATTCTATATGATCTGAATGGCCAAACAGAGACACTGTCACCAGCACAGTGGTCATCCCAGTAAAACTATCAAGGAGGGGTGTTAGAAAGGTTGAATCATCTAATATGCTGTTTCATTTGGTGGATTCCGATGGATCTTGCTGCCTAACATTTACATGCTAATGAAACCAAAAAATTTGGATTATTCAACAGCTTTCCTTGTCAAGAGGCTAGCTAATCCTCTCATCTTACAAGGGCCATCAAAAGTTTTAAGTTTTAAAGATCTTGTGGTGAATTCGGCGTTTAAATAAGCCTAAACTAGCACTGCTGCTAGCCAAATACTCACGTTTTTACTCGTGAATCATTTGAAAAAGAATACTACAACAAAGAAAATCCACATTGTTGTTCATCATCATATCAAAATCCCCAAGCCTACTCTTTTATAAAGTGGTTTATGGGATCCAACAGCTCAAGTGGGCATCCAAAATCTTTAATGTGCACAAGAAATGAAGAGACTAACCAAAAAGATAGACTCTAAAAGAAATTGCTACCCTATCTCAGGTGAGCATCCTTCACATGAGCCCCCTACATGTTGTGCAGTACCACCACCACGTTTTCTCGTAACGTAAATCATACACTCCTACCCTGCCAAAAACCAACCCATTATTACCAATCTCTTACTCCCTTTTCTTCGGCATCATTCTTTGATTCTTCCAATTCCTTGGTCTGTTATACTCCACTGATCCCACACACCCGAATCCAAGTCAAACGTAGAAATAAGAAACATAGTGTTGTATGCTACTAATGCAGCAAATGTTGTCAGAAAAAAGTAACCAGAAATACGGTGATCGTATAAAAGAGAATGTGAGGATGTCAAGTGCTCTTGAATTTTGCAGAGAATAGAAAGACACGGTAAGATTGTGGTAATGTCTATTTTTTTGAGGTTTTTGGGGTACACTAGGGGGAGGGATTCTGACAGGAACTGATCTTTACATTGTCAGCTGTAGTTCTTGTCTAAGTAAACATGCTTCTAAACTGGTGGATAATCCTACCACTTTTCGTTCGATGTTTTAGTTTTTGGATTGATTTGCTTCACGTCTTGCTTTCCTGTTACTATGTTCTGTTCACCTCAGCATGCAATCCTTCCATGCTTTTCTGAACTTAAGATTCGTTGCAGCTGATTCTCTTCGAAAGGATCATGTTTTCCCGTATGTAAATCCCATTTCACACCGATTTAAGTTGCAAAACCAACCGTCCCACGAATAAAATCATGCTTTCTGTTACTATGTCCTAGACGCAGAATTCAGATTGTGCACACCTGTGTTCGAACTAATGAAAATAGTCAGCGTCTGGTAAGGTCCTATTCTGATTACCATGAATGATGGGGGTGGTGCTTCTGCTTCTCAATTGTCTAATGAAAACCAAGGCCTAGTCATCGACTTCCCAATTGAAGAACATGGTCAGAAAATCAAACAGATTTCTCTGCTTCGATGAATGCAGTAGATTGAACATAGTAGAATACACTCGTCTAATGGTTTAAAGAAACAACCTCTACGCGTATCCAACCCACAGTCATAGGCGTCTACGAAAGATATGTTGGTCAAACAAATACGGGCAGTCTCAACATACAAATCATCCGTTAGATCATAAGATCCACGATCAATGTAAAACCCTAAGTAAAACGGGCAGTTTTCTAAACCTTATAAGAAAGAAATAGTTCTCCACCACTGTTAGCAGTTTCTCCCTGTAGAGTATGAAAGAAACCCTAACCCTAAATAACAACAACAGATCTCTTCAACTACATCACACCTCAATTTTTTTAGCACAATGGTATCTCCTCTCAAAATATTAACTTTTCATGGGACTACTATCTTCTTCTTTTTTGCTCGATTGACTATTATGTTATTCTGTGAGAGAGATATGGGATTTGATGGACTTCCGGAGATATTCATCAAGAGAGACCCGAATTTCTTAGATCTTTTGCTACTTGCATCGAGCCTTACAAACTTGCTGGAATAGAAGCCTGATAAGTGTATCTGCACCTCAAATTGACAAATCTATGTAATCATATTCTGTAAGAATGAGATTTCAGTTTCTTACTCTAGTTTGTAATCTTAGATGTGATTGTGATTTGGTTGACCAAATGACTTTGGATCGAGAGTGCAGAATAATTGTTAGTTCACTTCAACAAAAGTTTGTCAGGCAAAGAAACTGGTTTTACTATGACCATCTCCAGTACATGTCTAATTCGGTTCAGAGATCACTATTGTGACTTGTGACATCCAAAACCACTCTTTGTTGCTTTTCTTGAAACGGGAAGTGATCAGCAATTACTAGAGTTCAGCAATTACTATTGCGCACAACCAAAGCTGCTCTCTTTCTTTTCTTGAAACGGGAAGAGGATGTATGCGTATCAGTATTATGCCTGCTTTGAACTGTGTTCGGCAGCAGTTTGAGCACACGCATTCTTGGCATCAGCAGCTCTTTTTTGTTGCCTTTCATGTAATTCCACATAACTATCGAACATTTGTTCCAATTTGGTGATGAGAAAAATCTAGGTTATTGCTAATTCATAAGCAGGAAAATATAACTTCTTTCCACTTCAAAAATTTAAATTTAACCAGGCAACAGCCGCTGCAGCAAGTGACACGCTGAATAATAGATAGTCACATCGTTACACCAGCAGAGTTGAGAAACAAATGCAATGTGATTTTCAGTCTTTTGCTATGCCGCCCCAATTCCTCCTCCCGGTCCATTAAGTGTAACTTGAAACTACTTTTGACCCATGTCCTCTGTCTGTATTAGCTTTTTATTTGCATCTAAATCCTTGCAGATGTTTCCATCAGGTTGAAGTTTAAAAATTCAGCGATTCCATATGATCCCACAAAACATAACATTGTGATTGTGCGAGCAACTGCCCATCTGTAATGAAAGTAAAGCATCTAAATCCTCGCAATTGTTAAGCAATAATACAATATACAATACAAACTAACCAAAAATGCCACGAGTTCTCTCGAATGACCCAGGAAAGTGCCCTCTTAAAATAAGGGCTCGTGGTTTTTTTAGCCCCTGTTCACAAGGGGAACAGCGAGTCTAGCATTTTGCAGACAGGGTATTCCAGACTGACCGAGGACGTGTCCGACGGGTTGTCCCGTAAGAGACAAGCCATGTGATACCAATACAAGGTCAGTTTAAAGTTTTCCTTCTGCAAATTAATAACCCAAAACTCTATTGATCAAACCAAAACACCATAAAATATTGAAAACTAAGAAAAACACATACAAAAGAGACTAATAGTAATGAAATGCATTCAAAAAAAGTGAGAAATCGAAGAGATTCAAGTTTATGTTGCCCCACGAATCAGAAACATGGAATACTATTTCAGGAGTTCAGAATTGAATTTTCCACCATCAAAGAAAAAAGGCTAGACTTACCATGAATGGGATCCACACGCCTAAAAGGGTGTGACTCGGAGATGAGATCCACGGACCCAAAAACTCGCCACGCTAATGCTAGAATGGGACTCCCCAGCCCAGGATTAGCAGAGAGGTCTTTGGTACCAAAGTCCAACCCCTGGATAACAAGGGACAGCAGGTAAGTCTTAACACTGCTCCCATTTTGGGGTATCTGATTTTAGAAGATCTCAAACTACAAGTATCCAGAGAAACGGTATAGATAAACCAACTTAAAGACCAGGCATGGTTCCTTTGTGAAATCATTAGTTTTCGACAATGCCAGATCACTAAGATTTGTATCTCTCCATTATCTGATTAGAGACTGAAAGTAGATTCACATAAAAATGTTTTGGTTTTCTTAAGTTATTCTATTTCCCTTAGAAATAAGAATAACAGCCATAAGATGTAAAAGGCCAATATAAACCATCTTAGAGTTATCCTTCAAACCAGTTTATTTTAGTCAGTTCCATGATAAGCTTATATCAATCAATGTTTCCATTCCCCTGAAAAGTCCAACAGCATAACACCATAATACGAAAAGTAAGCACACATACTTTACTAACAGAGAGAAATAATAATCAATGCTAGCCCAATTGCTAATAAAAACAAAGGCACCAATATAACATGAGAAACAAAGTCTGAGCTACTCCAAGACCACAACATGAATGATGATTATTCAAGAGCAAAAACGCATGGCAAAGCATTCTCATTTAGTCATCATCATTCCAAAAGCTCATCATCATTTGCATGTTGGTGCTGATTTTGCTTCCCAATTTTCTAATGAAAACCAAGGCCTATATTGATCGACTTCCCAAATGCTCTGTACTGACAAAAACATTACCCTCTCTTCTCTCATTTTCAGCACGCCGGAGGTTTACAAAGTCCAACACATGATTTAGGTAGTAAACTGGCTCACGGCCAAAAGGATCTACCTTAGTGTGCGAAAATTTTCCATCCTCCTGCTCTGAGAACTGACACTCATGCCCAAGGTCAAATATTGGTGCACAGGAATTCTTTACTTTCTCTGTGTCCTTGTTTGGCCATCAAGAGTAACTAAGAAAGGTTAAAAGGACAAACCTCTCAACACCCCTCCAAAATCCTGTAAACCAAGATTCCTAAGAGAAATGGTGAACAAGTGAATTACTCCGACCGAAGAAAAAAACCCTCTGAACTAACACTGTTGTTAGTTCTTGATGGGATTAGAAAAGCCTAAACTAGAACTTTTGGTAACCAAAATTGTCCCGTTTTACTCGTGAATCATTTGAGAAAACCAACCATAAATCCAAATAATCCACATTGTTATGGTAAGATTGTGGTAATGTTAATTTTTTGAGTTTTTTTCGGTACACTAGGGGAGGGATGCTAACACGAACTGATCTTTACATTGTCAGCTGTAGTTCCTCTTTACGTAAACATGCCTCTGGTGGATAATCCTACCACTGTTAGTTCGATGTATTAATATCGGTGGATTTGCTTTACGTCTTGCCTTTCTATTACTACGTTTTCTCTTCATTTCAGCATGCAATCCTTCCTTGGTCTTCTGATTCAGAATAGTAACGAGATCAACAGAGATGAAGGGCCAACGACAAAGCAAGTCGAGATGGGATTGGAAGAGGTTATGTCTCATGGGATAATTCAATTAGGCATCGCACTGTAACCTGCTGCCATGTAATGCTTGGGCCCGAAGGTCACTGATAGCATGTTTAAATTACCCGACCTGCCAAATAGCCGGTTTCATTACCGGGCCTGTATAGTAGCCCGCTCCACCCGACTATCCATCCCTATAAAAGCAAACGAAACCCTAGGATTTGAGTAGAGAAGTTTTAGACAAGGGAAGAGACTGGAGACCACCAGACCAGAGTGAGGCGGCGTTGATTGGAATTTGGAAAACAAGTAACCGGAGTTCGGCTTGCCGATTCTAAAATCAGATGGGAAGTTATGATGGGAGTCTGAGTTTTATGTGGGAACCTTTTCACTTGAGATCAAATATAAGAGAGACACAGATCTTTGATAGTGTTGTTATAATGACTTATCCTCTCAAATCAATATAGTTAGGATCTTCTTGTAGCATATGCTAATTCTGGTAAGATCTGTAAAATAATGGTATTTTTGATTTCATTTTCTTGTTATAATGACTTATCTCTCAAATCATCGTAGTTTCCTTTATTCCATTTATGTAACGGCCATCTTCCTTTCTTCTTCGTTGTCTTTCCCACAACACTCACATTCATATTTTGGTTTGATTTCATTGCAGAGATTCAAGATTCAGCTTTAACTTCGACTTCAACCTCAGTGGTAACACTGCTGCTGCTGATTTACATCCCAAACAGATCAGTTATGGACTAGTGACGTTACAAACTTACAACCAACATTATTGGGTGTCCGATTGTGGGAGGTGAATGTAGATTTGCAGAGAACTTTGGTAATCATTGAATTAGAGAATCTTTAAGTTTTTTCAATGTATTCAGTTTGTTTTTAGTTGGAATTTGCTTTTAGGGTGTATTCGTATCTGCACATAGAAAGATCCGTTACATTTCAGTTGTTGGAGGAAAATTTCTTTAATTCTTGTCAATAAGAGTTACAATGGTGCAGACTAGTTTTTCTTTTTATGTTGTGAATATTACCTATGTATCTTGAAGCTCTTAGCACTTGAATTGATATCTCCTTGCTTTTTTGTTGCGAAGTCATTCATACTTACCTGGTAATTTAGAGTTGGAAATTTTAGCGGAAATGCTATTTGGCTCCCTATTCTCCACCTCCCTATTCACTTCCCTATAATCTAAACCTCACATCCATATCGAGATCCGCATTCAGGTTCAAGTGGGGTTCACCATTCCCCTAATGTGGGGTTTAGATTGTAGGGAGGAAAAGAGGGAGGTGGAGATTAGGGAGCCAAATAACACTGCCGAAATTTTAGTGATTTTTTTAATTGAATTTTATAGTTGATGGTACGTGGTTTGCGCTTTGCCTTCAGTTTTTCCATGTTCCCCTCTTTGTGTTTCTCTCCTCTAAGCTGCAATGTACGCTTTATTTTGCAGTCTTTGAATTGAAGCTGCATCTAGCTCATCTTTAAGTATCCATGCTCCTTGCTCTTATTCTTCTTCTCAACTTCAATTCATTTAGCAGTCAATGGTTCTCTTAAGTACCTGTGTGCTTCTTTCTGCCATGCTGTTGTGTAGTGGATAATGCTTGATAGAACTTTGTTTCGGCTGTAATTACTTGCATAAGTGGCAAGTAAAGAAGCAAACATGGAAACAGACACAATACGAACAAATGAAGAAAGCTTTTGAAGGAACAAAATTACCATTTTTCCGTATAAATAAAACTTTAAAAGCAATCAAGCAGACGGAACTGGCCGGAATTAACTAAATCGAGAGAACTAGATATCTTTGTCAATCAAATCATAAATTTCCAAGGCACGGTAACACATACTATTCTACTTTATCTATCATTAGGCTTAACGGAATACAATTACCAGTCTGAATGAAGTATGCACAAACTAATAACGTACACCAGCTTAATTACCACATTCTCACTCATCTCAGCATGACAAAAATGATTGAAAATATATCACTTTTTCGCTATTTATGTACACACTCGTGGTCCTATACTAAAAACATAACAACTGAATAGCTGGCTAATGTGTCGGGAATTCACAATAAGATGGAACTATGGAGCAGTAGTAACTCGGTACGTAGGAATTTTAACAGACTTTGACTCGGACCAGTATTAGTTTTTAAGTTTATTTTTATTTAATTTTTTTAAGTTAAAATAAATATTATAAGCCATATTTTTATCGGATCTGGACAGGAAAAACGGTGAACGGTTGATGACTATAAAGAAACCAAGCTCTGAATGTCAGATACCAAACCAGGACACTCTGGATTCGTTCTTGGGAAAGCTAAATCTACGGCCGAAAAATGATTAGTTTACTTAACTTTCAATATAAAATGTTTGATTGATATTTCATAATAATTTTTTTTAACTAATCAAATAAATATATTTAATTAATACAGTACATAATAAACATATTTTATATTAAATCAATTGACATTTATGGTGGTTGTGGTTGTATGAGGGGGTGGTGGATCAACGGTGGGGATAATGGTGGTGGGTGTCGGTGAGAATGGTATAGTGATGACGTTAATGGTAGTGGTGGTGGTGGCAGAAGCAGTGGTAGTGGGATGAGAAAGGTGTCCCAAGGTAGATAAATTACATAATTACCCTTGGTTTTTTTTATTTGATATTAGTTTTTAAATTTGTTTTTTTATTTGTTTTATTTTTTAAAATTGATAATAAATATTATAGGCCAGATTTTTGTCGGGTCGGGTCAGGAAAGAAGATGAACAATTGAGGGCTATAAAGTAACAAAGCTCATTCTGAAAGTTAGATACCAAACCAAGATAAATAGCTGTTATAATTTAAAAAATTACCATACAAAAAAAAAACTGTAAAATTATGTTTTTAACGTATTAATCTAAATTTTGAATTTGTGACAAGTTAAGAAAGATAAAGAGCGACTGAGATTTATTTAGGAAAAAGATAAATCAATGGTTGTGGTTGTTTACATCATTATTGTATCATTAACTTCAAATAATAAATCTTTTACTAATAAATATATAACCTACAATTTTCTAAGTTTTTCAATAAAAGCTTTGAACGACACCTTTTCATATCTCTCATTATAAATGTCTTGATAATATATTTTTATTAAATAAATAATAAATTTATTAATAATCATTACAGATGATTGGGGTGGTCTTTGTGGGTTGTAGTGCATGGATCCCTTGATGATAATACTGGTGGTGGAAAGGGTAGTGGTGATGGGTGGTTCTGGTGATGGTAGTGCATGTGCTTAATGTGTCGGTCTATGTCGTTAGGACACATGTAACATTATTATGGAAGTTGTGGTTGATTTTTTTTAATTTGAAAATAAGATGCTTATTAATACGTAAAAACAATTGTACAAAAAATGACCATAATTTTTTTCCGAAAAATAACCCGAGAAAAACCCAACGATGATAGGGATAGTAAATGTTTTCAGTTGATCCCACTACATGTTTCACCCGACGATTTTTTCTAGACAAATATTTCGGTCAACCTAGCAATTCTCTGAAAAAAAAACGTAACAATTAAAAAATATGGGGAAAAATTGTCACTTTATATAGAGCCAAGAAAAAAATGATAATAGTTTAAATTGCCATAATTTTTTTACCTACTATGGAGGCCGTGCCGAAACGGCACGGGTGAAGTTCTAGTATTAAAATATAACAACTCAATGGCTTGCCAATGTGCCGGGAATTCACAATAAGCATCAAAGGAACTGTAGAGCAGTAGTAAACTTGAATAACATGGTGGGAATCTTAGCAGATATTCTATATTTCGATGCGAAGATTCTTTGCCTTCTCGGTGTCCTAAATTCGGTCAAATATGGATATGGATAATACTCTTAGTGGGCTTGCATCTCCATCCAAGTTCAGTTGCCTTATAAATACAAATATCATTTCCCTAAATTCCAAAAATCCTTGATCTCATTTTATCTTTCCTTCCCCAAAATCAAAACTCCAGCAACCCTAAATCTCATTTGTAATCAATCCTAATGGTGTACAGCTCATTTTACTTCGCAACGTTCTCGTGGAAGTGCTTTATACTTCGCCCAGATCATATTCCATAAAGTTTTTCCCCTTTTATCGCTGACAACTTTCATTTCTGTCGGGATAGCTGTCTCTTTTCTTGCTCGATAATTTACTTACTTCACAGGTTATCTTTCTAGCCAAGTAACCTTACTTCGTCCATCCTTATTTCGTGGTCGATATCCCGTTAGTTACTCCAATTGATCTTTCGTAGTTTTAGCTTCTTCTTATAAGTCACTTCGTTACAGGATGCCTCCTCTTCTTGCTTGGAGACACGGCGAGATAACTCTGACATTTGATTTTACAAGTCACTGACTGGGATCTCCGACTGAGATTCGTCAGTCCTATTCATTGCCTTCCTATGCGACCACGTGGCGAGTCTATTTTGTGCACCTACAATGTGCATGTTGGCTGCTGCTTCCCAGTTGTCTCTGGAAACCCAAGGCTTATTCACTGACTTTATAAAATACTCTGAGCTTTTCTCCAAGTAGCAAACAAACTAATGATGAAAATAAGAGAATTACAAGATGGCATTGAGGTATATATGGAATTCCAAGAGAGAATCTGTACTAACCACAAAATAAATTTGACATCCTCCGGTTCTTTCAGAAACTGATATACTAAGGTTCCTAAGAGAAAACCTAAACAAGTGAATTTCGCTGATATAACATGAGAAACAAAGCCTCTAAAATACCATGTGAATTTATTTATTTTTTGATAAAAAAAATACCATGTAATTGTACAGCTCCATTAGATGATGCCAATAGATTATAAATATCTAAGACTTTATTTGGCTCCATGGATTTTTCAAACCGGGTAAGCTGAAGCCTGAAGTAATGGTATGAATTAACTAAGCAAAATCACAGGCAAAATTAACTAATTTCATTATTGTCAGTTCTTGATGGGATTATAAAATCCGAAACAAGCACTTTCGGTAGCCACATACTCCCGTTTTACTCATGATTCACACAACATCTTCACTATCTTAGTACTGTATAAGACTTTGACTTTGACTCAGCTAACCCTAGACTAAACCTTAAGCCTTTATAAGAAGCAGCAGTTCTACTCCCCATTTATTAGTTCCTACCTAACCCTAAATAACAGATTTCTTCTCCATGGCAGTTTATTTAATAGCATCATCAGGAACCTCATATGTTTAAGCATAATGATATCTCCTCTCAGAAAATTAGAATTTGTCCCTTGCAAATCTTCTTTCAACATCATTTCAAGGAATCAAGAAGGGAAAAAAAACTTGTGGGAGCTTGATATACAACAACTTGGTGAAATAGATTTGTAGATGAGGAGGAGCCTGATGAGTTTATCAGACAACTTATTTTCTTATTTTCCTCTCAAATTGGAAAGCTCTTTTCGAAAAATCTCATGTAATTGTTTTCTGTAATGAGAATGATGTTTTAGTTTATTACTCTAGTTTATATATAATCAATGTGCTGCTAGTGCTTTCAGTTTTGTATGTCAAATGAATGTTAATCGGTGTAATTTCTATAATTCTAAAGAAAATGGGTCCAAATTGCAATCTTAATGTGAATGTGATTTTGGTTTGTTGCAGTGAGTATAAATGAGTAAACTTGGAATGGACCAAATGACTTTTTGAGCATCCGGTTGTTCCAAAGACTAGCAGATGTTAATACAACTTTTAAAATTCTAAGAACTATCAATTTATTTGTGCCATTTAATCGTCAGTAATTGTTAATTTCTTGAAAGAAGGTTTTACTTTCACCGTGACAATCTCCAAGAAATGTTAGTTCCGAAAGTTTTGGTTGCTAATTTGCTAACAAACAAAACCACTCTCTTTGTTGCTTTTCTTGAACGGCAAAGAGGATGCATGTGTATTAGTATTATGCCTGCTTTTCTTTTTTGTTGCCGTTCCTGTAATTCCACATAACTTCCAGACATTTGTTACAATTTGATGAAAAGTGCCTAATGGCAAAAAAACAAAAAATGTATAATAAAAAAAGAAGCTTTTAGTTCAATTTTAGATTGTTGGAGATATCGACAACAATTGAAAAAAAATACTTTGAGAAATACTTAACTCGAACCAATGGTTGATTTCGGATGCAGCAACAAATTCTCACAGAATAATAGAGGCACGTATGATATACGCTGTCCTAAAGACAATATTCGCCGGCTATTTCTCTTGTAGAGAGATGCTATAGCCCTATCGACGAGATGCCTCCATGATACAACTATCGTTAGCGTTCCTCATTGTAGCATACAAGAGAATACCCTTAGAACTTGGCAGCAGTGATTAACAAAACTTAAAACAGAGAAAAACTAGATAGTAAAAATGTTTACAGAAAATAGAGGAGCAGAAGAAGAGATGTTTCTCTGTTGTGTTGCTAATGAGCTGAAAACTACTCTCTTATATATTGTTTATGACGTTACAAACAAGAGGAAAAAGTCATGCAAAGAATCCATGCTTATGACAGAAATACTGGTAATGTTTGGTTAAAAACAGTGTAAGACAAAAATCAGACATAAAACAGAGAGTTGCTTTTGTCAGTCATAGAGCAGAGTGTCGCTTTTACAGAAAACAACTTTTGCTTTTGTCAAAAAAGCGTACGAAAATTTTTAGCAAAAAGATAGGATCTAGTGCACCTACACCCACACCCGACCAGCCCGCCCGACCGGACGGAGGCATGCGTGCTTCGGTGGAAACCTTGCCATAGGCTAGGTCTTCCCCCTCACACAAAAGTGTGTAGACCCAAAGGGCCATGCCCTTTAGGTAAAACCCATAGTATTTAAGTCTAAAACTCTTAAGATTTTAGTCTATGTGGGACTATTGTTTTATCTATTCAAAATGAAAAAACAAGTAGTGGGCAATAGGTGTAGGGATCAAGTGTTGGTCCATGCTTTTCAAAACCCGTTTTTTCTAGCAACATCCGTTTATGTATACAAGTAACCGAAACGTTACCCTCTTTAGTATGTTACTCCCTCTTTCATTTTCATCATGCTCGAAATTTACAAAGTCCATCATATGATTTAGGAATTAAACTGGCTCACGGCCAAATGAATCTACCTTAATCTGCCAAATTTTTACATCTCCTCCTCTTTGAGAACTGACACTAAAGCCCAAGGTCAAATACTGGTACACGCGATTTCTTTAACTGCTCGGTGTCCTTATTTATGGATCATTTATGGGATCCGGTAGCTCTCGAGTACATCTATATGCTTCCCCAAAATCTTCACGCCTAAAAATTTACACAAGAAAAAGAATTGACGGACAAAAAGATATACGGACGATCTCAAAATACAAATCGTCCGTTGAAAAAAAATCAACGTTCACAAATGTAACCCTAAATTAAACGGCATCTCTCAGCCTTTATAAGAAGAAGAAGTTCTCCCAAATCACTAGTTCCTCACTGTAAAACGAAGAAAGAAACTCTGAACCCTAAAAACAACTACAGATCTCATCGCATCATCCCAAAGAAATCCATGGCATATTACTTAAAATCATCATCAATATCCTCAATGTTTTAGCATAATGATTTGTCCTCTCAAAAAAACAATATGTTCTTGTCCTCTTGAAGTGAAGTTCTTTATCTGATTCTCAGGGCAAGAAGGGTCCAACATGGACTTCCAGAGATATTTATTAGAGAGAACTCGAATTTCTTTGATCTTTTTGCCACCGACGTGGAAGAAATGAAGAAGGAGATAAACAACAACTTGTTGATGTAGATTTGAAGGATCGGGAGAAGAACAATGTAATTGTTTTCTGTAATTTTAGTTTCCAATGTAGTTCGTAATCCATGTGCAACACCAGTCCTATTAGTAAATTCGGTTTTGTATGTCAAAAGAAGGTTTTGTATGTCAAAAGAATGGTAGTTTGTAATGTCTATAATTTTGAAGACATTGGGTCTGAATTTGCAATCTTGACATGTGCATGTGATATTGTTTCATTGCAGTGAGAAAGTATAAATTTTGAACATCCGGTTGTTCCAAACAAGAATGTCATGTAAAATATCAAGAACTAGACCAATTTCTTACAATTTTATTAAGTTGGAGCTAATGGTTGAAAATGTACAAACACACAATCTTGGCCGTCTATCAAAGATAAGTTGGTCAGTCTCAAAATGTTCATCATCCGATAGATCATAGCCCTAAAGCTCTCTGAGCCTTTATAAGAAGAAGTTGTTCTCCTCCACAATAACTAGTTCATGCCTGTGGGTAAGAAAATAAAACCCTAACCTAACAACAACAACAACAACATATGTCTACTGCTTAATCAATGGCAGAGTTTCTAAAAGCATCATCATAAGCAACCTCAGCACAATGATTTCTCCTCTCAAAGAATTATAATTTACCATACGCGTGAATTATGTTGATTTGCGGAAAAAGAATGTTCCATGATGAGATCCAAAATTCATTAGCTACAACAACATCTGGTAGTTCTTTTTGCGTTACTTTGAAGGAAAATATAAGCCTTGAAAAGATCTGACTTGCTGATCTAGATTTGAAGGATAAGGAGGAGCCGACTTGCTGATCTAGATTTGAAGGATAAGGAGGAGCCGATGATGATGACGGCATCTCATATTGATTTTCCCCCTCTCAAATTGTGAAGTTGTTCAGTTTTTTTCTCAAATTGTAATTGCTTTCTGATGTTTTTATTTTAGTTTCTACCTGTAAATTTATATGCATCACTATTCCTGCTTGTTGTATCAATTACCCAAATACAACTAGTTGAGAAAAGACACGGATCAAATTCGACATGATCTGCATGGCCAAAAAGACTATATCAATTGCACAATGGTCATACAGGTAGAACTATCTATAAGGGTGTCAGAAACTGTTAAACCATCTTGATTTGCAATACTAGTACTTTCGTTTTATATGTCAAACGATTGTTAATCACCTATAGTAGCTATTATAATTGAATAAAATGTTAGAATTTCAATCTTGATGTGAATGCGATGTTTTAGAAACAAGAAACACATCGAGTCCAGTCTCATTGGGAAGCTGAGCGTGGTTGCTGGCGTGACTTGGGAGGCCATTGGGAAGTTGGCGCAGTTGGTGGGGCCGGTGTGGCTTGGGAGATTGGAAACTGGCGCGAGCTTGATGGAACCGGTGCAAACAAGGAGGGAGTAGGTGTTTCTACATATAGAAAAGTTTCCTTATTTTGCCTTCCTTTACGCTGCAGCTTCAATCGTGGCATTATTCATGCTAAAATCTGAAGCGTTACGTTCCTTATTGCTTCCTTTCCTTTTTTAAGGTTCCGTATTCATACCCAACATAATTGTATCGTCTCCCTTGTTTGAGAAAGGGGTTCTTCTTGTCGAGTTTCTCTCTTTGTCATGTCGCACGAGATGAATCATCTTCTAACCAAATGATTCTCTAGGTGAAGGCGCGAATCGATTCTTGGGAGAGCATCCCAACAAAGGTTATTCGGGTTAAGAAAATCATACGTATGTTTTCTTCTTCTTTGGTGGACTGACGTGCGCTTTATCGCTTGTTTGGTGAATGGAAAATTTCCCTTTGTGCAGAGATATCCCGTTGGAGCATGTGTTACTTTTATCGACGAGGATAACCTAGTCGCTCCTCCCTTCAAATTCAACCTTGTTGATCACGCAGACTTGGAGATCGCTGGATTGGGTAGATGGTTAGAGTTGTTACTACCAGAAGAAAAGAAATGCACATCAGTGAAGAAGAGAAATGTCCAGTGGTCCAATGGAGTCTTTCGCAAAGGAGATGAATGGTCTGTTGGCTGTTTAATCAAATGGAGGATGGGTGCTGTGTTCGAGCTGTTGTCGCTGCCGTCGGTTTAGTGTCTGCACGAAGGGGTTGGATCTATAAAGGCATGGATGCTTTTTCACTACAATCTACAGTAGATTATGACTAAAAATGGTGTTGTTTGGTAGAGATAAACAAGGGTTAAAACTGCCGAGAGTTGGAAGGTTAGGAAGTTGAAGGTGGGTGAACAACTGTTTCCGGTGATGACTTAATTAGGGGGGAGTGTAAGAGGTACATAATCGTTTCCCAATTTTGAATGGTGGTTACTATAGGAAGCATGTCAAGGAGTTGGTGTTGCTGCCGGTAGAAATGGAAGACATAGGTCCGCAGACAATGTGTTTACTGAAATGCTTGTATGAGTTTTGGAAGTTGCAGAAACAGCGTGAAAAGGCAACAAAAATAGCGATTGGGTGGTACTAGTTCTAGATGCGTGTGCGTGTGATGTGCATTTAAAAGAAAATGGAGGTGTGTATAATGATGCATAACAGGTTTTGCATCCACATAATTTGTTGCATAACTTGTTATGCATTCTCGAAATTTATTGCATAACATGTTCTGCAGCTTTTTTTTTTGCATAACTTATTATGCAAAATTCGAAAACGTTTGCATTACACGTTATGCAGCTACTTTTTTCTTAATATTATATGCATAACATATTGTCCAGTCGTGAAAATGGATGCATAACCTGTTATGCATCCGAAAATATGACTGCATAATGCATTATGCATCGAGAAAATTGTTGCATAACCTGATATGCATCCGTAAATATGGGTGAATACTACATTATGCATCAATTTTTTTTTTATGTACGCACTAAAATCAACCAAAACAATGGTTACATAACTTGTTATAGATGCAAAATTTGTTATGCAGTGGAGAAAATGGTTGCATAATTCGTTATGCGTCTGCATAATGTGTTATGCATCGTTTTTGGTGGTCGATAATGGTTATGTAGTCGGTTTTGAAATTTTGCCTAAAATAAAGATCACCTCCAATATTTTCGTGAAAAACAAAAATTTGATATTCTTGTTTGTACTCGTTGCGTAGCTCTCTTAAAAAGATTTCCAACGATATAAAATTTGTGAAATTCCAAGGCACGGATTTTTAGATATGTTATATCCAAGTTGCGTTGCCAGTTATACCCCTGATGCATAACCTGTCATGCGGATGCATAATCCATCATGCAGACATTTTTAATAATTTCATATAATTATATGGGTGTCACAGTACCCAAACTTAATTGTGGACCCGACAATGAGAATAAAATTCTTTTTGGGTCTCCCCCTAATTTTCCCTTGTCGTATTAACCGGGCCTGCACATTGGGCTGCAACTTTGGAACTAGTCTAAGGGTATCTTAGTAAATCATCCAATTCTAGGGTTCGGTAATTTATAAATCCACTAAACTGCTCTAGTGTTCGGTAAAAGTTTGAGCAGAGACCAGCAAGTGTGGGACTGGGTGACCGCGGCGGCATTGGTGAAAGACTGAATTCTCTGCCGATTTCTTTCAGTTGTCTAAAACCAAACTTCCAAAAATAGAATCTATCAGAAAAAATAAAAGAAGCTCAGTTGCTTGAAGTGGCAATGCATCTAAAAAACCAACAATCCTAGTTTACCCATTTAGGGTTTCAGTTTCATTTTCCGCCGTCTATTTTCAGTTGCATATCTACATAGATCACGATCTTCTTGTTCTTCTTTTTCACAATCTAGTCTAACTAGTTAATGGCAGATCAAAGGTATATAATACCTCTTTCTTCTTACTTTCATTTTTACATTTTCTGGTCTTTGTTTCCACATTAATACTCTCTGTTTTCTGAAATTTTCTCCCGGACTGAATCAAGGAGTCTCTTGTTTTTCCCAAAATTTCCTCCAAGAGAAAACCAAGGAGAAAATAAGTACATTTTTTTTTTATTCTTGTTTTGTGTAGGTTTTTCAGATTCCTTGCATACCGGTCCCTTTCTTGATCTTTTGAATCTCAGGGAGCTTATCCACGATTTTGGAAGAGCATGCATGGTTCAAACTCAATTTATTACATAAATACATAAATATGATGCACATCAAACTCTCAGGAATATTCACTTACAAGATCTTGTTAAATTGGTTACAGACCTGTACTTTTAAAAAAAAATAGACCATTAAAAAATTAACCGTAACACAATATCCGCGGAAGACCAATCACTGGTTTCTTCAACTCCTCCTCTTCGTGTTTTTCGAGCATATCTAGTCGTTTCTGCTCGGACATGACCACCACAGTTTCCTTCTCTTTGTCACTCTGCAAAATAAGACAGCACATCAACTAAATCAGTTGTAATCTTGAAAACTAGCCATTGACAGAAGTAAAGTGACAAAAACAGGAAAACAAACGACGCTTGATATTTAGTCAGGATGTTCTCCTCAGTCAGGCCATAGCCAAACAACCACCTCATTCTACAGTAGGTAGAAGGAATGGAAGCAGTGTGAAATATTTTACATAAAAGGACCAAAAAGGCTCCGTATTGTAATTTTACATATGGGACATAGGTAGCATGAATTAATCTATCTGGGAAACCCAGCAAAAATCGTATATTATCAAGGTTGACTAATTTAAAAGGCACTTCGAATTGGACAGACTATTATGGAAAGGAGCTGAAACAGCCCAGAAGCTCATACCATATACATAATGTTAAGGAACAACGTAAATTTTGAATATGGATAGGAGGAAGGCTCCCCATCAATGATCTCCACACCACGTCGCTTCTGAGAATTTGGACCAAAGATAAGTCAGAAATGCGCATGGAATTCTATAATCCACAAACTTTAGCCATATAAGTTCAGACCAGGGGAATAACCTTTCTGAGTGATTCATTATTAACAGGAACAATACTGTTGCACTGTTTGAAGAAGCAAGGAGCCTCAACTTGACACAACACACGCATCATAAAAGTATCACTCATACAAATTGTATCCTCAAATGTGCATCTAGCAATCCCCTTTGCTTCTGCCTCCTGCCCAAGACCGATAACATTAGAAATGCAAAAAAAAAAAAATAACACAGAAAGGACAATACTGATACATTTGACTTTTGCATGGAAAGAGCTCAGAAATTCCATGGATTCTAATATCCTAAAAGCAAAAGAATGGCAACCTGTGGTTCTATATTCTAGATACGCATCAGAAAACTATGTTAACACTCGCGACAAGATACAGAAGAGAGGATTTTGTATTAAACCTAGCACAAACCTCATTAACCATCCCCCAAATTCCACTTCGAGTCTGAATTGGTGCACCTTTTAATGCAGCAACATCAATATCTCCTGGTTCAAACTTGACAAGTGCAATCCTCTCGTTAAGGATTTTTTGAGGTTTTGCTTCCCGCCTGCTGTCCTTCATTATCTTTGAGTGGTGCTTAGGTTCAAGAATGACTGCCTTTGCTGCTATCCGAAACGCGTCCTGATTCAAACTGCAAAAATTTCCACAAATAATGAGCAAATCCAGAATAGTTGAGCAGCACCTTCACATCCCATACTTATATTAGAAGGGTGGCTTGTTACTAAAAAAAAGCCATTCAAGTGACATGCTTGTGCATTCACCAAACTATCACACATGGCAAATGCAATTGCAAAAAAAACTAAAACTACCATATGGAAGGGTGGAGACAGTACCACGTTAAAAAAATTTAAGAATTTATTCTGATATTTTCCCAGATGATTTCTGGGAAACGACGACAAGCAAACGAACTTAGCTAT
Source organism: Papaver armeniacum (assembly GCA_023531295.1). Classification (NCBI taxonomy): domain Eukaryota; kingdom Viridiplantae; phylum Streptophyta; class Magnoliopsida; order Ranunculales; family Papaveraceae; genus Papaver; species Papaver armeniacum. The sequence continues at coordinate 18,688 of JAJJWW010016869.1, read as the reverse complement.
ATGGTTGGTTCTTTAACTTAAAATAGTGAAATACTCTTTTTTGTTGCAATACAAATTAAACAAGTATGAAATTTAAGTGGAAAACACCAGACCTTATTTCTCTGCACAACAACAATTCTGGTACGAGGAGGTGCGACAGGGCCCTGAAACATTGCAAGACAGTGCTCATCTTCGGGGTTGGACTCGAGATATTTATGCTGTCCATTGTTGATTTCCCTAGCATAAATAGGTTTTGTCTGGTAACGTCTCCAACCAGCTGACACTGTGACTGGATCTCCTGACTTCAACAGTTTCATATGCCAGTTATGTCGCTTAAGTCTCCCCTGGAAGAAGAACATATATACATGATCAATAAGGCTGGCAAACAGATTTTAGTTAACAGGAATGTCTTCCTATTTATTCATGTTGAAAACCCATAAATCTTTTCAAAACGCATACTTCAATTAAGAAAATGAAAAAAGAAAAGGTATGTATAGTAACCTGCATATAACCAACATCTTCCTCTTCAAGACTGATACCTCCAACAAGAATCGGATGACAGGGATCATTTTGAACCATCCTGAAGGGAACGCCATGAACATCCAACCTTAGGTAGGTCCCCGTTCTAAAACTCTCATTCTCCATGTGTGTTAGCTCAACAAAATCATTTTCCTTTTCCGTCTCAGATAATAAAGGGAAAGGATCAGTTGTGCTTCTAACACCAGCTAAATGAAAATCACCAAAACCAGCAATGTGTACCTGTTCAGAAACACCTAAAGTAAATTTGGTGGATATGAGTGCAAGTGAAGTTTGCGGTAGAAGAACTAAAAAAAAAAAAAGTGGGCTCTTTAAGAGTCTTGTACATTACCTGAATTTCTTACAAAAGAAGCATCAAAGGTAACGGAAACTGTCATTTCAGGATTAAATAAATGAAACTCTAGTAGAGCATACATAGCATCCACCATTTACAGAACCAACAGAACAAGTGAATAGAAGCACCAGAAAAGAAAACAAAAAACTATAAGGCAGCGAGAGAGAGAGTAACTGAAAGTGATTGTATATAGGGCTCATCACACACCTAGAAAGAAGATATCACAAGGAAAATAATCTAGTCTAAAGCAGAAGCAGCTCAGTTTGAAGTCATGCAAAGAAGTTACTCGGGTTGGTTTCTAGCATCAAACACCAGGAATGGCAGTTTCCCTCTCATTACATGTGCTTTACGTTAAACCTAAAGTTTCTAGATACAAACTACGAAACATATCCATGAAACGTCTGTATATATTGTAACAATCAGATATCGTCTAATTAAAAAAAAAAAATTAACAAGATATAATATTTCATGCCTGACAAAGTCACAAAACAAGGATAGGTTCATAAAGGAACTCTATAGCTCCTATAAACAATGGAGTACCTGACATCGCATGAATGAAAGATATTAAGATTTGAGAGACTCGAATTGACATAGTTAGAGGAAGTACCTTAGCTCCGCTCTTTATACTACAACCACGAAGATAACCAAACAGATGAATATTTCTCTTGCAATTTGCATTTTGGTGCACCTTTTGAAGAGGAGTAACATCTTTAAAACGTTCTACCAGCATATAAGGATGTGCTGCTCGCCGAGATGAGAGATGGAACTGGAGCGTCGATATCTCTTCTGCCAGTTCTTGCACATCCCCCATATTGTACCTGTTATACTCATAGAGTGGATAAGAAACCGAGATAGTGAGTTTGTCAGATACAAAGTAAGGGCAAACATCATCAATAGTCTAAATGATAAAATGTTATAAGCGCACGAATTAGACAGTGCAGTATCAATCAAAAGAAACTTACAAGTCATGCTGAAGACCAGATAGATTGTATGTTACTGCTCCTTGATATATTTCAGTCCGGAAAAGATCCTGGAGACGCTCTTTGGTATCATACAGTTTTGTATCATCTTCGAACTCGTCAAGATGCGTGAGAACACCGATGACCTTTGGAAGGCCGTGCGCTTGTAAAAGGTTAAGAAACTCGAATGTTTCCTGAAATCATCGACAAAAGCAATTACGATAAAAATAATAAACCCGCCCCTTCTTTTCTTTATACAATGTAGTTACATAAAGGAACAAAACCACATACCGCTTCAAACCCATAATTTGCATCAACCATTAACAATACTAGATCTGCATATTTTGCAGCATCTATCATGGCATTAATATCATCAGGGCATTCAACAAACTGCAGCCTTGTTCTTTTGTCAGCTAAAGAAATAACCAAACAACATAACCAATAAGTTATCCGCATAACTATGAGTAATCAAAGTATTGAGTAAGGTAATTGTAATTAGACAAACAAACAAACCTGTTATGATGGTTACGGGGCCTTGCATATCATTCCCATCTTCTTCCATGGTAAAATGGTTGACTAGAGATTTAATCAACAGGGACTTCCCAACCTACAACAAGCATAAATTAAAACAGAAGCAGTCCAGATAATGGTTAGGATCATTACTCTCTGCTCGTTGAAGTTTGAAAATACATCAGGGAGGAGATTTTGCTGACCTTGGGAGGTCCTTGAACGAGAATTAAGAAAGGCGGTGGTGGTGGTGCTTCTGGTTCATGATCATTTCCCCAATACATAGTTCGATTGCCATCATCCCAAACGTCTTCACACTCTTTGAAGTCTCTGTATATTCGGAAAGCTGCTGGACGATGATCAACTTGAGAATTGGGAGATGACATTTTTGAAATCCCTAAAAAATCACACAATAGAAATTTCTACTTTGTAAATAAAAACAAAATCCCAACTTTTAAACAAAATAGAGAGGAAGTAGAACAATAAGAGTCACCTTGTTGCTAATGGACTGGAGCAATTCTTGTTTGATTTTATCAATTAAGCTTTTGCAATGAGGAGGTTTTTTAGGTTTTTAGATTTTATCACAGGAGATGGACGGCGAGCAGAATGGAAACCCTTAGTAGTGGAATGGTTGATCATATAGGGCTCCATCCAGCCCAAGCCCATTCATTATTCACCACATCCCTAATGGGTGTATTGATCCTTAATCGGTGTATTTTATCATATAGTGAAATAATAACTCGTTTTTATTTTTGAGAACTGAATCATACGTGGTGGAATCGCGACTCGAAGATTCATAGCAAAATTATAAAACGGTTTAATCTGAAAAGAAATTGATGCCCAAAATATGAGAATTTTATTAACTTGTTTAGCATATGACTCACGCTAAGTGAGCCTTGGCCTTGTCTTCACTCTTCGCTCCAGAACTCGCGTCTTCCACGTGTCATGATGTTATGTGTCTTGTTTCATCCTCTTTTAAGTATTTTATCTTCAGAACGTGCTCAATGTGAGGACTTATTACTCGATCTTGACGTGAGCTCTTTCTTATCTTTGAGCTGTCACTTGCTTGTAGATGCTATATTTTATCATCTACATATTTTCCCCAATTTATTCAAAACGTAGTCTTTGAACTGTATTTTATCGAACTTTGGTTATATTTATGTTTTTAGACTTTTTCAACTTGTCTAAAAGATTTACTTTTTTGCTAACTCAACTTGGAAAAACTCTTGTCAACTCATATGTATGATTGCTTAAACAGCTCATCGATATGGTGTCCTATTATATTGCTTAGATAGGCGATACGACATAGGTATCAGATCTTGAGCCTTTTCTTAGATCGAGAATATCTCTGATAAGAGCGAGTATTCCTATCCTTTCTCCTTAAAAGTGGAGTCTCTTTTAACAAAGATACTGAAATGTCATCTCGTAATCAAGGTGATATCTTCTCCACCTTATCGGATTACATGACATACCTCGCGTTTTGATATTAAATAATATTTTCTAGAGGAATCTAAGCCACTAATTTATGGAGAAGTGAAAAAGTTACCACTTCTCATTCTGTGCACAACTTTTCAGATGGAGCATATTTTTGAGCTCTTCTCAGAGATCAGATATTTTTCAACTATTCTCGGACATGATCACCAGAGTCTCCTTGTTTTTGTAGCGCTGCGGAATAAGGGACCACATCAGCTGAAATCTAGCAGAGGCAAAACCACTAGCCATCGAAAAAAATAAAGCGATAAAGAAGATCGGAAACAAATATCTTTAAAAATATATAGTACACCATGTGATTAAGGGGATAGATCAAAATCATCAACATTTGATATCATGCTGACCATATGCTTGTTATCAAGGAGAGCAACAGGGTGCACACCGAGTGTAACAACCACTGCCTACTTTTTCTATAACTTATTTTATTTTATCATGTTTTTAATTTTTTTAAAATGACTTTGAAGTGTAATTGATAAAAATATGTAATAAATTAAAACGTAAAGAGTTACAGTGCTGGGGTTTAATTTTTATGTTGATGAAATTTGGGTTGAATTAATAATTATGTATGTATAATATCAAATAAACATAATGTATCACTAATATAAAGTGTCACACAATTATTGGAAAAATAAACTCCGAAATATTGTAACACTAAGAAAATTCTATCACACCTAAGCTAGTTACAATACTTGTGACCAGTAAGTGATTTTAAATATAAGCATTACAAATCTCTGTGTTACAAAATAGCTAATATGGCGTAGTGAACTCTATACCCATAGAATTTAGCCATTTAAGTTCAGATTAGGAAATGACCTTTTTGAGTGAATCCTTGTTAACTGGAATATTACTGTCGCATGGTTTGAAGAAGGGATGAGCCACAGCTTGACACAACACATGCAGGCATGACAAACGTATCATTCATACAAATTCCCTCCTCAAATGTGCATCTAGCAATCCTTTCCTTTTGCCGCCCGCCTATTAATAATAGAAAGTGTTATCGGGGCTGATGATTCCATTGGATGGACTTACTCATGATAATAATGTCCACCAAATTGGTTATGGGGTGTCCTAGTGTCATGTTAAAAATATGTTGAAATGGATAGATCTGTAAAAAAGAGTTATGATTTTTATATGTATCGATTTTTGGACAATATCTACTGTTAGTCCGTTAAAAATAACATTTAGTTTAGATTTATAAATGTTATTGGGGTTTTGATCATTTGTTTCTTATACTTTTAGTTTTATTTTAACTGTACCCATGATTTTTCAATTACCTATTCCAATTATCATCCGAGGTTTGTAATATGGGTATAACGAGACAGTAACCATCATCCAAGGATAAAGGATGAAATATGATGGGACAGCCTATCAAACGTAGTCGCTGTAGAACTAATGCAGCCTCTCATTCTCATCTTTTACTCAAAATCCTTGAAACTGATTGCGCTCTTTAATGTACATATTGAGATGTGGGAGGTTGGGCTTGCTCTGGCTATTGAACTTACTAGTCTTTCATATCCTGCAAATCCAATCTGTTCAGAGAAGCAATTTAACATTTGTTTGCTCTGAATCTTACACTAGGGAAGCGAACGAATTTAAACCTGAGCAATGGCAACCAAACCAATTTAGTTGCCTAAGATGAGAATTTAGTTTCCAAACAGAAAGGCAACTAATGGTAGTTGCGGAGCCTAAGTTGCCGTATGGGTTGTTTCCAAATGTAAAGGCAACTTCTACAAATGCGTAGTTGCTATGGGTATTTTTGGAAACTTACATTGTAGTAGCCAAATACGTTATTTTTAAATGCCATAGTTAAGACCCACTAGTTTTTGTAGGTGCTAGTTACTTACCAAACATTCTCACAACCAAATTTTGTAGTTGTCAAGTACTTGCTAAACATTATGGCAACTAACTTCAATCTTGTTGTGAATTTATTTAGCAATTAGTTATGCAGCTGCCAAATAATCCGATTTCAGACTTGCAATAGGTTAAAGCAACAAAGTTGTCCAAGAGTTAGGGAGGCTCCCGAATTCTTCGATGGGTGAACAAAGGCGTCCAAGAGTTGGCGTGAGCTTGGTTAGTTTTCTTGATAAGTTGCATGAAATCAATTTTCATCCATGGGGGCCAGTCCATAATTCAGTGACTCAAATTGGCACTTTGCTTCGCTCCGCTCATGTCTTTGTCTTCCGATGACGATTTGAGCGTTGGTGAAAACTCTGTTCATTCAAAGCCGCTTGCCCTGTTATATGCCGTCTTTCTTCGTGGGGTCTTTCCGATAGCCGCTACAATATTGACCGTCTTTCGTCACATGGGTTTCGATCAAGGGGTGCCTCTCGTTTACTCTCGGTGATCCCTAAGGATTTGTTGCGTGTCTCCCTTGACGCCAGTGTCCTTAAGCCGGCATCCGCGTCTTTCCTTTTTTTCAAATGGGAAGAGTAATTTCGACGACCTTCGGCTATAATGAGTTCTCGTGCGACGAGTTTACTATGATCCGAGATTTTGTGAATAACGCGGTGGAAAACGTTCGTTGCAAACCTTCTCCAGCTAGTTCTGAAGGAGTATCCAATGTTGAGAGATCCCAAGCGAAAGTTGCCTAGCACTTGGAAAGCCCCTAGGCCAAGGAACTGAGAACGAAGAATCGTGGCTTTGGCGGTTCCGAACGGCTTCACAAGATCCTCCCACGGCTCTTGTGTCTTTCAGTTCTTCCAATAACCAGGTATGTGTCGCCTCTTCATGGGTTTGTCTCAAAACACACGTAAATTTCTGCTGAGAATATGTGTCTTGTTTCCTTCAGTGGCTTCTGGAGTGTTAATGCTTTCGCCGCCCTTGCACGCTGCCAGAGACGGCAGTTTCTTCAAGGAATTCCAAGACCGAGCCTACTCATAGCGGTGATGAGTCGTGAGAAAGAAGAAAGTTCAACAAGCGAGAGTGATTCCTCCGCAAAGACCGGTTCTTCTTCTGGAAGCGGTTCGGTGAGTTTCGCGCTTCTTTCTTTCTTCTTCTTCTGTTTCTTCTTTTGAAAAATGTCTAACTCAAGTTTGCAGGAGGAATCCGGTTAGGAGGATGATTCTGGGATGGAGTCACACGAAAACTTGCCTTTGGCGACCACCGCCTGTGACTTGAGATGGGAGTTAGCCAATTGCCGGGCACAAACGTGGTTCGGGACGGTGGATGATTCTCGATGGTTGTTGCCGTAGACATGGAGGAAAACCCTTTGCGAGTCGTGAGGCCACTTGCAGGGCGCCATTTTTGATCCCCCTGTACTTGGTTCCTTATCCAGGTCATGTGTCAAGTTGGCGGTTTTAGCGCGTCTTGGCTAAGCATGAGGCATTGTACACCGTAATCCGGGAGAAGCACGGACATATGGCTACAACCAAGAAAGTCACTAGTCGATTCGCGCTGGTTAAGCGTGTGGAAGAGGCTTTGTCTTCCATCGAGGATATGCGTGAGGTGACCGGTCACACCGCTTTCAAGATGTTATTGCCGTCTGGGAGCACCATCGCGACGTGTGCGTGGAAAAGGAGTTCAACACTTCGTGGTTTGTCGAAGGCCTTGCTGAGATCCAAAAGTTGAAAGATGCAGCAATCGAAAGCCTTTCCGCCGAGGAGATCGCCCACAGAGATGGAACTCGAAAAGCTTTCCAAGATGTTGACTATGAAGAGAGCGGCTCTTGAAGACGCAAAGCCGACTTTCTCCAAGAAGAGCAGACTCATGGACGATTTTCCTTGAACGTTTCTCTGTTAAACTTTCATTTAGGTTCCCTTTTTTTTTTGAAAGACATATTGATGTCCGGTTCAAAACTTAACCTTTGATAGATAGTCGGTAGCTTTTTAGGTGTTGGATTATTTCGGATGAATGGTTTTGATAATATAACTCGATTATGTTTTGGGTAAGGAATATTGCTTTTATGAAAGTGTGTGCTAGCAATAGGCACAAGGCGCAATAGTATGGCGGTTTTATTAAGAACCTAAAAAACAGATCGTATATCTTGCCCAATCTAAATTTACTCACTTGCAAACACGCCTCTTTCCAAGTAAAAGGCGGCTTTGCTGGTAGCATCGCCGCTAGTCCCCAATTGCTAGTCTTCGGCGAGTCCCCGCCTTTTCCCAGTGTACCGATAACCTCGGTTGGCCGTCAGCCTAGTCTGACCGAGTCGCAAGTCCCCAATCGCCGGGTGGTATCTTCAACGAGTCCCCGCTTTCGTATGGTTTTTTGCAACCTGTAACCGAGTCGCCCGGTAGTTGAGTCGGATCGAGTTGCCTTCCCCTACCATCTTGACATCCGGGTCGAGAAACGAGATCGACAAATCGACATTATAGCCGATAGATCAATCCTCCCGCCGTGGTCGCCAATTGTTTATGGGTGAAAATCGTTTCGCTGATTTCCCACTTTCGGTGGGTGAGTGAGAAATTGATTCAAACCCTAAACAAATGTGCTGCACGTGAGCACTTTGTAGATTCGAGAGATCGATCCGTACAAGTCCTACCTAAACCAAGAAATGGCTGCCCAGACTTGCGCTCGGTCACAAAGTGGAGGAGAAGGGTTGATTTGGGGAGGGAAGCAAAGAAAGGTGTGGAGGAGAGTAGTATCTCGACTTGTATCAGAAAGTGAAAGATTAGGAAGCTTGCAAGAGATGGAAGCTTTTGAGAGAGCTTGCAAAGTTGCCTTTCTGAGAGTGCAAGTGTAGTATATTTCTCCTGACCGAGACTTGTTGTCTGGTGGAAATAGGTAAGACCTATTTATACAAGTCGGGATTGAAACGTACCTTGGCCTCATGAAGGAAGAGAGTAAAGGGTGAAATAATGGGAGGAGGTGGTAACCGCATGGTTTAATGGGTGAAAACGTTTTTCACCATTATTTCCTCTTTTATTTGACCGCTTTATTCCTTTTCACGCCTTCTTAAAGTGAGCGTAGTGTACGCATGTCAGGACCGCCAAACCAAAACCCTAAAGAAGCATCCCCCAGTTTGTGTTGATGTCTCGAGTGTTGGTTGAATCTTGAGTGCAAGTGGCGCTGCTAGTGGCGCGTGTGGCATGTGCCAATGGCATGTGCGGAATGCCTTGGTGGTAGGTTGCACGGTTTGCAAGTTTTGGCTACCAGCGTGTGCGTTTGGCATGTGCCAGTGGCATGTGCGGAATGCCTTGGTGGTAGATTGCACGGTTTGCAAGTTAGGCTACTAGTGTGTGCGTTTGGCATGTGCCAATGGCATGCGTGGCCATTAGGGCCATGACCTTGATAGGGAAACCGGCTAGCGAGTATGTTGGCATGTGCCAATGGCATGCGTGGCCGTTAGGGCCGTGATAAGGAAACTAGCTAGCAAACATGTTGGCATGTACCAATGGCGTGCGGGGCCATTAGGGCCGTGACCTTGATAGGGAAGCTAGCTAGCGAGCATGTTGCACTAGTGCAAAATGGGGCATCTATGACCCACATCAGAGACCCTCGTTGACCGTAGTCGACATGTTGACTATAGATAGCCTGTCTCGATCCGGTAAAAACACGAAAAATTCTCGAGCCTAATAAGCGGTCTCCGAATTAAAAAAATTATTTACCGTCTTGCCATTAGAAAACTACCGATTCAACGACCCTCGCCCTCCGATTCGATCTGGTGATTGATTCTTTAGGCCCCACAATTTGTATGGTCACAATTTGGTAGACCGAAAAGAACGGCTGGATTATAACAATCATTTCTTCGTTTTTATCGATGTGTCTCGTACTCATCTCTATCTCTTTTATCTTTCATTATCTTCTTTATTCTCTCTCGTACTGAAGCTCACAAATGAACTCATCTCCCTCCTTCTTTTTTTTTTTCTCCGTAAGTTTAAACATTTGCTCTCGATCGACCTCCATCACCTACTTCTTCTTCTTCAAATAACTGTTTCATCGATTTCTTCTTCTCGATCCAGATCCTAAGGTGAAAAAAACTCAATACCCTCAAGCTAATAATCAATTTCATCGGTGGTCCGTGTTGTCAATGATGAAATACTTCTTGCGATTCATTGGGGTAATTATATATGACTCAATCTTCTTCATCATCTTCAATTTTAGAAATTCAATTTTTAATATTAGGGTTAGGGTGAATTTTCTCGCTCTTGATTTTCCCGGTAATAACTTCGATTGAAGTGTTATTTTTGTGATTAGGGTTGTGGTTTTCGTCAACTTATTCCTATATTGATTCCCGATGATGATGGTGTGGTGGTGGTGGTGATGAAGCGAGTGAATTGATTTCTGTTTTTTTACTTCGATTTGGTGTTTTTGATTTGATGGAATTGTAATGAGAACTGCCTTCGATATCAAGAGACTTATAGGAAGAAAGTAAGTCAAAAAATAATTAGATTTTGGATTAGATTTAGATTTTTTGTGTAATTGGTAGTGGAGATTTGTTTGTATTTGTGATTTATGAGTGATTTTGGTTTTGTGCAGGTTTGATGATAAAGAGGTAAAAGAGATATGAAACTCTTACCATACAAGATTGTCAACCAGAAGGAAAGCCATGTGTTGAGGTTAAACTTAAGGATGTGGAGACTAAGGTTTTAAGTCCCGCGAAAATTAGTGCTATGATTCTGACCAAGATGATCAAGCATTCTTAGGAAACAAGGTTAAGGATGTTGCATTACCGCTCCGGTAAGATTGAGAAACAGATCAGATTAATTCATGTTTGTTGTTGATTTTATTATGTGGATTTGGAAGAATTTGCAATTTGTTATGTGGATTTTTTAAATGTGGCCGATTGGTTATTTTGTTCTCAGTTTCTACAAAGATACTTGATGATGCTCACTACGAAGGATGCCGGCGTGATTGCTGGATTAAATGTAGCTAGAATCATCAACGAGCCAACTGCTGCAGCTATCGGTTATGTTTTGGACAAAAAGACCGGAGAAAAGAATATTCTTGTTTTTGATCTTGGTGGTGGTACATTTGGGAGGTATAATGTTCACATGTGCATTATTTTCAATGATGTCTTGTATTCACACCTCGAGATAATGTCGATTGAATGATTTTTGACTTGTGCATCGTCTCAAAGTTATTTCGTCAACCACGGTTAAGAAGGGAGGGCAATCTACAGGTGATGTTGCTTATATGTTGTCCATTCCCGATAAAGCATTCATATAAATGTTCATATGTTAAAAACAATCTTTGCGAGAATCGTGTTAGTAGTCTAGCAAAGACAAACTGAATATATGTTGTCTATTCCATTCCATATATGCTTTGGTCAATAATGTAGCAAGAAAGACCTGGCCGTAAGCTACCCATCTCAAACAGATATGGAGCACCCCAAACAACCCAACCAAAGTTATGGACGTCACCACCATCAAAAACCGGATATGCTCAGCCTATCTATAGACCACCATCCGTAGGACAAAAGCCATTACCACCCGATATGCCATATGCTTGACTAGTTGGGTCCTTGTGTAAACCATTGGATTCTAGAATTGTTTGAGAAAAAGGATGTTTTCATGGCTGGTTACAAACGCAGCTTATATGTGGTCCCTCCGGTGATTGTTATCTTTGTTTCTTGCAGGGTTAAAAGCAAACTTAAAGGCCATTCCAAACGAGTTACTAGACTCGCCTTCTCTCATGCACCGAATGTTCTAGTTTCATCCGGAGCATATGCTCAGTTAGTATCATTACTCTTTTTTTTTTTTCATTTGGAAATGTTGATAATTGTCAACCCCTTGAACTCTCGGCATCATTCAAATCTCGGGTGGATGTTCAGTATGTTTTTTTTTTCTACTTTTTAGCTTTGTGTGTGGAGCTCGGATGGATGGGAAAACATAGTGCGCATTCTTGCAGGTTCCATCGTGGAGTACTAAGAACAGCCATGTCGATACACGTGTACAACTTCATCAGATCGATACATTTCCCGGATGTACATGAAACTCAACTTGCGATTTATGAAACAACTAAACTTGAATGTGTAAAATGTATTTTATTACTTCCATCTCTAAAAACTTGTCTTCAAGGCGGGGTAAGATACTTGTTGTTCTCGAAAACTGCTCAACTATTTCTGTTTCCTTGTTTGTTTATGTAGTGGGTTCTCTGGATTCTTCTCGCTCCAATCTCCCATGCGACATTCTCATGTGACAACCAGCCTAGTGTATGCTCGCTTTCGTGGATGCAACAAGATGCATATATAGTGCCGCAAACCTTCGGCTACGATGTCGAATTAATCCCGCCACATACCTTCCAGCCAATGTCGCATTTCTCTTTGCAACTATAACTCCACAATAAACTCCTCATGAAGTCCGTAAAGCCTCGACAATGCAGATCGTTAGGGACGTATTTCGCAACATTTCCCCCATTTTTTTGTACATTTAGAATGATTTATCTAGAAATGCAGGGAACCTAAGAAACTTTCAACATGACTTTCGATTTAGAGCATCTTGTAACATTATTCGGTAGAAAGGAAACTTAGCTAGGTCACATACTAGGTTATTCTCAGTGTATATCTGTTTTACATACTACTTTCTCGATGAGTGTATTCGTAGTTTGATACACAAATGAAAAATGGATCTTCCAATATTTATGTGTAGTGACTCTTACTCGACCGATTCTCGATATAGGTACGATGGGGGGCATGAGTTCAGCTAAAGCCGCTCTGAGAGCGACACCGGGTAAGTGTTCCTTTTAGCTAGCTAATTTAAACGCACTCGCTCTATCTCCATGCCTTGACTGGGACACGGGGTTTGCAGCTTGTCACATTATTGATGTATAATTTCTAAATGTTGTAAGGTATAAATCAAGATAATCAAAAGGTTGTTGCTGCCTATGACCGCAAACTTGTTGAAGGTGTGCTCATCCATCGTTCAAAATTTTTGTGGTAGACGGAAACAAGGTTATACCTAGTGTTCCCGATACTGCAGTCGATGATACAAAATTTTAGGAGAATTAAATTTATGCAATTGATATAGCTGCCAAGACGCGAGAAGACAAGGTAAGGACACATGATTTTTTGAACTTAATTCATTCTTCTAAGTTCGATCACTAATTTTCGATTGATCATAAGAAATACCCCGAGGTGATGCTGATAGATTATAAGTATATAAGTTTGAGAATTTTTATGTATTTTACTCTATGCTGATAGATTATATAGATTGTAAGTATACCTTCATTTAGCTAATGTTAACTTTAAAGCATACTATGTTTACCAAGTGGAAAACTACAGAGTTGGTCACCTGTAGGACAACTATGTTTAACTTCGCCTTAGTCATGTATGAGCTTTGGTATTTCGTACCAAAATTGATGCGTAATGGTTGCTTTTGCAAAGACTTAGAAACTGTAATCAAGTCTCTTATTCCAGTGGTCAATAATGACTTGTACTCCTCAAGAAGTTGAAGTACTATGGACCAACACCGCTCGGACTGTAAAATCACAAGAACATAGTCCTTTTTATCATTTTAGGTGTTATTAGCTTCTCTAAGTCTCATTATATGAACAAATACCGATGTCGGTGGATGTGAAGAAGAATTCTGTCTCCATTTCTTACTCGGGATAGAAATGGACCACTTGTAATCTCCATTTTTTACTCATCATAATTTAGTCTTTAATGAGTTAACAGCGAGATACATCGTACATGAATCGATGTCATCAATTTTAAGTAATCGGTACTGTAGGTTTGTTGTACATAGCTGCTAATGCAGGTTTGTTGTAGAGCCGTTGGTGCTTTTTCCTCTTTTGTTGGTGTTGGTGCCCGGTGGTTTTCCTTGTGTGTGTTTATGACAGGGAATATGGACTAACTCGCTATCGTTGTTGTTTCTTTTTAGGTGGTTTAGATTTGAAGCAAGTAGAGAAAGTAGCACGTTGATCTTTGGTTTGTGAGGTGGCTTCATCAAGAAAGATGAATTAGCAGCCAAGATAGCTCATCATGTAGAGAAAAACCGGGTATACAAATGCATTGCTCAGAATCTATAAATTTCATGCTTTTTAACCATTCACATAACTTCCCACCGTATGCATGTTACTTTTTAAAAATTGATACCGCATTTCATTTTGGTTATTGACTTATCTTGCGGGTGTATTTCTCTGTATACAAGTATCTTTAAACAATGAACGCTAGTTTTATGTGCGTGCTTGAGATCTCCAATTTGTTGTGTAATCAAATGCCTATTAGTTCATCATTTTGTTTTTCAGAACTCGAATTTCATCCTTTCTTGTGTAAATTTTAAACCTAATGGGTAAAATGAATGAATTTTTAGTTTAAGTACTTTAAATTTGAAGTTTCATTTCAATTTGAGTTTGGGTGTCATTTAACTTTAATTTGATTTCCATTTGATTTGACTTGAATTGAATTTGAGTTTCATTTGACTTAAATTTGAGTTTCATTTGATGTAGCGATTATTTCGTATTTAGCTATCTGTGCATTTCAAAGAAATCTGAAATTATATTTTTTTATATTATAATTTAAATCCGAGACCCACTACCGAGGGTCTGTACCTCTTACCCTTAAAACCAGTCGCTATTTAGAGACACACGGCTAAGGGTCGTACAAAATAGCTACGCTTATCGTAGACCCCAACGAGACGGTGGAATCGGTCGTATAACTCGTATATATGACTTGTCCCGACGGTCGCGAACTCTGTTTTCCACTAGTGTTGGCATGTGCCAATGGCATGCGGGGCCCGTTAGGGCCGTGACCTTGATAGGGAAGCTAGCTAGCGAGCATGTTGGCATGTGCCAATGGCATGCGGGGCCGTTAGGGCCGTGACCTGATAGGAAGCTAGCTAGCGAGCATGTTGGCATGTGCCAATGGCTGCATGGGCCGTTAGGGCCGTGACCTTGATAGGGAAGCTAGCTAGCGAGCATGTTGGCATGTGCCAATGGCATGCGGGGGCCGTTAGGGCCGTGACCTTGATAGGGAAGCTAGCTAGCGAGCATGTTGGCATGTGCCAATGCCATGCGGGCCGTTAGGGCCTTGACCTTGATAGGGAAGCTAGCTAGCGAGCATGTTGGCATGTGCCAATGGCATGCGGGGCCGTTAGGGCCGTGACCTTGATAGGGAAGCTAGCTAGCGAGCATGTTGGCATGTGCCAATGGCATGCGGGGCCGTTAGGGCCGTGACCTTGATAGGGAAGCTAGCTAGCGAGCATGTTGGCATGTGCCAATGGCATGCGGGGCCGTTAGGGCCGTGACTGGATAGGAAGCTAGCTAGCGAGCATGTTGGCATGTGCCAATGGCATGCGGGGCCGTTAGGGCCGTGACCTTGATAGGAAGCTAGCTAGCGAGCATGTTGGCATGTGCCAATGGCATGCGGGCCGTTAGGGCCGTGACCTTGATAGGGAAGCTAGCTAGCGAGCATGTTGGCATGTGCCAATGGCATGCGGGGTCAGTTAGGGCCGTGACCTTGATAGGGAAGCTAGCTACGAGCATGTTGGCATGTGCCATTGGCACGTACGGCCATGTTGACCTAGTTGCATGTTTTGCAAGCCTAGGGCGCTATGTTTGGGCGTGGGCCAAAGGCATAGCGGCTTGGAATTATGGCTTGCGACACGTGTTGGCATGTGCCAATGGCACGTGCGGCCATGTTGACCTAGTTGCAAATCTTGCAAACCTAGGGCGCTATGTTGGTCGTGGGCCGAAGGCATAGCGGCTCGGAATTTGGCGTTGTTGCCATGGTGCGCAGAGTGCGGCTTGTTTTGGCATGGTTGCCATGGCGCGCAGAGTGCGGCTTGGTTTGGCATGGTTGCCATGGTGCGCAGTATGCGGCTTGGTTTGGCATGGTTGCCATGGTGCGCAGTATGCGGCTTGGTTTGGCATGGTTGCCATGGTGCGCAGTGCGGCTTGGTTTGGCATGGTTGCCATGGTGCGATATGCGGCTTGGTTTGGCATGGTTGCCATGGTGCGCATATGCGGCTTGGTTTGGCATGGTTGCCATGGTGCGCAAAAGATGCGCTTGGTTTGGCATGGTTGCCATGGTGTGCGGATGCGGCTTGGTTTTGGAATTAGGGTTCTGTGTTGAAAACCCTAACTGGTATTTTGAAAAAATACCCTATTAATTATTTACACTGAGTTAAATTCTCTTAGTTAATGTGTTGCGGGTAACACTAGGTCATGGGGTTTTACGATTTTACCCCTTGTCTAAAATCCACCATCAACAACTAGGTCATGGGGTTTTACGATTTTACCCCTTGTCTAAAAACCACCATCAACACCTGTACCAAAATTTTAACGTGTAACAAGTGAAACTCTCCGACATAGCATGAGAACAAAAGCCTCTAAACTAACATTGTTGTTAGTTCTTGATGGGATTAGAAAAGCCTAGACTATCACTTTTCGCTAGGGCTGCACAAGACCCGCCCATCATACCCAAACCCGCCCGTACCCGCTAAACCCGTGGGTTTTTAATCCGAACCCGCCCGTTGTGGGTGCGGGGTTGGTTATGAAAAATAAAAACCTGCTGTCTATGGGTGCGAGGTTGGTTTTAGCTAATACTCGCCCAAACACGCCCGAAAACCCCGTTAAATATACACCTTTGATATAACTAATCGGAAGTCCTTGATCTCTGAGGATGCTAGGAGGAGAGACTTGAATATGATAGAAGAGATATGAGTCACTAACAGTTAGTCTGGAAACTTTTATTGTTTAAGTTTTAATCTGAACTTTAAAGTAGTCGTACTGTTTCAACTTTAAACTTGTTTTTATTGGAAGTACTAGTGTACTATGTACATTAGTACTTGTTTAAGCTTAACAATGAAGACTTAGGTAGTTATGTTTATTGTTTGTTTTTTTTAAGTTATCAAGAACTTAAGTAAGTAGTTTATTTAAACTTTAAAACATGTGTGTGAATGATTATTGAATATAAAAGCGGATTTAAACGGGTTTTAACCCAAACCCGCCCAACCCGTAGCGGGCGGGTAACAAAACCCGCCCGCTGTTTGTGGGTGCGGGGTTGATTATGAAAATAAAAACCCGCCGGTCAGGTACGAGGTTGGTTTTAGATAATACCCGCCCATGTGCGGCTCTACTTTGGCAGCCAAATACTCCCGTTTACTCGTGAACCATTTGAGAAAACCAACCATAAATTGAAATAATCCACATTGTCAAAATCCCCAAATTCCACGTTTTTGTCAAGTAGTTTATGGATCTCGGTATCTCTCGTGTGCATCTCTATGCTTCCCCAAAATCTTCACGGTTAAAAATTACACACGAAAAAAATACAGACCAACCAAAAGAAATTACACCCACATTGTGCAATTTCACAAACTAATAAGTACACCAAACTTGATTACCACATTCTCATCTCAAAGATGCATGATGACTTTAAGAAAACAAAAATGATCGAAAACACATAATGCAATTTCTCGGCCTTTATAAGTTGAAGTTCTTCTCCCAAATTGCTAGTTCCTTTTACCAAAAACCAAGAAAGACTCTAACTCTAAGAAACAACAATAGATCTATTGCATCATCCCTGCAAATCCATTGCATATTATTCAAAATCATCATCAATATCCACAATGTTTTAGCATAATGATTTCTCCTCTCAAAAAATAATATGTCTTTGTCCTCATCACGTGAAGTTCTTTATCTGATTCTCATTGAAGGTAAGAGATATTCATCGAGAGAGCAAAGAATTTCCTTGCTCTTTTTGCCACCGAGGTCGAAGAAATGAAGAAGGATACAAGCAAAGAACTTGTTGAAGTAGATTTGAAGGATCGTGGAGAAGAAGGATGTAATTGTTTCTCATATACAATGTAATTATTTTCCGTATTTTTAGTTTCTAATCTAGTTTATAATCCTTGTGTAACACTAGTCCTATTAGTAAATTCGATATGTGATATAATTCTAAAGAAAATGGGTCGAATTTGAAATCTTAGATGTGATATGTGATTTTGTAAACTATAATGGGTGAAAAACCCCGGTCTCATGCTTCATAAGTGCAATGATGTTTATACTCTTAGTTATTATCCATCCTCCTCTACATGTAGGGGCATTAAGCACACCCATAAATCCGACCAGATGAAATTGAGTTTTTGGAAAGATAATGATACGTTGGTCTAAGAGTGTTGAAATTGATGCTGAAATTAAAGTTAATTGATCCCATCAACTACTTGGCAAAAGAGGAGAATGAAGGACAAGTTAACTGGGATTATGATATTATTTCTTTCTCCAATGATTCACGAGTAAAACCATATTTGGCTACCAACAGTGTAGTTTAATCATATTTTCCATCTTACACACTTTCATGCTGCTTATATATGTTTTGTGAAGTTTGTGGTCGCGGTTACATAAACCATTGAAATTTTAATATATGACCACAAGATTTTGTTTAAAAAAACTCATTTCAAGATATTGATCAGGAATAGTAGAAAAACATGCTTCACAATAAATAAGGTTGCAAGTGAGCTTAATTTAAAAATTGGATTTTGCATCAGTAAATTTCTCGTGAATTTTCAGTTGGATGAGTTCGTGGAAAACATCCAGCTATCATAGACTCATAAAATAACAAGATATATTGGATACCATAATGTCTGGTCAAGCTAAACTGGCGACATTCATGGAAATACCAGAAACTACTTCTTCAGTACTCATTACAACTCTTTCATATTAAACTCTAACAAGCACCAAATTCATACTTTAGTAGTAAAATTAAGTAGATCTCATCCTAGGAAACAACATGACATCAATCAAGATTGTAAATTATGACCCAAAAACGACTACTACTAGTATTGCAAATCCGATGCATTACAAAGAAGATCTTATGTAATAAGATCTGCAATAGAACTAAAAATATCATTCTCATAACAGAATTCCACAACTACATGATCCATCCTCCATAGATTTGATTGGTCTTGTTACTGCTTCGCCTTCCTCCTCCCCTTAAATTTGTTGAACACTTCTAAGGGGGCAAATTATAGAGATAAACTTCGTATTATCAAGAACATAGAACAAC
>JAJJWW010016867.1:0-37379 GCA_023531295.1 Papaver armeniacum | reverse complement strand
TTTTCTCTCAATCATCTCAATCATTTTCCCCAAAATTGAGTAGAAAGGAAGCATTTGTGATTCTTTGTTAAACGAAGAAAACACATCGAGAATCGAGAGATGAGAAGGAGGATCTGCGTTGAAATTAAGGAGATTAATGGCCGAATTTCATTGTAGCGAGAAGATGATTTCTATAGGCTGGCGTCTGTGGTCATGAGATGAAGAGAAGTTAGGGTTTCATATGCGTTACGGTGAGATGGGATTTGTGAATCGAGAAGAAGAACAGCTCTTTAAATGATGAAACAGGAGATGGGTTTGCTGGAATCGATGAGAAATTGAGTATAAGAAGCTCAGATACAGAGATGGGTATGAGGTTGTATTTGAGTTGAAGTTCAGTGGCGAGATTTGTTGGAATCTATTGATTGAGCTTGATGGGTACTGCTGTAATGAAGAAACTCAGGGAATAAGAAGGAATTGGAGAAATTCGTGATGCTGTGAAGATGAAATGGGTTGAATCTGTGAACAGATGGAGGTCAAGACAAGGTGGTGGTACTGAGATGGAGGTGATTAAGATGGTACTTGATAAGTTGATGGCATTGATGGGTCTTGAATCTGTGAAATTGAGAGAGGGATTTTGTCAATCAAGAAGGAAGAAATGGGTTAGTAAGCGATCGAAAGATCACCGATTCGGGAGAGGGGTTTTGAGAGACATCGTGATGAAGAAAAAATAAAAGATGGGTTTGATTTATGGACTCGAGTTGGTGGTGTACAAGATGGCGGGCGAGCGGATGGGAATTAATGAATGTGCGGTGAATCAAGAACAAGAAGCGGCGGCTTAAGTTTGTGATTGAATGGGCTTGTTGGTGAGTTGCGAGATGAAGAAATATAGCCCAGGAATGAATCTTTGAAGTGATGCGATATGAATAGATGGTAGAAGAGAATGAAGTTATTGAAAATGCTTAGATGTATGCTAGGTTCTTAACAGAGAAGACCAAAAATAGGCTGAAATTGGCCGGAAATGCCCGGAAAACAAACGAGACTTCTTGCTGAAATTATTCTCGAGTCAACTCAATACCGGCCGATGAGCCGATCCAACTCATCTAAGTAAGACCATTCAGTTAACTAGGCAGCTGACTCGTTGCTGACTCAGTGGCTGACTCTTTATTCCCTTGACTCCCTTGACTACCAACCACTGTTAGTTTGACCGTTCACTTTAACGGTATCAGACGGTATATTCCTCCAGTTACCGGCAGCAATATTCAGGTGGCCGACGGTGACTTTTATGGCCGGATTCCGGTGATCCCAGTAATTTTCTGGCGGAAAAAAATTGCAGAATTATGTGTGAGTTTCTCTCATGGATGTGAAGACTTGGGTTTGGAATTGGATGGAGAATTTGGCTCAAATTTGGAAAGAGAAGATGGAAGATTTGAGAAAGAATTGAACTTGAAATTGAATTGCTAAAGGAAAGGGGTTCTATTCCTTGGAAGATTTGGAGAAATTGAAGCCTATAAATAGAGAAGTTCTCTACACACCTTTTTACACACACAACACTTGTGTTTTTGCTTGCTTTTCAAAATTCTTCTTTTAATTATTTGTGTGAACTTGAAAAATTCTCCTTTTAATTATTTGTGTGAATTTCAAAAACATGAGTAGCTAATTTTCTTATTGATTGAGGATGAATTCCTAGTTCTTAACATATGATTTGAGTTTTGTTTTCAATTCTATCTTGAAGTTTTCACATGATTATCGTTTGTTTTACTAAGAGAATGTTTATACATTCATGGTTGATTGATAGATTGTTTGGGTGGCCAACTAAATTGATTTGTTAATTGATCTAAAGCTAGTGAAAGTTAGGGATAAGTAATCGTTTCTTGAATCTTACATAAGTAGCAAACACGAGACCTTGCGGAGGGATTCCGTGGAGAAATTATGTGTGAAAACAACGTTAGCAAGTAGACCTTGATCTAAGAGTCTAACTACTAATATCAACCTAATAAGTTCATAAATCTTAATACGTTTATTTAAATTATGTCTTGTGTGATCTACTACTAGGTGGTTTGGTAAATAAAATCCGGTAGTCGAGAACTTCCGTATCCGGTGATACAAGGGATTTAGGGGTTTAGCACTGATCTAGTTGCTTTACCTATGGTTGGTGATAATCACATGACTAATAAAAGTGGAAAAGAACATAATTTGAATCATTGTTTTGCAACGAAGAAGGATTCCTTGATCTTGTCTCTCTTATTGATTTCAACTTTATCTTTTAATTGCTTTGTTTATTTTCTTTTGCTATATAAACCCCCCTCTTTGTGACAATTAAACAACTCAAAACTCTTGCTCCTCGTGGGAACGAACTTAACTACCACCATATTAATTACTTGTTAATTGAGTGGAAAAATATTCACTAATTTGTTGTGGTTACGACACGCATCAAATTTTGGCGCCGCTGCCTGGGAGCAACGGACGATTTTAGT
The DNA here is from genome assembly GCA_023531295.1 of Papaver armeniacum. Taxonomy (NCBI): domain Eukaryota; kingdom Viridiplantae; phylum Streptophyta; class Magnoliopsida; order Ranunculales; family Papaveraceae; genus Papaver; species Papaver armeniacum. The sequence goes on along the minus strand of JAJJWW010016867.1, from coordinate 34,926 downwards.
TGTTTTTATTTTTCTTTTTACCTTATTCTTGCTTTGTTAGATTCTATATCGTATCTAACTTAGTTTTTGAGAATCTTGTTTCAGGTCTTTGGTGAATGCTTAAAGAGGGTAGACCGATTCCAATACGTCTTCGATCCGGCACTCAATTAAAAGACTTTATTCGTGCGGTTAACACTCCGCTTCCTCCTTCTTCATCAAGTGAGTTCACAGATTCGGACATAGAAGAAGAAGCAATGGGTAATCATACACTCAAGGACCTAGCTTCTCACAAGCTCGATACACAAAAATGGTGTATCCCAACTAACTCAACCTTCGAGATCAAGCCGGGGTTGATTAGGGAGTTACCAAAGTTTCATGGCATGGTGAATGAAGATCCAAACAAACATCTTATGGACTTCTATACCACAACATGGCCATGCTTCCACCGGAGACTAATGAGGATGGAGCAATGTTGAAAGCTTTCCCGTTCTCTTTGGCGGGCAATGCTAAGGAAAAATATTACTTGTTAATTGAGTGGAAATATATTCACTAATTTGTTGTGGTTACGACACGCATCGAGAGATGACATTCATCGGTTGATAGATAAATAATGTATGATGTTATCATGCATCAAGAAAGGTTTGCAAGAGTATGAATGCTCACCATTACATCATAACTCAGCCTCCTCCCCAATAATAAGGTCATTCAATACGTTAGCAACATCTCAAAATCCACATTATATTCAGTTGACATTTATAAAAACTAATCAAACCAACAAGAAATTGAAAAACACGAGATCAAAATAAATCTAGGGAAGAAAAAAAAAAACGAACTTACAATTGGTACAGCTAGTGGTAGGCCAGCATATGTACCCCTTAAAAACCTTACAACGCTTTTGTTGGATATTCAAGGAGAGCTGATATGTTGTTGTTGTTTTCTGTCTGTATGAACTTGTGAATTTAATAATTGTTAGAACTTTCAGAGACTTTCTCAAATTTTCTTTTTGTTATTCACTTCTCTTTTTTATTAGGGACTAGTAAGGACACATGTGCGATGCACATGCTTGAATTTTTACTTATCCAACAATACTAAAATTGGAAGCCATGAAATTTTTTTCCTAGAACAAAAATTTACTATTCTTATTTGTACTCGTTACGTAGATAATTGAAAGAGCTTTTCAAATATATAAATTTTAGTGGTAATTGAATTATTGTCCCTCCTTTTGATGGGTCTTCACAAATATCCCTAACAGACTTTACAAATGTCCCTGATGGCATAATTGAAATTTTATTTAAAAAAATTATTTTCACGATTTCCTTTTTTAACCTTTATGTATATACCCTATATACTTAACCTTCTTCTTCAGTCTGAGAAACACACGAACACCACCACACCAACACCGCAGTATATTCGATGCCGCCATCATTACCATCTCCGACGCCACCACAACCAACACCACCAGTACCATCACCATAACCACCACCACCATCTCCTCAGTCACCATCTACATATCCATCTTTACAACAGATTCAGAAATCAATTAGATTTGAGATTGACTAGATTTGAGATTTGAGAGAGAGATCTGTGATTGAAAATCAAACCAAACCAATCCCACCACCACCATCATCTTCATCGTCACCATCTATGCAACTATAACCACCTTCTGTCTTTGTTCAGAATGTTATCTATTCTAACAGGAGAGCCATCTTCTCCAAATCCTATTGCCCGTAAGTCTTTCACTCTTGTCTCCCCGGTCAAAAATTAGGATTGTATTGTATAAATTCTCTTCTTAAAACAGCCATCGCCACTAATGGATTCATATTTAATCGAACTATCATCAACAACATCTCCACCACCACCTCTGCAACTATGACCACTTTCTTCTTTCTTCTTCTAAAAACTGAATTTGAAATCGGATTTAAATAGATCGAGATCTGTTTTTATGTTGCAATTATAGATCGAGATCTGGTTTAGGTTACGATTTATGGTGGTGGTGTAGCAGCGACGGCGGATGAGGTATGTTTCTTTCGGTACTTGTGGTATTGTAAGTGATTGTGACGTAGATGAGAATAGTTTAGAACTAAGAAATTGATGATGTAGACGGAGGTGGTTTTGGCCGAATGATAAAATATATTGGTGTTGGATTTTGGTTCGGGTTGTTTTTAGTGGTGGTGGTGGTGGTGGTGGAGATGTGTGATTTGTTGGTGGTTATATAAGTTGAAGCAAGAGCGGTGATATGGGATCAACTATGGTTGTTGATCCATATATTTTGGATCAACTCTCACATTGTTGACCCAATTTTTATCGGATCAACTATGGTGGTTTTGGTTTGGAATGATGAAATTGGTGTTGGATTTTGGTTGTGGTTGTTTTGGTGGTGGTGGTGGTGCTGGAGATGTGTGATTTGTTGGTGGCAGTGTTGGTATGAGTTGTTGTTACAGAGATTGAAGCTGTTTTTGAATGAAATATGGTGGTTATCTAGGTTGAAGCGGCGTGATATTGGATCAACTATGGTTGTTGATCCATATATTTTGGATCAACTCCTGTTGTTGACCCAATTTTTTTGGATCAACTATGGTGGTTTTTAGTTGGAATGATGAAATTGGTGTTGGATTTTGGTTGTGGTTGTTTTGGTGGTGGTGGTGGTGCTGGAGATGTGTGATTTGTTGGTGGCGGTAATGGTGGAGAGGTATGAATGAGAAATTAGTCATGGAAATAGTAGTAGAATGGTGGTTCTGGTTGTTATAGTTGTCAAGATTGGTTTTGAAGCTGGTCTTGGAGCTGTTGGTGTTTATGAAGCTACAGGTAATGATCAATTTGTTGTTGTTTATATGTTTTTATTATGGGATCAATTGTTGTTGTTGATCCATTTTGTGGGATAAACTTCTTTTGTTGACCCAATTTTTATTGGATCAACTATGGTTGTTGATCCATCTATATATGGGATCAACATCGTGTTGATCCTTTGAACTCCTATTGTTGACGATATTTCATTGGATAAGTATAATTATGCTTGTAGTTTAAATCATGCTTTGTAGTTTAAATCATGTAAATTTCTTCCAATGTTGAACTTGTGGTGCAATGGTAGCATGACTGACTCCATGTCAGATGATGCGTGTTCGACTCACGCCAAGTTCACTCCAATTTACATGGATCAACTCTCATTGTTGATCCAATTTAGTGGATCAACTTCCATTGTTGATCCACTAAAATTGGATCAACTTCTACTGTTTATCCTTTTTTCTTGGATCAATTATCGTTGTTGATCCCCTAAACTAGATAAACTTCTACTTTTGGTTCTATTTTTATGTGGATCAACTATTGTTGTTGATACAAAAATATTTGAACCAGTGGTGGCGGCGGCGGCGGTGACGGTGGTGGTGGCGGCGACTGTGACGGTGGTGGCGGCGGCGAAGAACTAGTGGTGGTGGCGACAACATATTAATGGTGGTGGATGACTAGTGGTGGTGTAATGGTGGTGGTGAAGGAGTGGTGGTGGAATATTAGTGGTGGTGGCAGTTGGTAGGTGGTGGTTGTTGAACGGTGGTGGTGGAATGGTAGTTGAATGTTGGTGGTGGTGGTGATGCTAGTGGTGGTGGTGAAGTGGTAGTGGAAGAAATTTGTTCCATTTAGAAATGAAGAAAAAATATTATGTGAGTGAGGTATTAAGGTAATCTAATATTAAATGGATAAGGTTATTAAAAAAGGAGGACATATTTATTGTTGCATAAGGATATATTTATTGGGTGTCAAAAGTAGGGACATATAAATAATGTACCCTAAATTTTATAAAAATCCGGTGTATATTTTGAAAGACATTAAGTTTTTAAAAATTTTGATTTATTTTGAAAACAATGGTATTTATGTAAATATGTAAAAAATGGGGCAACTAAGTAATTTAGGGGTCTCCTACCAAAAGAGCTATTTTCTTTATATTAGTAAGATATTTAATGTTTGGTACCTAGTAAACGTCCATCATATTGCTTTGGTACCCAACATTTTAAAATTTAAGGGTTGGTATCCAAACTTGACGTTGAAGTCAACATTTGACTAGTCTTAAATTTATTTTCGTAATTAGTTTTAAATATTATTTGATTGGACGAATTTACCCCTTGAAGAGAAGCAATAATCATCTTCACTTCTCCGCTCATAACGGACCGCCATGTAAAAGCCAACGAAGAGGAAAAATGGTTAATCAAAAAAGTGTCCGTCCGTAAACAATCCATTTCTTGTTGAATCAAAATTCGAGGTAGAAGAATGGTCGGGTAGAAACTAATTTTGAATTAGTTGAAGCATTGAAGTTAACTGATAAAGATGGTGAAGGAAAAATTACTAGATCTGAAATTGTATCTACTTTACAAAGAATTGGCGATGAATCACCGAGTAAAGATGAATTTATGATTATGTTTAGTGAGATTGAATCAGCTGGTGATGGTTTTATTACTCTCGAGATGTTACAACCTCTTTCACTACCGCCACCATTGTTGATTTATAAAAAATTTGAGAAGATGCAGAAATTTGTTTTACTTTAGTTGTAGAAAAATATTCTAATGGTGGTTTCTCTCCATCAAAATCAAAGTCAACAGCAATAGATGAAGAAGAATCACATACCCAATCTCTTCTCATATATAAAAAAACCTTAGTGATTCAATCTCATAACCCCACTGAAGACATTCTTTTATCAATCCAAACAACTGTAGAATCAAACCACTTACAACTCTGTAGTTCCACAAAGAACAAAAGATGAAAACTAAGGAAGGGGGAAAACATTAACCCGACAGGAAAAATCTTCCACTGATTTTAGGGTTTATATTTTTCTATTTTTTTTTCGTGGAGAATCCAAAGATTATTGATTTTACTAATAGGTTAAGATTTAGTTATCAGTTTGAAACTCATGGCATAGTAATCAAAGATGATATGCCCAGTATGATGGAGGCTTGACATCAGGTATGATCAAGGAATGAAAAGAGGTCCGAGGAAAAGATAAAGTTAGGGATATAAGCGTAAATTTAGATATTTTTTTCATTAATAATTTATAAAATAAAAAAAAATTGGTCAAAGTTTGACTTTAACAGTCAACGGAAAATTCAGGTACCAACCCTTAATTTCTAAAATGTTAGGTACCAAAGCAATGTGTTGAACATTTGTTGAGTACCAAACATTAAATAACCCTTTTTATTATCATCACAAACATATTACCAACATTGGCTATTTGTAGACTCAATAGCCGACCATATACCGTAGCCGTGAGGGTCCCCGAACCCGTGCCTTTATTAGGCCGATAAATAGGAAAAAACGGCAGTTTTATAGTACCGTTTTCAGTTTTCATACACGTTGTAACGTTTTCTAAAATTAGTTTGAATGTTTTTTTCTTCTAAATAACATTTTAACGTGCGTTTTTAGAACTATTTTCCCGTTATCACGCACGTTATAACCGTGTAAATAACTTTCTTACCATTTATTTTGATTTTTTTCTTCTCTGATTGAAAGCTGAAAACTTGAATTAAATATTTTTAAATGATAAAGGAAACTAACTACAGGATTAAAACTACAAATTTAAAAACATAGGATTGTTAAACTAGTATTCATCATTTAAAAAGCTACGCCAACCAACTACTAACACCACCTTTTTCAAGTATTCTTTATTTTCTCGACGGTTCCTTTCCAAATCATAGTCATCGTTGTCGGGTACTGGCTATCTTCGTTTGCATAAGTATTATCATCATAATAACCATCATTATCGTTATCATAACCTCCTTCAGTATCATCATTATTATTACCTACTTCATTATTATTATCATTATTAGAATTATATCCTTCGTTCATATATTTGAACACCATGGTCGGAAGCGATCGGAAGTGTAACGAGAATCATAAGTTGGATTCACATTCTCATGACATCGTGTATTGTCCCCAAATGAAAGATTACCAAAGTCATAAACAAAGTCACTCACCTAAACCTTTCGTATGAGATTTGAACTTCCTATCATGCCAGCTTGTATGATAAAAGGGACATGCTCGGATTATTGACGGCCTCCTCTTCCGGATATTTAACCACTTTGTTCTTCTTGAGGTAAACCGTGTTTCATCTTCCCCGCTATCCGGTCAAGCATATTGTCATCCTCAAGAGACTATGAACGCGTGAACATCAATGTTATGTCTCCTTGCTTTACCTTTAATTCTTTGTTGCTCCAACTTCAAATTGTATTGGACATACACCAGATCATTTAATCTCGATGAAAGTAAACGATTGCGTAGTTTGGCGTGGATTCTTTTAAACACACTCCAATTCCTCTCCTGATCCAGACGATGTATTTGTTTGACTTAATATCTTTGCTGCAATCTTTTGGAGGGATGGATACTCGGCGCCATAAGATAACCACCAACTTCTCTGATCACCATGTTGAGCTGCAATACGTGCTGATGGTGATCCAAATTGACCTTGCATCATTCGCATTCTTCCTGCCTACAAAGAAAAGTACAATTGTTACTAGAAATTCAAATTACTTAATTATACATATTTGGAGATAATATTAGTAATTTTGTACCTCTAGCATGCATTGTGCTTGTTCTTGCGGGCCACTAACCATTTTTGATATAACTTCAGTAAGACAAATTTGCGGCTCAGAAATATCATTATTGATCATATTAGTTGCTGGGTTAAAGATGTAATAAGGATTGAGAAAATACGATGCAACATGAAGAGGAGAACTCAACTGACTTTTCCATCGTTTCTTTATTACACCCACGATAGAAGCATTTCGATTTGATCCCAAACCCATTTGTATAGTTTCCACACATGTAGCAAGTGCATGGAACAAATAGCCCATGGTGGGTTTGTCTGAGTCCAAGAAACGAATCATTTTCAATAAAGGACCAACCATTATGCATGCATTTTGACACGTCGTCTTGAACATCTCATTTGAAATAATATTCTTCACTTGTTTAGCTTGTTTAGTTCTTTCCTCATCCGATTTCAGAAATTCCTTGTCCAGAAAGAGGCTCTCGATAGCATTACGTTGATCAATGATGCTTTTGATTGCAATAAAATTCGTTGAAAACCTTGTTAAGCCAGGGCGCAATAGATTGCGTCCTGAAGAATGTTGTCGAAATCTAGCAAGAACCCAACCATGATTGTAAATAAATTTGCTAATTTGTCTTGCTTCTCCGATCACATCTTTAACAAAGGGGAATTTTTCCACATCTTCCAACATCAAGTCCAATACGTGAGCAGCACAAGGAACCCAGAAAAATGTGCCATATTCGGATGCCAATCTCTTACCTATTCAAACAAAAATAGAAAGAAGTTAATGATTAATATATTCCCAATATATATATATATAATGAAGTTATTCTTAGTTACCTGCAGCTTTGAATTGGGATCCTTGATCAGTTACTAATTGAACAATATTTCTCGGACCGACATCATCTATAACGGGCTTGAACAAAGTAATTAAATACTCTGTTGTCAACCGATTATGTTCTATGTCGACACTTTTCAAAAATGTAATTCCACTACCACTGTAAACTAGAAAGTTTACAATCGTACGGTTGTTTTTGCTTTTCCAACCATCCGACATGAGTGTACAACCATATTCTCTCCAGTAATGTCGTTGAACAGACACCACATCTTTTTCAATCCTTTGTTTTTCTGAAGTTAATATGGGATTCGACAACTTATAAGCTGATGGAACTCTATAGGATTGGCCGAAATTTGCAACTGCATCGAATGCCTCGTGGTACTGAGATGAGTTGGCCACATTGAAGGGAATATCATTGGCATAGAAAAACGTCCAACGAAGAATCGACTTTTTTCCCGACATGTTTTGCTTTTGCCAAATTTTGCCATCGAAGGTTGAGAATCCCTAGAAGGGTTATATTGTCCTCCCATATCCACAGACATCCTAGGTGGTTGTGATGGCCGCATAGTAGACCTAGGTATTTCTGCAGAGGCCCAGGGACCGTGCGATGTACCCTCTCCGGCATGAATATTCTTATTTTTTCGTCCAAAAAGGTTCTTTAAAAACCCAGTCTTTTTCTTTTGTGTGATTGGTACTTGTTCTTCTTCTGCTTGAAAATCTGGCTCTTCTTCATCTATACCACACACAGGGTTCCATGGCTCATTATGATACACTTGTTCTGAATCTTCGTTATCAGATTCTGCTCTTCTTTGCCTTTTTGCTTTTCATTTTTCTTCCAAAGTGCCACTTTAGCAAGATTTTTCACTTCAGACGGCACATGCATGCACGGGGCAACTGTACCTCTTTGTTGTGCTAAATGCAATTTTATGCGTGAAATACCAGAAGATATTTCCTTTTCACAAAAATTACACTTCAATTTTTTACCATCAGGCATTACAGTGCAATATGCATGAAAAACATCTCGTTTGGCAGTTTGCGTGGATGTCGATCCTTCCATCGTATCTGTGAATTTGAGAAAATGTTACTTGAAATCACTAACATATATTAAATTTCCCTAGTACTATTCTTGGCCTATATTTTATTTTGTCCACAAATATAAAATTCTAGATGTCTATTTTGTAGCTAGGTAATCATTATATTCTTAAAACAATAAGAAATTTGGTTGCCTATGTGTAGGAACATAGGATAGCTAGACGCCTAGACCTTTTGATCATGAAGAAAATTATCTTTTTCTTTTTATACTTTTAACATTTGACCCCTTTTGAGCATGAATACGAATTACTTATTGAGAATGAAGACAATTGATTAAACTATTAATTTTTTCTTATTCACTAGTATTATTTTTGGCCTCTATTTAATTTGTGTCCACAAATATAAAAATTCTAGATGTCTATTAGAAAATTCTAGCTAGGTAATCAATATACTCTTGCAACAATAAGAAATTTGGTTGCATGCATAAAGGAACATAGACTAGCTAGATCTTTTTAATCATGAAGATTTTTTTTTTTATTATTATTATTATTCTTTTAACTTTTGACTCTTTTGAGTACAAATTATTTATTGAGCTGACTTTCTTAAAATGGTTACACTCATATAAAGTAAATAAAATTTAACCAAATTTAACTAACATTGACATTAAAATCCGTCTAATTAGATTTCACAACTTTTAACATGCATGTATGAAGTTATATTTAACTAGCATCAACACTAACACCATGATAATTATTTCATCATGTCATCATGCTAGTTAATTAATTTCATCATTATGAAAGTTAAAGCATTAACTTAAAGCTCATGCATATTTTTGCTTCATTAATCATGTTCTTTATACTTTTATGTTGGTTGGACTTAATTAATTAGACTTCATTATTGATTTATGTGATTCACCTGTTGGATGATCAATTCATTTTTTTTTCTTTTTTGCATAAATTTTATTGTGTCTTGATTTTTTTCTTCCTCTAATCTTGATTTGAGCTTTTGTTATTTTCTTGAAACTCTATTATAAAGTTATGGCAACATCCTAAATTACAATATATATATATATATATATATATATATATATATGTACAACACGAAGAAAACGATGAAAACATTACAAAAAAAGAAAAGAAAAGGCAACTACTAACTTAAATGTTGATATAAGAGAGTACATGTATAGTTAAAATTTATAGTTCAAAGACAACATTCGACGTCCGCATCATCATCCGGTATCATGAAGAAAAATAAATCAAATATATGTTGTAAATAAACTACATAGAAACAAACAATAAATTTACTGGTAAATACTTATTTTAATAATATATTAAAATTACCTCTTAAACTGGTAGTTGGAAGTTGAAACTTGGAAACTTCAAAACACAGAGGGAGGAAGAATTTTTCTGCGGTAGAAGCAGATTTATAACAAATTTGTGTACTACAACAATATGCCTTAAATGTTTTTAAAGGGTGAACGTAAATAAGAGAAGGGAAAAAATAGTGTGATCATGATTTTGTTTTCTAAAAGAAGGGAAGTGAAAGAAAAGTGACATATTATTCGTTCTCCCCTAACCGTGAGGGACCAACTTGAGTCATCAATTCATTAACCAACGTTCATGCTTTAGTTGTTCACTTCTTTGTGAAAACTTAAAATGAAACAAAAAAGGGACAAGTAGACAAGTAGAGGGACAAGTAGACCTAGTCACCTAGCTAATTCATTTGATGGAAATTCTGCATTCTAATAAAGGGACAACTAGACCTAGTCACCTAGCTAATTATTGCCGAAGAAATTTTAGTGGCTATAATTTACCGACACGAAATTTTATCAAATTTTCGTAAATTGTATAGTGAAAGAATTCTAAAACACCTATGTAAAGAATATAAACATGACTGTCGAATTATACACATTTCTTATACTAACAATAATCAAATAAAATGGTAGTATTAGAATTTCTTAATGATATAGGTCATCTATTAGTTGGACAAAATTTAAAAATTAATAGGTCATCTATTTAGGGACGTAGGGAGTATTAAAAAATAAAAATACCTAGTAACAACGTTTTTTAGACACGTTAAAACGTTTTCACGCACGTTATAACTGTTACATAGGAATTTCAGATCATAATTTATTTATTTTTTCTATTTAACCGTTACAACGCCCGTTATTTCCAAAAAACGTCCAAAAAACGCGTTTTTTTCCTATATAACGCGTTTTTAGCCCGAAACGTGCTCACACCTGTGAAAACGCATTATAACGGTCACGCCTAGTGTCCGTGACCTGAGCCGTGACCCTTTTCAAACCTTGGGTTCTTCTAAACATAAGACTTTGACCAACTTTACTTGTTCACATTACAGAGTTTTCTGGACTTAGATTACACTAGTTTTCACTAGATTTTTCTTTACTAACATACTTATCTAACTAGCTAACTAAACCGACGACTACAATATTCTACCAACTTGTTTTACTTGTTTTACAGTCCAGACTATTCTAGAAAATGCATTAACTCAACACTCTTCCTTAATGCATTTTCCTTCTCTTCTATTCAAAGATGCTGCTTTCATCTCATTGTTAAACTTTGGTTGTTTGTTGAAATGTCCAGGCTCTAGTGCTGCAAAAAACCGCAGGTCTTAAATGCGCATGATGGCTTTTCTCTCCAAACTTTCTTATTATGCAAAGGATATTGATTGCGATGTATGCAACCCATACATTTTTTGACTTGTGTTGTTGATGCGACTTTTAACGACTTCAACTTCTGCCCTCATTGCTGTTTTTGAACATAATTCCAATAGATTGGAAAATTTCTCTCTTTTACTTTTACTTTGGCAATGACACGGTGATTGTTTTTCTTATCATATATGAAACAAAAACCATTATCAAAGTATAAAGCATACCCATTTTCTACCATCTGACCAACACTCAATAAATTGGTTTTCAGGTTTGGAACTAGAAAAACATTTTGATTAGTCGCGTACCTTTTCTAGTTTGTATGGCTATCGTACCTTTGCCTTTAGATTCAACCAAGTCGCCATTTCCAAGCCTAATTAGAGACTTGATAGATGTATTTATGTCGCGGAAAATACTTTCATCTCCCATCATGTGATTGCTGCAACCGCTGTCGATGTACCACGCTTCATTTTTCTCTTCTGCTGATGTTTGATGGGCGTAAAACATTTGCTCTTCTCTACTTTCTTCTTTATGATAGTTAGCTTGGAATTTTTTCTTAAAATGACAATCTCTTGCGAGATGCCCATGTCTTCGACAATTGTAACATTGCGGCTTACTTTCATCAAACCAACAATCTTTTTCAAGATGATTATTCTTTTTACAAATCTTACACGGTGGATAATCCTTCTTCCATCTTGACTCTCTATAGTTTTCTTCTCCTTGTTTTGAAACTTTATAACAATCTTCACTTTCTTCACTATACTATTCAGCCTTTAAATTTAGCTTTGACTGAAAAGCACTCTCAATTTTTGTTTCATGTCGCCTACTTAGTCTTTGTTCATAGGCTTCTAACGAACCCATAAGTTCAGTCACCGAAAGAGTTGCGATATCTTTCGACTCTTCAATTGCAGTAACTATGGGATCATATTTTTCAGTGAGGCTAATTAGAATTTTTTCAACCAATTTCTTATCTCCAATGTTTTCTCCATAGCTTTTCATTAGATTAATTATCTCCTTTATTCTCGAGTAGTAATCTTTTGCAGCTTATGAATCTTTCATTTTCATGTTCTCTAAATCTCTTCTTAGTGTTTGTAATTTAACCGTTCGCACCTTTTCGTTTCCTTGAAACTCATTCTTCAACAAAACCCATGCCGCTTTTGCTGTTATAGCTCCCATAATTCGCGGAAAAATTGTGTCATCTACTGCCATCTAAATTGTATACAAGGCTTTGTGATCATTCAATTTCATGTTCTTTAGTTTCTTTTGTTGCTCTGGAGTGGTTGATGTAGTCTCATGTCAGGGTTATGCAACTTTCGACAACATCCCATAGATCTTGAGATAGGAAATATGTTTTCATTTTGACACTCCAGAAATCATAATTCTCTCCAAAAAATATTGACACAACTATTGATTGACTTGAACTGTTGTTTGTCGACATGATAGCAAGAGAAAATTAATGCCCAATTCAATCGAACAAAGCTCTGATACCACTGTTGGATATTCAAGGAGAGCTGGTATATTGTTGTTGTTTTCTGTCTGTATGAACTTGTGAAGTTAATAATTGTTAGAACTTTCAGAGACTTTCTCAATTTTTTTTTTTGTCATTCACTTCTCTTTTTTATTATCATCACAAACATATTACAAACATTGGCTATTTATCTCAATAGCCGACCATCTAGGTTCTTCTAAACATAAGACTTTGACCAACTTTAGTTGTTCACATTACAGAGTTTTCTGTGTTAGAAATCAACTCCTTAATCATGATTACTAGTTTCTTATTAGCTATAAACAAGTTGTTTGTAAACATAGTTAACACTTCTATTGATAGACATTCTTTATATGCTTTAGGATCATATATTCTATATCTTCATGTCAATAGATATGAAGTTTAAGTACATACCTTAGTTTATAGGAAAATAGTAGAACATGAAAGCTTGTAAACTTTAGCTGTTAATGCAATTAGATAAACTTCCACTTCCATCTTTTCTTGTTCTTGACTGATGGTATAAGTTTTCTTTTTAAACAAGATGTAGAGTGGAGTCCACCTCATGCTAAGTAGAACATGTGTCAATCAACCTACCATCATAAGTTGAAAAACAGTCCTACAATATAAGATATCAACCAATATGCCATTCCTTATCTTAAAAACAAGATAAACAATACATAGCATTACTCACTGATTAGTATTAATGCTAATCCAGATTAATTAAAACACAAAGCATGTTTTATTGCTAAACCAACACAAAGTCTAACATTCTGGACTTAGATTACACTAGTTTTCACTAGATTTTTCTTTACTGACATACTTATCTAACTATCTAACTAAACCGACTGACTACAATATTCTACTAACTTGTTTTACCGTTTTTACGATTCATACTATTCTAGAAAATGCATTAACTCAACAACTTTCTTGCAAAAACTTACTCAGTTTAAATCTGAGCTAATTGTTATTTGTTGGGGATACAATAGTTGTGAAAACTAGATGCTTTATCTGAACCATGAAATTAAAAAGCAAAAATTAAGCTTCAAAATCATTGATTCCCACCACAAAAGAAGATGTTCCACAACTAACAACTATCCATCACAAATATATTAAGATTGGTATTGAACAACAAACAGAAATTCAGAAATTAGATTCCTTACCTTCACAATTGCTTGTAAATCTCAAAACGAACAACAAACGGAACCCTAAGAATAATCATGAGATACTGAGGAAAATTCAAGATTCAAGCCGGATAAATACGATAAAAATACATTCGACACTCTTATATTTTCTAACCTCATGCTCGTAGAGAAACATTGCCAAAGTATCCAACCAAACAAGTATACTTTAATCCAAATAACCCTTAATTAGGCAACATGACGGGCTACATGAATCACAAATACGATAGAATTAAGATAAAAAAGTGAGGCCTTACTCAGGGAAATATCCTTTGTGGTGAATCTAGTGGGAGAAACAATCAGAGCCGAACTGGACCATCAGAATCTTAAGATAAAATATTCTATTTCGTATTTAGTAAATTTACTAAGCATTTATCTAAATAGATTGATAGGAGAGGAAAACATGATCAGAGGAGTGGCAGAGTTGTAGAAATTGGATTTGAGATGGATACGGATATGATACCTTGATGAATTTGAACCCTTGACCTGACCAGATTGATACTTTAACGTACCCTCCAGCATCGACTCTGCCATAAACACCTCTTATCCATTGGATCAGTCAATCTCATAGTCTCCTTGTATTTCCCATGCGTATATACATATGATCATCATGATGTATAAAACATGCATAAATGGAAGAAATAAAATTGTCGAAGAAGAGAAGAAACCTTAAGCTCGTGACCGCAATCTTTTTGAGCAGCCACGTCTTGCTCATCCAATATATACGAGCATCTTCTGTTCCCCTTTGTTCATGCTCTACTCTCATCAGGACCTACAACTAGTATGATCAAGTCAAACTAGACGTAAGGCAAGATTATCCTAAAATTATAAGTAGAACAAAGATATCATCATATAAATATTTGTTAAATGTAGCTTTAAGTTATAATGAAGCTAATAAAAATGCTTACATCAAAAATACACATCTAATTACACGAGTTCCGTGGTTTCAAACAAATTCAGATACCTAAGGCTTTCATTCAAGAACATAGACTGTAATACGAGTAGTATCATGTAAAGGATTGAAAAAAGAAAGTAAAGACTTACCTTTGAATTGAGTTGGTTGCACTTAAAACTTTTGATGGGAATATTTAGGTGTCTAAACAGTTGTAACTTAAGAACATATTCTGAAACAACCAAGGAAAGTTTTCTGCGTTAGTTATCGAGAATCAGAGGTTGAAAACCTTATTATCTTGTTGCAATTGTAGGAACAACTTGCATTAACCATTCAATTAAAGCTAATAAAATCAATTAATAATGATATAAAATTCTAAATAGGTCCAGTTCGAAAAATATCTATGGGTAATGTAGATAAAGATTCACTAATTATGAATCTGAAATCAATTTTGAAATCAGATCAAATGATTAACAGATCAATTGAATCACAACGATAAACCCTAAAACTTGATGATGAAATGTTTTCGAAAGTTTTAGTTCAAAATGATGAGAATCATAACAAGGTTACAAATCGAAACATGATTGTGAATGATGAGATAAGAAATTCAAAGTGAAATAAAAAAAAAATAGGTTTTTCAGAACCTTAAAAAAATTCTGAAAATTCTTTTTTGAAACGGATAAATTAAAGCTAATGATCGAATTAAAAAAATAATGAAGAAATTAAAGTTATCTGCTTTGATCGCCGATGTGATCTTCAGACAATTAGTTTAAAAAGAACCAGAGAAAAGAAAATAGGTGGAGGGGAGGATCCGAGAAGGAGTAGTTGTTGTAGAGAGAAGAAAAGAAAAGAAGATACAAAAGTATATGTTATTTGTGTGAGCTAGGTAGATATGCAGTGAGGACCCAGGAAGTTGAGGGGGGGAGGGGGATAAATTTTGTTTTGCCGAACAATGAGTTTATTGCGGGCGTAGGCTGCAAATTTTTTTTTAGCCGATTTAGCACCTAGGCAACAAAATATTTCCTATTTTAGGCCCTTGATGACTAGTTAGTAAACATTTTAACTTGTAAGCACCAAATAGACAATTAACGATGTAAAATACTTACTTTGATTACCAAATACTGCAATTATACTTCTCTTAATTGATCTCTTGACAGACTTGGTGGACTGAATTGATTGAGGTGGTGGACTAATTTGGTTTGGCAGGTGGACTAAATAAAAAAAATAATCAAAACTAAAGGGTAAACTTACAAACCAGTGAGGATTTTACCGGAAGGGGGAGGCGGGGGGCTACAAACAGGTTAGCCCCTTTGCTTCCGCCCATGTAGATATGATAGCATTGGCCTATCAAATATGCTACTACAGGCCATCCCTGTCAATTATCCCAAAGGCCCCCCGTCAAATATACTTCATTCTGGCGTACTGTAACTCTCCCAAACTCCCTAGACCCTAGTTAGCAATACGGGGTACGGAGAGGAGTTCGGGACGGCATACGTTCGGGAATTTTACGGATTTGGATAGGTCGGATTCTTCATCAAAAGCTCGGTCAACGGTTCGTTGTTCGGAGTGTAGTTCGGAACGGATACGTACGTCTATAATTCGTTTTAGAAATATAAGTTCTGGTACGAAAATTCGGGTTACATAAAATTAATAAAAAGTATATTTTTAAGGTTGTATGGAGTTGGAAGAATGATTTAAACCAATTTTATTGTATTATATAGATAATACATTAGGAATAGACAAAAACAATCAAATAGCTCAATGGTTTGAGCCTTAATTAGCAAGGAAGAGGTCATGGGTTCAATCCCCACCACCAATTTCTTTTTAATAACTCTCAAAAAAACACTTAAATGGGTTCGAATCACCGAGTCACTGTTCGAATCGCCGAGTCACCTGTCTGAATCGCCTAGTCACCAGCCCGAATTGATTCGCCGAATCATACCCGAATCCGAATTATTCGCGCATAATTCGGAAACCCCATATAATGCGCGTAACCTGTTCGGTCTTTGGATAATTCGGACGATTCGGACGGATTCGCGAATCATTCGCCGAATTGCTAACTAGGCCCTAGACTCCCTAAAATTCTCTGGACTAACAGGGGTTTACTCTATAAATACTTTTATTAATTTCCAAGGAGTTTAGCGGATTTTCAAAGTATTGTATTATTGGTTGTCTACTTTTAAAATTTCTTTCAAAGTTTATGTTACTGGTTGTAGATTGTCAAAAGGTATTCTAAAGTTTGTGTTACTCGTTATAAACTTGAAAATTCAAAGACTTTGCATACTTACCTATTTTCAAGACTTTGAGTGACTTTTGTGTATATATTTGCCTTGATAAAAGTCTTGCAAAAAGTAAGATTTTGGAAGACTTCCAAAATTTTCATAAATATTTTTTATTCTCTTTATTTTATTATTTCATAATATAGATCAATATATATTATATGATATGATTAAACATTTTTATATTAATTATTATGTAAAAGCTATCTTAGCTTTGATTTTATTGAACAAAATAAAGAAGTTATGTATATGAAATAATAATTATTTATTTAATTTTGTTGAAGTTAGTATAATTAATAAGCTAAAATAAATTTTGTATTTATGTATATATGCATATTTCCATATAAAGTTTGTTTTCCATATTTCTACAACTCTTCAGGACTCTACAAATCTCTGCAAGACATTAGACGACTCGCATAACTCCGCAAAACTTTGCTCAATTCGTATAATTCTCGGAAGTTATTAATTTTCGTGACTCTTTTCAAATCTCTAGAAATCTACAAATGTATTTATTGAGTAAACCCTTGTAAAACTCCTAAAACTTTCCTAAACTCCTGAATTCTCTCAAACTAGCTCCAAATCCCCATGGATTTAAATACATTAAAATCCCCCAAACTCTCCCACGATTAACCCCCTTTTAATTAGAGATTTATTTTTTGTTAATACGTTTGGGGATGCTCAAGGGTGATTTAGTGAATACTATTTTTTTTTGGATAAAGGGTTTTCCAAATTACTTCATAATGTTTTTTTTTTTTTTAGTATCCCTTAATTTGTGGTGGTATCACCCAGTTGTGGGTTTCCTTTATTTTTT
This sequence comes from Papaver armeniacum, assembly GCA_023531295.1. NCBI lineage: Eukaryota > Viridiplantae > Streptophyta > Magnoliopsida > Ranunculales > Papaveraceae > Papaver > Papaver armeniacum. Next base: position 17,240 of record JAJJWW010016867.1, on the reverse strand, counting down.
CAGTCATTGCAGGGAAATGTGTACTAGAATTTATTTCTTAAAGTCCTAAGTCTTATTTTCTTGTGTTGGATCGATAGATTATATATCTTTAAATCGAAAAAATCAGGATTTTACGGGAGTTACAGAGTGAAGTTAGCCGAGAATTGAAACAAAATTACAAGCCTCTCGCTCAATTTTCTTCATTCTCAAGATGCTTGACGAACAATTCTGTTAATACTTAAACACCAAAATGTCCGTCGAACTTAACTTTATGAAGAACAATACTAAGTTCGTTATCCTAAATCTGCTCGAACCTCTGAGTATTCTTCGCCGAGCTTAGGTATGTTTTAAGAAAACCCTAGGTTCGATTGAAAAGTTATTAGCTGAACCTAGGTTTTGTAAATAAAATTAATAAATAAATAAAAGGTTTTACAAAGTTTTAATTTATTTATTTTTTAAGTTAAGTAGTCTTTTATTTAAAGAAAATTAAAGGCTATGGCAGTTTTGTCATTCACAAAAATATATAAATAAGGGGACTCCCATACTACTATCTAATAACCCTATTTTGGCATTATTCGATATTCCCTAAATATTTTTAGTATTTCGCTGAAATCGGTTTTATAATTTAATAAGAACTTTGATTGTATTTTCTTGTCCGTTTTATGCTGGAGCACATCTTGTTACCATTCAGAGCCGGGCTTATTTATTCCAAATCTAACCATATTCAAAAGGAGAGTGGTAGAGAGTGGGATGAACTCGTAGATTTTAAACTCACCAGGAAAATATCTCATGTGAGGAGATAATTTTTAGGAAGTTTAAATAGGCAGTGAATTAAAAAAAAATTTATTCAACAATATGGGTTGAATAATGAAAATTTTAACGCGCAAAAATGCATAATAATTACAGAAATATGAAGAAACCAAAGACATGCTAATGCAGCCGAAACCAAAAAAAAAAAAAAAATTAAAATATTCTCCGAAATTGGTTTTGTCTCCCTAAAAATTATTCCCCTCTCCCATGGTATATAAGTTTTTGTTTGTGGGTGTCTTATGATTTTCGTGCGCGATTCATCATTTTCAATGAATTCATCATCACCTCCTTCCATTGAGATTTCACGGTTTTAGGTAAAGTTGTGAGATATTTCGTCTAGAAAGATTGTTTTTTCGTGATTTTTTGAATGTTTCCGTCAATCTTTTTCGAACGTTTAAGCATACAAAATAACAAAAATAAAGGAATTTATTTTCTTTGTTATCTTATTATCAAAACAAATGTTAGATGGACCATCACGAAATAGTAAGGATCCACATTCTAACAAAGAGTTCCTCGAGAGCTATGAGCACCATATGGCGTTGTTCGGACGTATGTTATCCGTTGATTGTGAATAAAATTATATAATAAGTGCAGAGGCTAAACACCGCTAATCCAAAGATGGAAGTTTACAAACGACCTACGATTCGATCATTGCATTTCTTTACACATTCTGCATACCACCAACGCACTCGATCAATATTGAATATTTTACATATGCTGCATACCACTAGTGTAAAGGAATCAGATTCAAGATGAGACCCAATATGAACTTTGAATCTCCTTTAATTAGTTGGGTTCAAGCTGGTTGGAATGAATGAGTGAACCACATCGATCGTATGGACCATTCGATAACATAATTAATATAAATTTTGAAAGATTTTATACGATTGCCTTAATAATGTATTTTAACCAATAATTGCTTAATCATTTGTCACATTGCAGTCGACACCTCTGTCGTTTTCTTAGGGAATCACGACAACCGCGGAATAAAGGATCTTGAGATATTATGATGAATAATAAGTAAACCAAGCACAAGCAATTATGAAAATACGAAAAAGATAAATCAACCCACAAGACACAAGATTTATAGTGGTTCGACCAATACATACAACTTGTATATATTGTCTACGTCCAATTTGAGCCGCACCAACTCAAATCCACTATGAAGAAAAAACGATCACAACGTCGTGTGAATCCTAGCAAACCCTTGGTTACACCGCAACAATTACCGCAACAATTACCCGAGACGATAACCCTAAAAGCAAACCCTAGGGTGAATCCTAGCAAACCCTTGGTTACACCGCAACAATTACCCGAGACGATAGCCTTGTCTCTTGTTCCTCACCAATATGCTATCACAACGAAACCCTAGCTTTAGCCCTAAAAGCTATACAAGAAATCTCTCACCGATCTCTTAATCGTTTTCTACACAACATAAATTCTACAAGGCCTAAGTAACTATTTATATAGGTTACAAACTTGGCCACCAAGAATTATAACTGGTTTAGGAAACCCCTTTCCTAAAAATATCACGGCTACCTTTAGGAACTAATTTATATTTGTACGACAGCCGGCTACACTCATTATCAAGAAGATGAGGGGCGGATTGATGTCTCATCTTCTTTCTTACAAAGTTGCCCTTCTGGGCATTGGAAAGCTTCAGGTAATTCTATAAAGTCCGTCACTATGTATAACTGCGAATGGAAACAAACTACTATTCATGCATAAAAGATTTAAAACATGGTGGGTGGTATTTAGCTAACCCACCCACTTCACAATAAAAATTAAATATGTCAGGGGTGTGAAAACAGCTTGGCGAACAACCTTTGTAAGTAAAAAAGAATAAGAACAGCTCACAGATCAGTCTTCAAGAACAGTTTCAAGATCCAACTTATAAATCTAAATTATAAATCTAGCTATGGTAAATCTAAATTGGGGTCTCTCTTCCCTCTCTTTAGGTCTGATACCACGTGAAAACAGAGGGAGGGGTTGAAGGATTAATCTTGCGCACATTGGAGATACTCACTTAAATAAACTTAGGAAGATCACAATAGCATTTTTAATTAGTTAGTCGGGGCCTAATTAAAACTGTTTGCAGGTAAATAAAACTCTCTTAACAAAGGAATTGGATGACTGGTGGGAGATACTTCTAGAACCAGCAGAGACTGTAAGCATCTCAATTTTATTTATATTTTTTTATCAATTTTCGTCATGATCGTCAGTTATAATAAATCAACTTTTTTTAGTTGGTCTCGATAATTTTACTAACCCTTGCATGGACTTTTATTTCTCTTAACATGTTATTATAAAATATGTTGGTAAAAATATTTGGGGATATGAATTTGACGGAGATGCTGCGGAAGGTAGTTTCAAAAATTACATTTCAAATAATTTGGAGATACCGGAGGATGAAAAAGATATTCTTTTAAAACTTACCCCACAGAACTACATTGGCCAAGCAGCCAGTATAGCTAATAGCGTTGATAAGATTGTTCATGATTTAATGGATACTGTCAGTGTCATCTAGGAACACTCATGCTTCAAAAAATGTTATGAAGTGTTCATCAAGCCTAATGTGGTTCACAGAGTTCGCAAGCACATGCTCTACGTGAGCGGTTGCGTCATTGATCGGATGTCGACTTTGGAAGACTATCATAGAATCTTATTGCTACTTGAAGACAAATTTGAATACTTTGACCAAGCTATTGCATTTTAAGTATTTAAAGTAAGAATGATTTTGTACCTGTTTGAATACTTTGTGGTAATTTTCCATGTAATTTGATTACATATGCTGCATACCACTAGTGTATTGGAATCAGATTCAAGATAAGAGTTCATATGAACTTTGAATCTCCTTGTTTTAGTTGGATCCAAGCTGGTTGGTTTTAGTGAGCAAACCACTTTGTATTCAACCATTCGATACTCTATTTTATTTAATTTTTGAAAGATTCTATACGATTGCCTAAAGACTTCGTATTGTCCAATTTAATTACTTAATCATTCAAGAAACGTAGTCCTAATCTGCACTTTCTTAAACTCTATAAATAGCTACGGCAAGAAACTTCATCTTGCACACACACACACACCACTACCTACCTTTCTTCTAGGATTTATATATATATATATAATGGCTCAAATTCAAAAACTTGAAGTTGTGCATGAAGTCAGGTGCTGTGCAGACAAGTTGTACCGCATGTGTACTCGTGATGCATCCCAACTGTCAAAGTATCTTCCTAACTTGATCAAAAGTGTTGAAGTTATAGGAGAGGGCGAAACTCTTCTAGGAATGGGCTTAGTATGGAATTTTGTAGCTGGTAAGGAATTATGTGATGCGCAATTTATTTATACTCACGCAGTTTATGTGAAATATATATTGACAAACTATTATTTATGAAATGATAACCTCAGAGGGTGGATCAGTGATGACGGGTAGATCAGTGATAACTGCAGTCGACAACAAAAATCGGTCGGCTACATTCACTATCTTGGAAGGAGATATCATGAAAGACTTTAAAAGTTTTAATTTCAGTTTGGATATTACTCCCAAGTCTGGCAGTACCAATGGTACAAGTTTGGTGAAGTGGTCTGTTGAGTATGAAAAAACAAGCGATGTTGTAGCTGATCCAGTAGGACTCCTCAAGGCATGTGAATTAGTTACTACCGGAATGAATTCCCATTTGCTAAAGCAAGCATAGAGAGTGGGCATACAATTTGTAAGCCTAGTGCAAATTGGATGTTGTGTTGTTTTAAAACTAGGTGTATATCTAAATAAAAGCCCATTAATCTATAATGAAGTCTATAAGAACACTTCTACTAATGTTGAGAATCAACCCATAATTCCTCCAATGAACACATGATGTCTGTCTATTGATGGATCTTATTAAAGCCTCACTATCACTCTCAAAACAAACAAAAATGATATTTATTTATATGTTTTAAAAAGAAAAGAAAAAAAAGAAATGAAGCTTCAAACTTCTCTGATTCTACTCAAGGACCATTGATTTGATTTTGATTTACTGCAGGATTCGGTTCTTGACAGTATCACATTCATAGATGCATAACTGAGTAAATTCCAGTCAAAAAGGATTCGTAAAAAGTACAGAATATAAACATAAACTTCAATTAGCAAATTTGTGCATAAAGAGGTCTTCAATGTGGGATATTTTGTTCCAGTCCGGTCCGCTTTCCTTGTTGTATCTTTCCATTAAAAGGGGACACTAACTAATTCTCAAATGCCGTAGTTTGGGATAGGAAGAACCATCACCCCATTGTCATGGAAAAAGAGCTTCTAGCCATTGTCATGGCAGTATAAAAGTGGAGCAGCCTTAAATCTAATCCCAAATCTTTTTGTCATTGAGGAATGCATTCTCATGGTCCTACATGGGCTATCAGCCAACCAACTTTGTTGAAATTTATCATCGATATCAAGGGCCTCCAAGATGTACAGCTAAGGTTGATTTAAGGAAAGCTTTTGATACAGTTAGTTGGCAGGCTATCCTTACGGTTCTTGGGAAGATGAGGTTTCCTATTAAATTTGTAGAATGGATTCGAGTATGCATTACTTCTGCTACCTTCTCAGTGATAGTTAATGGCTCCCCAAAAGGCTACTTCAAAGCTACTCGAGGAATTAGACAAGGATGCCCTATGTCTCCGTATCTCTTTGTGATTCTCATGGAGGTACTTAACAAAATTCTTCTACGTAAGGTTCAGTTAAGGTCTCTTCTACTACACCCCAAGTGTAAGGATCCAGTAATCACCCATCTTTGTTTTGCTGACGATCTTTTTCAGCTTTCTTTAACGGAGATGTTTCTTCTTGTTTATAGCACGTGCGACGGCTATTTCAGATGCTCTAACAGACTTTAAGAATTGCACAGGATTAGAAGTAAATTTTTCTAAAAGCTCCTTATTCTGTTCGGGGCTAGATGATGGCACTAAAATAGAGATCAACAATATTTTAAAGTTTGAGGTTGCTTCCTTACCAGTTCGATATCTTGGTATGCCTCTTATTTCATCTAACTTGTCTTACAATGATTGTCTTCCAATTCTCTCCAAAGTTACGATTCGCACTCTTTCTTGGAAAGGAAGAAATTTATCATATGCCGGTCGTCTTTGTCTAATAAGAGTCGTTTTAAGCAGTATGACAGTATATATGACTTCTTGTTTCGTGCTTCCTAAGAGGTTTTACAAAGAGCTGAACCGTTTGGTCAACACCTTTTTATGGTCTGGAACTAATCTTAACCCGAGGAAGAACAAAGTTAAATTGCTTGACCTTTGCTTTCCTTTTTCTGAAGGAGGATTATCCATAAGGAATTCAGAGATCAATGGTAAGGCTTCGAATCTGAGACACATTTGGAATACAGAGCTTATGGGTTATTTGGGTTAAGGAAAACTTGATCAAAAACAAGGATTTTTGGACGATGAGTATACCTCGGAACTGTTCGTGGTGTTGGAAGAACATCCTCAAACATCGAGAAGATGCACGGCCTTTTGTTTTTACGGTAATAGGAAACGGAAAATCAACAAATTTCTAGACAGATTGTTGGCATCCGTTGGGGGTCTTGTCGGCTAAATTTCCCACTGTGTTCAGGTATGATTCGATTCTTCACTATGGTGCCAAGGTCAGTTCAAGTATTACTTGATGGATGGTACTTCCCGCATCACTTAGCTGTTCATATAGCAGAAATTACGGCAGTGTTGATAATGTCTCGGTTTTGAATGATGACGTTGTTGTTTGGAAGCCAAATTCAAAAGGATTTTTACTCTCAAAGACACCTATTCAGCTCTTCGACCCAAAAGATAAAGGTACCTTGGAGCAGTTTGTGTTGGTTTCCAAAGCGTGTCCCGCGACATTGCTTTATCTCCTGGCTTATGCTTCGTGGGTCTATCAACACAAAGGTAAAGCTACATAGCTTGGGTCTTATTTCAGATTCAAAATGTGTCTTGTATGGTGGTTGGGATGAAACTACGCCCATTTATTCTTTGAATGTGATTACTCCTCTTTCATATGGAAGCATATTCTCATCCGTCTTGGATATAGTACAAACATTTTACCAATGGAGCAGGAGATTCGATGGTGTGTTACTCACTTTATCGGGAGAGACATCATAGGAGACATTAAAAGGCTATGCTTTAATGCTTTTTTGTATCATATTTGGTGTGAAAGAAACAAGAGGATATTTCAGTCAACAACAAGAAGTGCTACTCAAATCTTACATACTATTCAGGTGGAGGTACGTATTAAAGTTTCGGCTTTAAATACTTTCGTCCTAGACTCTGCATACAACAGGGATTTTATGAATAGATGGGACCTTAACATTTCTTATATTGTCCCGAGTACTATAACATGTTGTTGGGAGAAACCACAAACGAATTACGTCATTATTAATTCAGATGGTTAATCGAACCAGAAGTGATGTGGATTATTCAAGAATCGAAGTCGATTTTCTTTATAAAAAGAAGAGATCAATGAACTTCTATGAAATGGTTTCACGGGATTCATCCAATTGTCTCGATCGTGGGATATCATTGAGAAATAGGAATCGGTGTTATCAAAGTCTTTCCCTGCAATTATTTCTAGTATGAAATGAGTCAATCATCCACTTTGGTATCTTATTGAATAAAAACGGTGATATTGTTCCTCCATTGATAAGGAATTTCGATTTTTGGGAAGTATCACGATTATCCAATAAGAAGGGTTTCAATTTATTCAAATGAACGATTTGAACACCTATTGATTCTAACAACTGATTGCAGAGTTGATCATTCGGCCCTTTCAATTCATAGATGTGGATCTCGGACCTATGAATGGGGATATTCCCGATACTCACAAAGAAAAAAGGAAGTGACTTAGACAAAAAGAGAAGTGACTTGGACAAAAAGAGAAGTGACTTGGACAAATCTTGTTTGTCGATAACCTAGGACCAATCAATCGAATATTGCTGGCTATGGAGCTATCACATTGCTTAGAAATCACATTGCTGGATATGGAACTATCATCCGTAACAGCGAGGGAGAAGTGATATCCACGGGTAGTACAATACCATCTACAATCACCATACATGAGATACAAGGTTTAGACTTGGGTCTAAGTTTAGCCTTAAACTCTAATCTCAGAAGAATAGAGTGTGGAACCGACTCTAAGACGGTTGTGGACATCATCAACCACCGGACTGAACCGCCATGGAAAAGTCTTCATATTGTTAGAGCTATAAGATCGAAGATCTCTCAATTGGATTCTTTCTGCATCAAGCATATTTATCGTGAAACAAACAGAGCTGCTGATTACCTTGCAAATCTACATCCTACTGTAGAGTTTTTTGAGATCATTTCCAGTTCCTTCGCCAAGGCCTGAAGAAAATCATTTTCGAAGATAGAACGGGGAAAATCATACGTGAGACATATTGCATAATTTTTTTGTATTTATTTCCGTATGTATTAGTTCTCTGTAGTGTTTTTGGGATCCCTTTTAAAACCCAAGCTTAATCGCCAAAAAAAAAGAACCATCACCCTAAAAAAACCATACATAAGCAAGTATTGAAGAGACTCGAGATTTCCAAACCAATCTGAAGGTGTTGCCCACGACCTCTTAAGTTCCTAAGTGTTGACCCACGTAATGCATTAAAGTTCCCAAGTTGTTGAGAATGAACTCGAATTTGGCCAGCTATACAACTCGTCAACTCTAACGTCCAAAGTGAAAATGAGATGTTTGATACCTTCTGCGAGAAAAGAAAAATGGTTTTCCGGCATCCACAAAGTGAAAGCGTAGAAATGGAAGTGAGACGTTTCATTGCTCCCTCAGAAGGAAGGTTCATCGATGTATTAAGGCAATTAATCTTAAGCTGTGTGAAGTGAAGAAGGTTCCCCAACCAATCTGGCAAAGACAAAAAATTATCCATGAAACTAAATTTAAATTCTTGCAGTGTAGTGAGTTATTGAATCTGTTTAGGTCAAACTTAAATTTAACACATAATATGTCAATTAGCCCTAAAACAACAATGCTTGGGTGAAAGAGACATGTAAAGTTTGATACCGTTGAAAAAATAATTTTATATTAACCATTTTGGATAATCTGCCCAGAAAAATAAAAATAAAATTTCAACCTAGAATTCGAATACCCTTTATTTAGAATTACTAGGTTCCTATAATAGACCCACCAGAACATCACTTGAATGTGCACATAATAAGACTGCACAGAACCATTCCCTGTAATCATTCATACCACCAATTCCTTTTCACGTATCCAGCCATTGAAGCATGGCTAATAACTGCACCACCAACACACCCATCACCACATTTTAGCACCATTTACCACTCTCTGCATCTTACCATCTCCTCGATTTCAACTACTACCATCACTCAGTCCCTCTTTCAAGCACAACCACTTTCTGCAGCTTCAATCACCTCAACCACACTAAGCAGAACCTTCTAACCCATGTCTTCTTAATAACCGCAACCACCACCACTACATCAACGACACCGACTCACAAGTAAACCCACTGGTAGACACCAGATTCCAGTTTTATCCATCTTTTTCCTGGAGTTCTTCTACGACCAAGTTTATATCCCTATTTTCTCAATTACAACACAACTCATTCACTTCAATTCTTGTCAGATTCATTCCTTGTTGAATAAAGACCGGCTACTCATGAAAATCATCGATTCCACCTGCAGTCTCCTACAATTTCTGTTTCAAACACAACTGAAAAGGCGAGGGTACCCAAATATACCTCAAGCTAAAACTTTTCCTACCTATAAGTCCTTTCTCCGAAAGTGATTGTCTATGGACTGAGTCGAGACAATACAACTAATCGGTTCACACTTCGTGTGATCGTCTATGGATACGAGATCGAGACAATACAGCAACGAAGTACGTTTACTTGATAAAAGGGTTCGGACTTAACCAAACACAATAGGATTGCTTATCAAGTTAATAGGAAATAATGTTTGTGTAATATACTTTAATTATAATAAAACAATTATAATGCGAAATATAAAGTAAATGACACAACAAGATTTGTTAACGAGGAAATCGCAAATGTAGAAAAACCCCAGGGACCTTGTCCCGAGTGAATACTCTCGGGATTAAGCCGCTACACAAAATTAAACCAACTTCGTATAGTTGAGACCAAGCAACTAAACCTATAGTTCACCTAGTCCCGTCTGTATTCACACGCCTCCGACTTATGAATAAGTCACGTACTTGGAACAATTCATTTGGTTCGTATTCTAAACAGTAAAGGAACAACAAATATGTTTGGTATCAACTCTCTTCAACCAAGTGATATGAGTTCGACAAAGGCTCTTTTTTTATCTCAATAAACTCCTTCGTCGGAGTTCTTAGATCTATCTTATGTTCAACTACCGAAATAATTGTTAAGATTTTGCAATCAATACTTTTAATCACAAAGAATTGTATTGATGCCGATATACACAACTAATCAATCCAATCTACCACAAGGATAAACCGATTATAGTTGGATCCTCTTATACCAAAACAAGTATTGTACACACCAAAGATTATGAAACCCAAATCGAAATATTCAATATCTTCTTTATCTTCAAATCTTCTAAGATCTTCAATAAACACCGCACACAACAACTTGAATCTCTTGTGATCAATCATGCACGGAACGTAGTCTCATTAACCATGGATTCTCACAAGATCGTCTTTAGCACTAACAACGGTCTAAAGATTCCCTTCGAAACTTCGATCTAGTTTGAGTGAATCTTATATCACACTACACCAAATTCAGGATTAGAAAGAACCAGGCCGTTACTAAACGGGTTGTAACGGACCCTACTTTGTTGCAAAAGTGGGTGTTACATTTTTTTTGTAACGGCTTTGTGGCCGTTACAATTTTTTGTAACGGCACGCGTGTGAGCTTGAGCCGTTACAATTTGCCACGTGGTAACATTTCGGGGCCATTACGATTTTTTTTTTTTTTCAGAAATTGTATGTGACTTAGAGCCGTTACAAATTTTTTTGTAACTGCAAAAAATTCTTGTCGATCAACCTTGACCTGGTCAAAATTGATCAATATTGACCAATTTTGACCAGTCAAAATGGATCGATTTATTTTCTCACGGAAATAAATAGGACTTTTTATTTCATCCACATTCAACAACAGTTTCTTCATTCAATTCATATCAACATGCATTCAATTCATATCAACATTAAATCAATTCATATCAAGAACGAATAAAAATTCTTTTAAGTATCAAATTCTGACAAGTACCTAGACACTCTTTTACATTCATCTCTCATTAAGTACCTAAACACTCTTTTACATTCATTCTATGTTTGGAAAGTAAGTTATAATCGTGCTTGCTCACCTGCATTCAAATTCAGTTTCATAATTCGTACTCCGTAGTTGTTTACTAAGAATGAATGGTACATCATTCGTTCACAGTTTTTTACTAAGAATAAATGGTACAACACTCAAATCCAGTTTCATAATTCATACTTCATACTCACGCAGCCACATAGCTCTTAAGGTATATGTTGCACAAGGTTTTAAGATTGATTGCAATAAAGTTGATACTCACCGCTTTTGGTGCCTCCTTTACTACCAGTTTATCCTTGTGGCTATCTATTTCTTCAGTGCAAGCTTGGTGAGAATTTGCAAGAACCAATATCCCTTGTTCCTGTGTCAACCAGAACAACCCAGAGATTTATAAAAGGTACAGCAGACAAAGACTAAATAACTTTACACTCTGTATACCTTATCCCGAACAAACCTAGGAGCTAGCATCTGGGTTCTCATATCCACGATAACCATATATATGAAGAGAAAAACTAACCTCTACAGGAGCAACAAATGAAGAAGCCATCATCAAATTGGCATTAAATGTGGGTGCACCAAATTGGCAATTTTCCGAGCAGAAGACGACGAGCAAGCTTTTACGCAAACAAAAACAATAAAGAATCAACTCAAGTTTAATGATACATTTAAGCAACTTCCGAAGGAGAAAAACATATCAGTGAAAAAGTCATCATTACCTATATAACTCGACAAAAAGATTTTTGTCTCTAATGTAAGCAAGTACTTTTACAACCTAAAAAAATATACAAGACTTAATGATACCTCAATGAGTGTAGCTTGTCAACATGGTCTAAATATAGTGAATAAAGAAGAAGTCTACCTTGTAAAGTGTATCTTCAATGACATCATTATCCAGTTTTTCACTACCACCCTTCTTAAGGATATTATCGTTGAAATTATACAATAGCTTTGCACTTGAGCTGCCAGCATTAACCTTGTTACAAAATACTTCAAATGCCCCTTTGAGTGCCCGAAAATCAAACAAGACATTTGATTAGAGGAGCCCTAGATAAGAAATACTCAACCGGGGAAGAAACTATTCAAGACTGATTCTTTGTTTAAAAGAGTGCGGCGGAAAAGCAAGTTGTCACATAGGAGATGTATTTTTCATGAAGGTCAATTACTTTCTTGATAAACATCTGCAAAAACAAAGAGCAAGTTATATTCTATACTTATAAAATTGATTTTTCAGTCTTTAACTAGCCAAGGTCCAAGGGATTTTACCCTCTTTTGCAAGCCGGTACATTTCTGTTCTCCTGAAAAAAATGCGAGAAAGATTAAAGCGGCAATCACATCAAAACAAAACAAAAATGGAAAACGATGCTACAAACAACTTTACTTGAGAGACGTATAACAAATACGGAAACAAATAGCATTATCTCTAAAATAATCGTATACAATACTAATTCATGCTTGAATACAACACGGGAAAACGAGTAAACATGAATCAGTAATCTAACACTCATTGTAATTTTCAGTTTCCTAAACCCTAAAGTTCACCGAGATAGAACACAAAAAATACATACGTATTAATAATAAGGTAAAACCTAATTAGATAGAGAGTTTGGGATTGTGAATTTAACATACCTCACGACCTTCGAATCAACAAGTAATTCACCAATAGAATCAAAAGCACCTTCACCTTCGAGATCGAGATCGAAATCAAAATCTTCATCGCCTAAGACATTGATTATGTAACTTATAATTGGTTTATCAAGATCTTCATCTCGATTACCCTATAAATCACATACTATACTTGCTACTTCCACCATTTTTTTAGATGATGATTTCCGCTAAAGGTAAAACCCTAATGGAGATAAGGAGATGAAGCTCCTAGAGATGGAGGAGGCTTTATTTTTAGAGGACCAAATGAGAAATGATGAAGCGGTGCCCTCCTTTTTATCTAACTCGGACCGAAATCAAAATCTTCATCGGCTAAGACATTGATTATATTAAAACAAAAAGTGGAAGGAAAAAGGTTATGCAATTTAGAGAGCAGCACATGTAGGGAATGCAATGCCTCGCTTCTAGACCATTTTCAAAGAGAACCACCATTTCCTTATCCTTCATATCCTCCACCCATCTCACAACAGCAACTCCATAATTTCATACTTTCCCTGCACTTTAGTTCAGCTGCAACCCAACCATCCACATCTTCTGAATTTTCTCAACCAATTCTATGGCACAAATCCTAAGAACCCATTAAACCAACACCAGATTCCCTTCATACTAAGTACTTCCTCCAAGTATATACTTTATATGAATTTAATAGACAGCTAAAGATGTTGTGATACTCTACATAAAGAAGATTGGGTTCCCTGGTATAAGAAACAAGCATGCATTCTTAAATTTCAAGAAGGATTACGAAGTTCGGCTTCCAACTAAGGTTAAGAAATGATGCCAACTCTTTCATCACTACATAACCAAAAATTGATATATATATATATATATATATATGCAGTTTGCTAGCCTTGTATGTATTAGATGCTATATTCAGAAGCACTCCATTTCAAAAAAAAAAAAAAAAACTAAATCATTTGGCAGTAGACAACAAACAACCGCATATGATACTCTAACAATTAGTCAAGACATCGCACTCTTTGTGTCCCTAAGAAGTAGAACTCCACAAACATCAACCCCGAGAACCCCATTTCCTCACCGTGAAGAAATAACATTGCTTAAAAGTAAACATATAGAAATTAACATAAAACCCTAAAATCGGTTCACATTTTGTAGATTATATATACCTTCTAAGTTGGCGGAATTCTTGAAAGTTCATCAAGTATTTCAAACCCTAAAATGAATCGGAAAATACAAATCGAATTAGATTTAATTAAAGAATAAATACAAAAATCTATTCACAAATGAAACAAATCGTATTAGATTAACGATTCACATATTAACAAATCATATTAGAAAAAAACAGATGCAACCCTAAAAACCGAAAATCTTATGATGATGAACACTTACAAAGATGGATGATTGAAGATTATCGAAGATGATTGAATATGCACACTTACACAGATCGATGATTGAACTGTGAGAGGAAGAAAAAGATGGTTTTTGTGACAGGAAGAAAAGAGCGGCAGGAGCAGAAAGAGAGAGAAAGAAGATGAGAAATGAAGAAATCGATTTCACTAAGGCGGGATAAAACCCTATCTCGGGGAGAAATATCCTCTGGTACTACCCATCTTGGGTGGAAAAACAATAGCGCGCATGTGAATCGCACACGCACCACTCCATCTCACACGACCCTAGTGTGACCAAGCGTGTGATGGCACGCCTATAAAAAAAAATTCGTAACGACTCGACCTTGTTGCGAAATTTTCAAAAATTAAATAACAGTCGCTTGCGTTGCCAAAATTTTAAATTCGGCTATTTGTAATGGCAAATTAAACGCCGCGTTCACACAATTTCTCGTTACGGAATCAAATTTGGTGTAGTGTCGGAAGAGAAGATTCTCAAGAACAAACAAAATAGGTGCAATCAAATTTTTACCATCGTTAGTCAATCAAATCAATCGAAAACACAAGATAAATCGTAATTATCTAGTTTCCCACCAACGTTACTCGTAGAGCTTCTTAATCCCAAAGAAGACTTTAAACTGAGCGGACGTAAGAGATTTCACCTAATTAGGTTACTCTCCTCTCCGAATAGGGGGCTTCACCAAGAATAACACAATGGGAAGTTTGTTGCCACGAAGGATTATTTTGCTAGAAATGCAAACTTCAAGTATTTATAGACAAGGAAGTTTGGACACCAAAGAATTTCCAAACCGAAAATATTCTCAAAGATATTCAATATATTCCAAATTGGTTTCCATAATTCCACGAAATGCTTTCTGTCCCGAAATAATGACCGAAAATCTCTTTGGAAAATCTCAACTAGTAAATGCACATTACTAAATCTCGTTTTCCTAAAAATAAAATTAAAAACCTTAAATAAAAGATTCTTAACTTATTTATGTTTCGATCCCTGGGATTTCCTTCCGTAGCTATTAAGGAATAATTTTGAACAATAAAAGATAAACATTCTTTATGTTCAAAGTGTGTCGACATCCTTACTTTCTAAGTCCTCTTTCATACTAACAACCTTGAAACCGATTTGCCACACTTCCAAACAAGTTTAGAATTGGTTCATCGACTTTCAAGAACCATGCGATTGATCAAGAAACAATCAATCACAAATCATGGGTTTAACGGTTCTACCAAAACAATTTTCGGTTCTACCTCCATGTGAGTATTATGCATAGTCAAACTAGATTCCCAAAATTCGGTTGATTAGGTACTAGGATCGGTTCCCCACATATATATGGTATCTAACTTAAATGTGTTGCACATGTCCATAGAATCGGTTCCCCTTTGCCTAAAAACGCGTTGCACATGTCCATAGGATCGGTTCTCCTTTCTGCTACAAACTTGTTGTACCACATACAAGGATCGATTCCCCTTTGTGATGTGTTGCACCTCTTCATAGGATTGGTTCCCCTTTACCCAGATTCGGTCCTACACAAATCACAAACTCGATCATACCATCTCGGGTGATTACTTAAGATCGGTTTCACTAATAAAAGTAATACCAACACATAAGTCGTCCTTTGTGAATAGTTTTACCAAGAACATAAACAAGTCATGAGCGGTTATACTAAATCACACATATTGGATGTTCACAAGATATGCAATGAATAACAATCCCAATAACGCCCGGAGATTTCCTTTTCGATTCATAAACAAGTTTATGAACTTACTTCCTTAAAACACATGTAAAACATTGTTTCTAGGATGAAATCCTCACCTCATACCCATACATAATCACAATAGCATTTAAAACAATTATATCGATGTCTTATCTACAAAGTTTAATGGTTAAGCAATAAACTTCATATTGTATTCCTTAATACTATGTCTATCTAGAGTGTTCGGGCTTCGCAGCTTTGTTTTCAATATGCACGACTAGAAAGATACGTTAGGGAATGAAACAGTTCAAGTCAAATATCACTAACCTCAAGTGGAAGGATGATGTTGTCGTTGTATCTTATTACTTCTTCACTTCTTCAAGTCTTCGCAATACTTTTAATGTCTCATATCCTCATACTTTCAAGCTAACCTATACGAAGTTGACTCTAGTACATAATCAAGCGACTCTTAAAATGAGTTCTCGATTCACTAAAATATGACAACTAAACTTGACATACCAAAGCTTGGTGGGTTCAACCGAGCTATGCTCTAACAATCTCCCCCTTTGTCAATTTTAGTGACAAAACTCCTACAATCATATGGATAAACAAATTACAAGAATTCATTACACATACGCTTGATTCCCGAATTCAACAGCACAATAACCTGCATACATTCAATCCTTAAATGCCGTTGCTGACATTATAATAACAAAGATAATACTCCCCCTAAAGGTGAGATAGGTAGATTTCATCAATCCACACATCTTTGTTATACCAAATAATATGATATGCTACCCCCCCTTAGTCTATTCTTTCACTCTTTCGTTAGATAAACGTTTAAGCACAATTGTTCTTTTCCTTAGTGATACCAATCAATATAAAATCAATACCAAAGATCACTTGTTTACTCCATATATTTTCCCCTTTTTTGTCACAAAATGACAAAGAAAACGAAAAAATAAAGACAACACGAAAAGAATCTTTACAAATCTCAAAATAGACTTGCAAACCTATAGAGTTAAGCACGAGGGTTCCACGGATCATTTTTATAACCAATATCAAACCCAAACTACAAAGTACTCCCTCCGTTCTTAATTAATAGGTTGGTTTTGTTTTTAGAGAAAATTAAGAGAACTAATCATTGAAAATGGTCCTCATGACACTTGTCAATAAAAGAAGTGAAGTGAAATGGTCCCCATGACACTTGTCAGCAAAATAAGTAAAATGAAATGGTCCACACGACACTTGTCATCAAAAGAAGTTAAGAGAAAAGTGGTCCCAGAAAACTAAATTAACATTTGACTTTCCCAATTAGGAAACCAGCCTATTTTTTTTTTGAAACATCTATTTATAGAAACCAGCCTATTATTTAGAAATGGAGGGAGTAATTTGTTTTGATATGTTATCAAGGAAACAATTGATCGAAGCAATTTTCCCAATTTAGTTTATCA
>JAJJWW010016865.1:0-18360 GCA_023531295.1 Papaver armeniacum | reverse complement strand
GCTAGAGTTTGAATTCTTGCAGCATCAAGTCTTGAGATTCTCACTTATCTGAACCGAGTAATTAGTTATTGGAGAAAAATGATTTGGTTATTTTACTATCTAAATACAATGATTAGAGATTTGGAGTTACTGAGATTCTTCACGCTTATTGAACTGCATTCCTTCATATGGATTTTCCCATCATTTTTTTCATCCGAAAGATTAGTAATTGAGAAACAAAAAAGAAGGTTGAAAAGAGTTTTCCATACTCAGTTTTGATGCAACATCTAATGATAATAGTATTAGCAGGAGAACTTCTTTATAAATCTGTGATGGAGAAACAAAAAAGAAGGTTGAAAAGAGTTTTCCAAAACTCAAATGTGGAAGGAAAAAGAAAGTGGTAGATATATCGGTGAAGTTACAGCAGAAAATATACACGTTTCCTTAATTATCTAATCCTCGTACTTGATTCAGATATCGGCTTAGGTAGTGGTTGTATAACGTTTTTAAGCCATAAAACAATGCCACCTCAGTAGAGTGTACTACCGTTAGATTAAGTGGAATAGACGGATAGAAAAATTTGTCTAACCTATGCGTCGAAACTAAGAGTCCCATGATCCGGACCCATAAATAATTTGTATTATCATTTAATTAGAAATATTTTAATTATTATCTTCGAAGCTAATACAGAAAATATTAATTAAATCTATCTCAACAATTTGGAAGAAAATTCATAATTTGGTTCCACTGCATTAAGTGGTAGAAAAATTGTCTTCCCATAGGTGCCAGCTAGACCTATTAACTATTTCTTGCAAATATGTCACTACAAAAAATCATAGCAAAGGCCACTAAAATCTCGCAACTGCCATAAAAAATTAGTTGCCAAATGCTTTCGGAACTAGTCAATGCCAACTAGTAGTTTCCATATGCTTTGGCAATGATTTAATGGCAACTATTAGTTTTGTTAGTTTCTGAACTCTTTAGAAACTAACACATGCCACCTATATGAAATGCTCTAGTAGCCTAATGCTTCCGGAACTAAGAAAAGGCAACTGCCAGTTTCTGTATACGTCGGCAACAGGTTAATCGCAACTATGGTTTTGACTAGTTTCCAAACACTTCAGCAACAAACATATGGCAACTACGTAAAATGCACTAGTTACATAAATTTTCGGAAACTAAAGCCCACAACTGTGATTGTCAATGTTTTGAGCAACCAAATAACACCACCTATGTAAGAGTGTCCTCTGAAAATTTCATTGAGCTTCCACCAATTGAATAAGAATTTGAATAAAAAAAATTAACACTTCGATTTGCTATCAGCACTGATCAGTCTTTTTAAAAAAAATGCTTATTTTTTTAAAGGAATTTTGACTACTACTCATCATCCCTTTCGAGATTCCTTAACCAGACAGTAGAGAAGGAAGTTAAGATGGCAGTCACTATTAAGGAATTGACATAAAAAAATTTTTCTAACAATGAAATATGTTATTCAGATCATTCCAGCCCTCTGGTTCAATTATCATTCATGGAAACGGTAAAGGAAATGAGCGCCCTAAAAGACTCTTAAGGGAAAAAGATTAAAAAAATGAATCATCATGTCTTCCCAAATGCTAAGTATGTATCCAATGTCAGAATAGTTTCTTAGCTCAACTTTCGCAGCCAGACAAAGTCCTAACAGGTTGTATATCTTCTAATCGACATTTCCTGGTGTAAACACACCCCACATAATATGTTAGGGCACTACAAAACAATATAAATCTCTCTTATTGTTGTTTCTGCCCTTACAAGAACACCAAATTTTCTACCCGGGTTATACATCTCAGCTCACCAAGTCTATGAACGTTTTGGACTCTTGCAATGGAGGCATCGTCGTCTCTTGGCAGTCCTATCCAACTCTTGTCAATAGAAGTAAAGTCTTGGAAATCCATCCTATTTATATATCAAGGCAACCTGCATCAACAAAACCCAGTAATGAGCAACCAAGGCAAGAGCTAACAATCTCCAAATATACAGTCGACATCTTTGAGGGAGACAAACAAATGAGAATGTATGGGAGAAGCTAATCAATTACAGGGAACGAAATGTCTATGCTCTAAAGGGAGCTGTGATAGGATTTATGCTCATAAAAATTAACACAACAAGAGAAAATTTCCCGTATGCTGGGCTGGACATTATTCGTCCAATCTCGAAGATCATCAAGTCCTGCACGAGACATTAGCTACTGTCAGGAAAATTTCCAGGGCATGCACCGAAGTGTTATTGTCATTTAAGAAATTTCAACTAAAACTTGTCTGAGCCCATGAAGTGTCAATCAGAATAAAACTACAAGAAAATTTTGTAGACACCTCAGGACAAGTCTCCAAGTTAATAAGAAGTCCATTAATGGGGTATTTAAAAATATTCATGAATGGCAGTTTCAGTAAGCAGAGGACTTTTCTGTCTGCACGCCTAATCAAGGTACTTGTATCCACCAGGGTACCATGTAAATTTGAAATAGGCGAAGTCTAAGATATGAGATAATTGGTAGGTCTAACTTATTGAAAATCAAAAATTTCTCTTGTTGAATGTGTTGCAACTGTCCAACGATGTGATCCAGAAATGCAAATACATGTATTATGTTTAATCCACTCCTTGGCTTTATTAAAAAAAAGATATATAAGGACAGGAGGAATACCATATGCATGTGTGCCTCTTGCACCTTCAGACGATCACAGGTCGCCATATGATACATTGTCTCCAATGTTTGCAACCGAACAACCATAAAATGGTCATTCAATATGTCCATTAACAAATTCAAGGCGTCATTAGCAAATTGGACAGAGAGCTATAAGCTTCCCTAAGGAATTAACAGCTGACCTCCTCACCTTCAACCATAGCAAAAAAGAACAGTGCAGTGTGTGAGAAAGTCGAGTTCAAGCCAGAGAACAAAGCATATTGTATTGCCATGGGTTTATCACGGGTTTACTCAAATTAAACAAACTGCAAATACTAATAGAATCACCTCAGAGATTTGGTCCTCGAGCCCATGAACAAAAGCACCAGTGGCATTTGAAGCTGGTAGGTCCAAAATAGGAGCACAAAATATATGACTTTCTTCAACAAGGTCTGCAGTAGTATATCTTCATACACCATCTTCATTTTCCCAAGGGAGACAAAATCTTCATTCCGTACCTCCATACTCATATCTCTTACCATGGCACAAGACTGAAAAAGAACACATATTACAAAAACCAAAACAGTACTAATCAACATTCACTGGACAACACATATAGGACTAGAAAACCATAATGAAGATTGGATTTATGTCCTACATTGGGTTTATATAAACCCCCAACTTTCAAATTTTCTTGATGACTTAACAGCAAAAAGCAAAATGAAAAAGGGACGCAGAGAAGACACAACTTTTATATAGACCATTCTTTACTGAAACTACATCTGTTTGAGCAATATAAAAGTTGCAAACTCGGAATAACTAGTAATATACTAGTAGTAGAAACAATAGTAATGATTTCAAGTTATTCCGGTCGTTGTTCAGCATATGAACTTGAATCGTCGTGATCTCCAATTCCACCAACGACAAAATCCCAAGCCAAAAAAATCAAAGCCTGAATAATACGAGCAATTATCCATATCCAAGCAACTGCCTTTGTATACAATTCGCCCAACTATTTACAGTTTGAGATGATCCCAAGAATATCACCTGTACTAAGAACTAAGTAAGACATTTCAATGTATGAGAGTCCATAAAAGAAAGTGCGGAACAATTATGGATTAACACAAACCAGCAGAACAGACAAGACAAGACCCATATCATTTAAACTCAATTAGATTACATAAAATTCATTGTTTGTTACCATGAATTGGTTTATATCTCAACATACGTCTGCAAATAAGAAATTGAATGACACACTAAGCCTATGAAATTTATTTTGAAAGACAATGGATTCTAATATTCTAATGCATCAACCCTTCATAATGTTTTAAACCAAATAACACAAAATCTAACAAGACCTAGATTAGGAAGACTAGTACAATTTATCAAATCCAGAGAAATAAATAAATTTCTTAGAAACAAAAGACCTTATTAGATTAAATCAGGAGGATAAATTGACCTTTAAACATACAAACAGGCAATTGAACCTACGAAAATTGAACCTAAATCTGTGCCACAATATGTTTTTTAAAAACACTGTGTGGTGCAAAATTGAAAGCTGGCTTATAGTATCCAAACCAACAAACATATAATATGTTCACAAAACAGCAAAATTAAAGAACGTTACAATGCGATTTTGAAACAGTCCAACAGACCCAAGAAATAAGCATTGTAGCTAAGGAAAATCAATACTGAACTTTTGATAATTTCACTTCTTAACTGGAGATCAGATATCTCTAGTTACACACAGATTTCTTAGCTCAAAACTGGGAATTACTAAATGAACAAAAACTAGAACCGCATCTTCTTCACCACTATAGGCTATATCTACTGTTGAGAAAGCAATCCATAACATTCGCCAGTGAGACATTTTCTCAAACAGGTAACATATCAAAATGGTGACTAAGATTAGCTCAAACGAGGGGGAAAAATACGAGAAAAAAATTATCCAAAGCTGGTGATTATTTCATCTGTTGATGGATACCAAAACAACCAAATCCTTCGAACGAACCAAAACTCACTCCTAATTGCAACAAAATTAAATCCAATTAGCAAATCAATTTCTGTTAAACTCGAATAGATTTCTGAGGAATTATAAGAAATTAGAAAAACAAAGATGTAAAGCGGCTCCAAAGCTTCAAAAGATTCAATCCACATAAAATGTATTTGAAGTAAACAGATGAACATATCAAACTTACTTACCAGATTAATGGATTTCTAAAGTTACAATCTGATTCCTTCATTAGATCGAAAAATTGTAATCTGTAAATGATTTGACTACAAAAACATTTTATGGGTGATGTAGATTACAACATACTGAATATTAATCTGAGGTCAGATTCAAAATCGGGTTAAAGGTTTGACTGGGAAATCAAAATCTACTCAAGAACATGCCCTAAAGATTTGATGGATTCTATCTTTATGGGGAAACTATTTTGTGGGTTTGTTAATGGGAAGAAACTTGTTGCTATTATTGTTGCTGATGATGATTTTTTCTTTTTTCTAACAAAACTCATTCAAATGAAGATTGAAGATGGATTTCGGTTTAGGGTGATTTTGGGTTTTTGATTTTGGTGAGAGAAAATTATCTCTTCTTTAGTTATCTTTAGGAAGATGAATGGTTCGAAGTTATGTTTGTGGGTTTTGTTACAACTTTAAGTCGTAATAACAAAGAAGAAAAATTACAGGCAAGGATGTGGCTACGGTTCCAGTGGAGGGAAAAGAATTTTAGTGAAATTTTGTTGAAAATTTCGCGGGATTTAGTGCGCCAAAACTTATTTATTCCCGCCAATCCAGATTACAATTCTGAAACATCTTGACTAATGCATACGGATCGATGACTTGTCATAGTTGGTTGTCGTCAGATTGAGAGAGACGGGACCAGATGTAACAATATGCCGAGGGGATTAAATTTTTCTTGAAAAAGTATTTGATGGGAAATTTTTAGTGACATTGAATGCTTCAAAAAATAAGAGAAAATATTGTATACATATATATCAGTTATATTTGCCCTATCAAAAAAAAAAATATATAAAATTGATATATGTTATTGGATAAAATAGATAGAATTAAATGAAGTCGGTGGATATAAGGCTGGATAGCAGGAAAAGTCAAAGAAATCCGAGTGAATTTGAGTAAGATCCGGCGACATTTGGCGAGATTGATTAATAACCAGAAAAATTGATGGATTTTAGGTGAACCCGGATGAGTAAGAATGATGGACGGTTGATGCAATTGAGTAAGATCGATGATCCTTTGGTGAAGTTGATGAACAATCAAGGAAAATGATGAAATCCTAGTGAAAACGAGCAAGGTAAAACGATGCTATGAAAACTTGACGAATAACAAGAAAATGAGTGTGGTCGATGGAAATCTAGTTAAATTGTAGATAAACGGAAAAACCAATGAAATGTGGGTGTAATTGAGTGAGGCCGTCTTTAGAATTCGGAACAACTAGTTGTGCACCAGATGCAGCAGCACCTGCAATCAGCCTTCTAGCTCATTAGAATCAAGGCACTCACAATAACTATAGCGTAGAATTGTTACGCTACTGGATAAAGTTGATTGAATTAATTGAATTCGGTTGATATTGGGTGAAATTGAAAACCATTAAGTGGTCTAATGGTTCTCATGCTCCCTCCCACTACAGACGTAGGGGTAACCTCATAATTGCCTAAATATACTCCAATTTAAAGAATTTGGAAGTAGTCTAGGGTATCAAAAAAACAATTATGTGAGATTGATGGATAACATGAAAAGTCGAATGAATCTGAGGGAAATTGAGCAAAGTCGAGCTATATTGGTGATATTTATGGATAACCAGAGAAATTTATGACATCCAAGTGAAATTGAGTAAGATCGATGGACATTCGGTGAATTTAACTGAAAGTCGAGAAAATGGATGGAATCCTGATGAAAACGAGTAAAGTCACATAAGATGATTCATCTAAATCCTATTGGATATATTAAGAGATTATAGAATCACATAAGCTGACTCATCTAAACGAGTAAAGTCACATATAATATAATTCTTTTCATCTTTATAATTCGTTTAATCTAAATTAATATACCAAGCCTAAAAGATTAGCAATATTTGAACTTCACTCCAAAAGTGTAAAACGGAGAGAATGATTTTTTTTTTTTTTTTTTTATAACTTGGTATAGTGGTCCTTAGAATACTCCTAAATCTCATTCATTTAGGAATTTTAGCAATTACAAAGGTTGACCCCCAACCTCCGCAGTGGAAGGGAGCATAAGAACCATCATACCACTTGATGGTTCTCCGAGAGAATGAAAATGACTATTATAAATTTTCTATTTTTATCTATGCAATATAACTTGGAAAAAATGTACATTAGAGTTTTAAAAATTCCTAAATCTTTAGCCTGGCATTTTTAGGGGCGACCCCAAAAGAATTAGGGTCGACTTTTTTATTCCCAACTCATAGACAAGGTTATAGGATGTCCAAATTTGCGGAGATCGCCATAATATCCTTATACAATCGGTAGCTAAGGTAGTGGTATTATCTGTCGATTATGAGTATTCTCAATGTTGTGGTCGTTAGCAATCGGTAGATAGGTGAAGTTCATAAATAACTTCTTAACCTACCGATTATTCTAGTTCCCAAATCCGAAAAAAATGAAATTTCGGCAAAAACTCATTTTGGGGCAACCTATAATCGGAAGGTTATAAGTAATCAATCCTACCGATTATGATAGATTTCAAAATCCATTACATGAAGGATTATAGGAAAAAACTCATTTTGGGGCAACTTATAATCGGAAGGTTATAAGTAATCAATCTTACCGATTATAGTAGATAGTAGATTACAAAATTCATTACATGAAGGATTTTAGAAGAAAAAAAAACTCATTTTGGGGCAACCTATAATCGGAAGGTTATAAGTAATCAATCCTACCGATTATGGTAGATTACAAAATTTATTACATGAAGGATTTTAGAAAAAACTCATTTTGGGGCAACCTATAATCGGAAGGTTATAAGTAATCAATCCTACCGATTATGGTAGATTACAAAATTCATTACATGAAGGATTTTAGAAAAAACTCATTTTAGGGCAACTTATAATCGGAAGGTTATAAGTAATCAATCCTACCGATTGTGGTTGATTACAAAACTCATTACATGAAGGATTTTAGAAAAAACTCATTTTGGGGCAACCTATAATCAGAAGGTTATAAGTAATCAATCCTACCGATTGTGGTAGATTTCAAAATTCATTACATGAAGGATTTTAGAAAAAACTCATTTTGGGGCAACCTATTATCGGAAGGTTGCGTAATCTATTTATCTTCCGATTATAGCTACATCCAAAACACGAACCAAATGGTTATGGCTACAATCGGGAGTGTGTTATCTCACAATAATACACAAACATAATCGGATAATACTTCTGATTATTATTTAAAACTACTGATTATGGTTTTGGCTACCGATTAGCCGAAATATCCACACATTAATCGGTAACTACTGAGTCTATAGTTGCTACCGATTATATTTTAACTACCGATTGGGGTGTTGGTTACCCGATTATAATAGAGCATATTAGCCGAAATAAGTACACATTAATCGGTAACCAACAAGGTATATATATACTACCGATTATAAAAGGGCATATTAGCCATTTCAAAAAATCGAGATAAGGGGTAGCTTAGATTTACGCTTGGGTGACTATTTTTGTCCTTTTATGTCGCCCCTAATTCTTTTGGGGTCGCCCCTAAAAATGCCAGGAACTTTAGATCCCTGTCAAACTATTCACCAAGTCTTATGAAATTGTGATCTGTTTTTAAAACCAATGAGAACCGTTAGATTAAATTTTCTCTGGACACTTGGCGCTAAGCTAGCCCTTATATCTTTGGAGACCAATTAAAATGGTGTCAGAAATAAAAATCGTCCAACCTAGGTACATTACAACTAAGAGGATGTGCACGTGGGGTGCGCACATGTTAGAATCACAGCCGTACATCTCTTTGCTTAGGTACCCGAGAACACGTAGAGTATATAATCGAAGAAGATAGCGAAAACCTAAATCCCTAACCTAATTTCTATCTCTGCCTCCTCTCTCTCTCACTCTCGCCTCTCCTCAGTCTCTCCGCCTCCTCTCCCTCTTCCCCACTCACGGAAAACTAACATCCCTAACTCGATTATCTATTTTTCTTTCCAAACTCATATCTATCCCAAAATCAAGAAGAAGAAAAAAATATCAGAAAATCAAATATCGTTTTCATCAAGAATATTGGATGGCTAAGATTGAAAACTAGGTATATATATGGCTTATCATTAGGTATTTGCAGCACAGGCATTAATGAAATCCAATCTCTGCTCATCAGGTTTACTCAATTAATCACAATCCATCATTTCCTCTTTTCAAATTAAGGGTTGATCAATTGAGTTACTTTGACCAACAGAGATTAATTAGATTTCAAGACTCTACAGAAGTTGATGAAAACAAACATGGAACGGAGCAAAAATGGACTACAACTTCAAGCTACAAGATGTTGAATTAACAATGTGCAAATTAGGGTTTTCGTTTCCTTTTCCAGGTTAGTGATTTCATTGGGCATGTTTACATGATTGCTAGTTTTCAATTTGAGATTTGTTAGTCGTAATGTTTGTGGATGCAAATGGTATATGTAGAAATTTTTTAGTAATTTGGCTTGTCATTCATTCAAGCCATATAAATATGTGTTGCCTGTTTATATTTCCTAACCTGTTTTTTTCTTTCGGCAGGTCCAAATTTTAACAATAGTACGGCCCGGCTTAATTAAGGCAAGGATTTCCACATCCAAGGTTGTTATCCTTGAAAAGCGGAGGGTATAGTGTCTGATGAGAAGTGTTGGTGTCTTGTATCCTTGTGTTGTGACCGATAATTAATTTTATTTTTTCGTGTTTTTATTTATGATTGGAAGTTTTCAGAAGAACCAATATCATAGTCTGATATATCAGCTACAAAATATTGTTGTTAAACAATGTGAACTTACTGGTGCTAATCCTCTTTCTCAGGAAATGATGGTAAGAGTTCTTTTCTATAGGTTTTGTAATTTTGGGATTTTACAGCACATTTATTAGTAATTCATGGAAACAATTGAAACTGTCTCAAAAACTAGTTATATTGGAAGGACTATTAAGAAAGTGGCATAGCATAATATTGGTCTGTTCATGACATTGTCGGATAAGCTTGTATTGTTAGTAAGTGCAGTGGATCTTTTCAAAAAATTACAGCTTTCAACATGTTTCGAATACTTTGTCTGGCTGCTTTCTTACGATTTTAGTACATGTTATGCAGTCTATAATTTTGAAGTTCAGCAACATGGTCATTGCGAATTGTGTTATGACCTTTAAAATATTCATTGGACACCACTGTTTCATCTTATCCTCGTTTTTTGCGTGGCTTTCGTGTTGCAGTGCATGACCATTTGTTCGAGCTGACCAAGCAGAAATGTACCATCAAACTGGGATCATTTATATTTTTCTTTCTCTTTTTTCATAAAATGTTTAATGTCATTTTTTTTTATATCTCCTTGTTGTAATTGAAATGAAAAATGTTTATAAATAAAAAACTATTTTCTGAGTTAATTTTGTGAGTGCGACTTTGTGCACCTCACCTAAACTAGAGGTGCACATTCCTCCCATTGTCATTGGCTAATATCTAACCCTGGTTATTTGATTGCTAATTTTGTTTTTTTTTGTTTAATAATTTTCACAATTTGAAATAGATTCATGAGAATCAGTGAAATCATACTTCTATAATTAAAAAAAAAATGTCCTCCAAAATAGTCAGTAGTGGTCGCCACAATCTCCATATCTTGATCGTACGGCTTAACTAGTCATATGAACCAACA
Source organism: Papaver armeniacum (assembly GCA_023531295.1). Taxonomy (NCBI): domain Eukaryota; kingdom Viridiplantae; phylum Streptophyta; class Magnoliopsida; order Ranunculales; family Papaveraceae; genus Papaver; species Papaver armeniacum. The sequence goes on along the minus strand of JAJJWW010016865.1, from coordinate 7,863 downwards.
TTTTAGGTATGAAAAGCTGTGATTCTATCAGAAAAGATAGTAGATGTTCTAGATGAAAATGCCGATGTTGATGATGACGACTTAGAAGAAGGTAGAAAAACTGCAACAGTAAGTGAAGAAGCCATTGCTTTTGATATACTAATAATTAAGAAGAAAAACAAGAATGATGGTTGTCCTTTTGTGAGTTTTATGGTTTGTTGATGAATGAGAAAAGATAGGAATCATGGAAATTTGGGTAGGAAACTGTAACTTAGAATGGAGTGGTTATTGTTGCAGTAGGATTTCAGTTTATCAAGGAACGTCCTTTGTGAAGGATTATGATCTTCTTGTTTTGGATTAATTTTATGCATAATACTCTCTCTCTTTTTTTTTTCTTCCATATTACTAATCTACTGTTTATCTTGATCAGTTGCATATCAGAAGAGTAAATGATTCAATCAAGACAATTCTATAGTGCTTCACTAGTTAATTAACATAGATCAATTTCCAAAATTGATGAGGAGGATGATTGTGTAGTCCGTTAACAAAGTGATACGGGGAAGGAGAACAAACTGTATCAGAATATAAAGAGATAGATTTATGATTTAAGGATTTATCATGATGAAATATGGACCCTTAGATATCATGAGAGAGGTCATTAATTGAGATTATATGATATTGGGCCCTATCTCGTGTCAACAATTCCCCATGTATCAATTTCAAATTAAACAGATTTATAAATAAAAAAGCAAGTAACCAAGGTTAGATATTAGCCAATGGCAATGGGAGGAATGTGCACCTCTAGTTTAGGGGAGGTGCACAAAGTTGCACTCTTTATATTAGCCATGAATTGGAGTAGCATTATTTTAATTTTAAATTTGCATTTAATGTTGGTTTGAACACCCAACCTAAACCTAGAAAGTTGTACTGGTCCACGCTTTCGACCCATTGAACATTCATTATTGTTATGAGCTATTGTTCTTCCAAAGCAATTCCAATTCCCAATATGTTGTTGCACCCCAAACTAGGCATTTCCATTGGTATGAGCCTTTGACTCATTAGACATTCATTGCTCTAAACTTTTATAGTACCAAAGCAATTCCAAACTTTTATAGTACCAAAGCAATTCCAATTCCCCGTATGTTGTTGCATTTCCCAATATGTTGTTGGTGATCAGTTGCGGAATTCTTCGGGAACCAGCTGCCAACCATCGATGTTTGTTGTTGAATGGTTCCGTAACTATGTTCCAGCTACAATTTAGTTGTTTTACCCAATCACAATTATGAAATCACAATATTTGGGTACTATCAAATTAATTGCTAAACATACTCGCAACAAGTTATAAACTTAGTTGCCTTAATGTTTGGCAAATATCTGACAACTACAAAAATTTAGTTGTCATAATGTTTGGCAAATAACTAACAACTACAGAAACTAGTGGGTCTAATCTATTGCATTTAAATCATAATGTGTTTCGCTGCAACAACTCAAGTTGCCAAAAGCGCGAATAGCAACAAGGCAATTTTAGTAGTTGCCTTTACATTTGGAAACAACCCATACGGCAACTTAAGCTCCGCAACTACGATTAGTTTCCTTTCTATTTCGCAACGAAAATCTCATGTTAGGCAACTAAACTGGTTTGGTTTCCATTTCTCAGGTTTTTTGCAGTGTGTCCCGTATTTTCAAATATTTTTTTCTAAAATTATGAGCTACTGGTATGATCTGACCACGAATATAATAGTAAATTTTTTGTTATGTAAAATGAAAAAAATAAGATGACACAATCCAATGGACGCATTAAAAACAATACCCAAATCCTTTCCGAATTCTATGCAAATTGTTTCGAGAATGTAAGGATTGCTATATAAAATTTTGGAAACATAGGATGCCAATTACGGTGGAATTAATGAATAGTAAAGTGCAAAAATTTCATGAATATCCCATTTTAGTGGACATTTATTTGGAAAGAGAGTTCACAAACTTATGAAAAAAAAGATATCGATATGCATTATAAATATATTGCAAGTTGCTGTAAAAAGAAGATATTTATCTTAGCAAGTAATTTTATTTCTTTAAGTAACTTTATCATAATAAAACCCAATATAGTAAGAAATTTGGTACAAGTTGTCAACGATTATGTTGACATACTTCATGCCTCATACCCCTAATCCCTATGGCTATAAAACACCAAGCAGTAACCATTAGCATCATACTTAGTTTTCGATTTCAAGGTTGCTTCAAATTTCAATAATAATGTCAAAATCATCATTTTTAGTTTTTGGATCTGCTTCTGCTATCTTCTTCACTCTTCTTATTTTATCATTATTTTGTGCACAATCAGTTGATGGTTTTGACGCTGTTTGGAACGAAAAGACTGTCACTGTGCAAAATGATATAGATCCCAATATAGCTTTTAAGATCCATTGCAGATCAAGTGAAGATGATTTCGGCGAGCATACATTATATCACAAACAAAATTTCTACTGGAGATTTAACGTCAATTTTTTACAGACAACTAAATATAAATGTAATTCAAGCTGGTATGATCCTAATGAAAAAAAGGACCACATAATGGAGTTTTATGCTTATTATACAAGAAAACACTATAATAGATATTGTTTGGACGATTGTTTTTGGAGCATTCGTCGAGATGGTGGTTACTATGGCAAAAGTGAAGTTGATAAAAAATTTCCGTTCAAAAAGATGTTTTCTTATGAATGATTACATTTCTTGATTAGCGGAGAAGTCCCGTAAAAGAATCTAGTGACGGATCGAGTAATAATTTACGGGAGAAACTCAGGGTCAATATAGTATTCTCATTTTCTCATTGTTTATTAGTTAATATTCGAATTTCGGGTGTTATTATTGCTTGCTTCATGATGATGTATTTGCACTTCTATATGTATTTGGTACTTATGTTAGTCAAATATTTATTCAAAATAATAAGAAATACCTTTGAATGTCGAACGTAATATATATATCCTTCTATGAAGGTTTGACTTTGTCGAAGTATATAATTTTACGTCAAAGAAAACTCGATTTCATTGCCGTTTTCGTACCAACTTCGTCAATAATAATTGAAGTTAAACCATTTCACTAGCATATGGAATAATGTAAAAGTACAAGAACTCAAAATGTACTTTAAAACCTCATACCGAAAGAATAGAGACAAAAGATTAATTGCGAGAAATATATTTGGAAACTACTTCATGATAAAATATACATCCACCACAGGAGTTCACTTTACTAAATAAATCATAAATGTAATAATATTGTCATAATATATTTTATCCAACTCGGACACAAATTACTATTCCACTTTGTTGCACCTAGCTTTTTTGTTCGGACACAGTCTTTCCTGAAAAGCATATGTTATAGAAAAGTTAATACACAAATTTTCCATGATAATTGCTTTAAACTTATAAGTATACCCAAATATCATGAGAAGGTTATCCAAGAAAATGTTTAAAATTAAAACTACACATATTTATATTAAATAAGAATGAAAAATTTTCTTGTTTTTAAAAATATTTACAATAAATATTTTTATTTCCTTATGTAATGAGGCATAATTTATTTTATCCAACTCAGACACAAATAAGAAAACGTTTAAAATTAAAACTAATAAAATCAACATATCCATAATATATTTACTTTTAGTATATGTTGACATATATATGCATGTATACCAATACTTTTTAATTTTTAATAAAAGAGAATCCTAAGGGGATTCCGGTTCGGGCAGCCCACCCAACCCGAACTTTGGGAGGGCATGGAAAATATATTTCAAATCATTAGGTATACTTGGGAAGAAATTTTATAAACCTGAGTTAAATTTGGAGAAGCTAATAATGAAATGTAATTATATAAAGCTATTTTTATAATGGGTCCGGATCACGGGACTCTCAATTTCGACGCATAGGTTTGACACACTTTTTTATCCGTCCATTACACTTAATCTATCGGCGGTACCTTCTGCTGAGGTGGCGTTGTTTTAAGGCTTAAAGACTTGTACGGATACTTCCCAAGCCAAACCGATAACGAACGTAGTTTGATAAAGGAAACAAATCCAAAACAGATCTGTATCATTTTCTTTTTTCACCCTGGTGTTGATGGTGGTCTTTAAACAAGGGGTAAAATCGTAAATCCCCATGACCTAGTGTTACCCACAACACATTAACTAAGAGCATTTAACACAGGTGTAAACAATTAATAGGGGTATTTTTTTCAAAATACCAGATTAGGGTTTTTCAACACGTAACCCTAATTCCAAAACCAAGCCGCATATCGCGCACCATGGCAACAATGCCAAACCAAGCCGCATACTCGCGCACCATGGAAACAATGCCAAACCAAGCCGCATATCATGCACCATGGCAACAATGCCAAACCAAGCCGCACCTCGCGCACCATGGCAACAATGCCAAACCAAGCCGCATATCGCGCACTATGGCAACAATGCCATACCAAGCCGCACCCTGCGCACCATGGCAACAATGCCAAACCAAGCCGCATACTGCGCACCATGGCAACAATGCCAAACCAAGCCGCACCCTGCGCACCATCGCAACAATGCCAAACCAAGCCGCTTACTGCGCACCATGGCAACAATGCCAAACCAAGCCGCACCATGCCAACAATGCCAAACCAAGCCGCACCCTGCGCACCATGGCAACAATGCCAAACCAAGCCGCATACTGCGCACCATGGCAACAATGCCAAACCAAGCCGCACCCTGCGCACCATGGCAATAATGCCAAACCAGGCCGCATACTGCGCGCCATGGCAACAATGCCAAACCAAGCCGCACCATGCGCACCATGGAAACAATGCCAAACCAAGCCGCACCCTGCGCACCATGGCAACAATGCCAAATTTCCAAGCCGCTATGCCTTTGGCCCACGCCAAATATAGCGCCCTAGGCTTGCAAGACTTGCAACTAGGTCAACATGGCCGTACGTGCCATTGGCACATGCCAACACGTATCGCAAGCCATGTTTCCAAACCGCTATGCCTTTGGCCCACGCCAAATATAGCGCCCTAGGCTTGCAAGACTTGCAACTAGGTCAACATGGCCGTACGTGCCATTGGCACATGCCAACACGTATCGCAAGCCATATTTCCAAGCCGCTATGCCTTTGGCCCATGCCAAATATAGCGCCCTAGGTTTGCAAGACTTGCAACTAGGTCAACATGGCCGTACGTGCCATTGGCACATGCCAACACGTATCGCAAGCCATATTTCCAAGCCGTTATGCCTTTGGCCCACGCCAAATATAGCGCCCTAGGCTTGCAAGACTTGCAACTAGGTCAACATGGCCATACGTGCCATTGGCACATGCCAACACGTATCGCAAGCCATATTTCCAAGCCGCTATGCCTTTGGCCAACGCCAAATATAGCGCCCTAGGCTTGCAAGACTTACAACTAGGTCAACATGGCCGTACGTGCCATTGGCACATGCCAACACGTATCGCAAGCCATATTTCCAAGCCGCTATGCCTTTGGCCCACGCCAAATATAGCGCCCTAGGCTTGCAAGACACTTAACTAGGTCAACATGGCCGTACGTGACATTGGCACATGCCAACACGTATCGCAAGCCATGTTTCCAAGCCGCTATGCCATTGGCCCACGCCAAATATAGCGCCCTAGGCTCGCAAGACTTTCAACTAGGTCAACATGGCCGTACATGCCATTGGCACATGCCAAACACACACGCTGGTAGCCTAACTTGCAAACCGTGCAACCTACCACCAAGGCATTCCGCACATGTCGTTGGCACATGCCACACACGCCACTAGCAGCTCTGGCATTACCACTTACGCTCGAGGTGCAACTCACAACGAAGGCATTGCGCACATGCCATTGGCACATGCCACATGCGTCCCTAGCAGCACCACTTGCACCCAAGATGCAACCAACACTCGAGACATCAACACAAACTGGGGGATGCTTTTTAGGGTTTTGGTTTGGCGGTCACAACATGCAGCGTACACTACGCTCACATTAAGAAAGCGTGAAAAGGAATAAAGCGGTCAAATAAAAGAGAAAATAATGGTGAAAAACGTTTTCACCCATTAACACCATGCGGTTACCACCTCCTCCCATTATTTCACCCTTTACTCTCTTCCTTCATGAGGCCAGGGTACGTTTCAATCTCGACTTGTATAAATAGGTCTTACCTATTTCCACCAGACAACAAGTCTCGGTCAGGAGAAAAATACTACACTCTCAGAAAGGCAACTTTGCAAGCTCTCCCAAAAAGCTTTCATCTCTTGCAAGCTTCCTAAGCTTTCACTTTCTGATACAAGTCGAGATACTACTATCCTCAACACCTTTCTTTGTTTCCCTCCCCAAATCAACCCTTCTCCTCCACTTTGTGACCGAAGCAAGTCTAGAACGGCCATTTCTTGGTTTAGGCTGGACTTGTACAGATTGATCTCTCGAATCTATAAAGTGCTCACGTGCAGCACATTTGTTTAGGGTTTGAACCAGTTTCTCGCTCACCTACCGAAATTACCGAAATCAGCAGAAACGATTTTTACCCATAAACACCTGGTTCTTCAAAATTGTTACTATTGTGTTTATTGTTCTGAATTCATACCTGTAAATGCGTAGATATGATTTTTCTTAACTTTATATAGTCTAATTGTTTATTGAGAAAAATTGTTTATTCAATATTGTAGCTTGCCCAAAGAATGATTGATTTAATATTTTTTTGCCGCATGTGTATGTCGAGGAGGGGTACATGTGGTATTGATATGTTCATCGCATTTTTTTTTCTAGTTTGATAAAGTTAATCTGGTCTCCGTTTGGGGGAAGTAGCGATATAATGGCCATTTGATTTAATTCGTATCATTGCTGAAGAGTCTATAGTTGTGGCATTGTTGAACTCATCATTTTGTTCTTTCCATCATCAACGAAATCAGAACGGTACAAGGATGCTATTATTAAAGCAAAACAACATACAACACATTGCTACCTGATGGATGTTTTCTTGATTGTGTTAAGTCAACGTTTCGAACGTCGCACTCTTGCTTCTCCATTTGAGTATGCAGGGCAGTGAGAGTGGTTAACCCAAGTCCATACTTGAGTCGTACATATATAGGCTAGAGTTTGAATTCTTGCAGCATCAAGTCTTGAGATACTCACTTATCTGAAGCGAGTAATTAGTTATTGGAGAAAAATGATTTGGTTATTTTACTATCTAAATACAGTGATTAGAGATTTGGAGTTACTGAGATTCTTCACGCTTATTGAACTGCATTCCTTCATATGGATTCTCCCATCATTTTTTTTCATCCGAAAGATTAATAATTGAGAACTTGATTAGTAATTTAGTAACACCACTAACGAAAGTATTTGGCAGCCCATCCATACTCAGTTTTGATGCAACATCTAATGATAATAGTATTAGCAGGAGAACTTCTTTATAAATCTGTGATGGAGAAACAAAAAAGAAGGTTGAAAAGAGTTTTCCAAAACTAAAATGTGGAAGGAAAAAGAAAGTGGTAGATATATCCGGGAAGTTACAGCAGAAAATATATACGTTTCCTTAATTATCTAATCCCCGTACTTGATTCAGATATCGGCTCGGCTTAGGTAGTGGTTGTATAACGTTTTTAAGCCATTAAACAATGCCACCTCAGTAGAGTGTACTACCGTTAGATTAAGTGGAATAGACGGATAGAAAAATTTGTCTAACCTATGCGTCGAAACTAAGAGTCCCATGATCCGGACCCATAAAAAATTTGTATTATCATTTAATTATAAATATTTTAATTATTATCTTCGAAGCTAATATAGAAAATATTAATTAAATCTATCTCAACAATTTGGAAAAAAATTCATAATTTGGTTCCACTGCATTAAGTGGTAGAAA
>JAJJWW010016864.1:0-207595 GCA_023531295.1 Papaver armeniacum | reverse complement strand
GACTTGTATCGAAAAAGTGAAAGCTTAGGAAGCTTGCAAGAGATGAAAGCTTTTGGGAGAGCTTGCAAAGTTGCCTTTGAGAGTGTAAGTGTAGTATATTTCTCCCGACCGAGACTTGTGTTCTGGGTGGAAATAGGTAAGACCTATTTATACAAGTCGAGATTGAAACGTACCCCGGCCTCATGAAGGAAGAGAGTAAAGGGTGAAATAATGGGAGGAGGTGGTAACCGCATGGTTTAATGGGTGAAAACGTTTTTCACCATTATTTCCTCTTTTATTTGACCGCTTTATTCCTTTTCACGCTTTCTTAATGTGAGCGTAGTGTACGCCGCATCTTTGTGACCGCCAAACCAAAACCCTAAAGAAGCATCCCAGTTTATGTCGATGTCTCGAGTGTTGGTTGCATCTTGAGTGCAAGTGGCGCCGCTACTAGTGGCGCGTGTGGCATGTGCCAATGGCATGTGCGGAATGCCTTGGTGGTAGGTTGCATGGTTTGCAAGTTAGGTTACCCGGCGTGTGTGTTTGGCATGTGCCAATGGCATGTGCGGAATGCCTTGGTGGTAGGTTGCACGGTTTTGCAAGTTAGGTTACCGGCGTGTGTGTTTGGCGAGTGCCAATGACTCGTGCGGCCATGTTGACCTAGTTGCAAGTCTTGCAAGCCTAGGGGGCGCTATATTTAGCGTGGGCCAAAGGCATAACGGCTTAGAAATATGGCTTGTGGCACGTGTTGGCACGTGCCAATGGCACATGCGGCCATGTTGACCTAGTTGCAAGTCTTGCAAACCTAGGGCGCTATGTTGGGCGTGTGCCAATGGCATAGCGGCTTAGAAATATGTCTTGCGGCACGTGTTGGCATGTGCCAATGGCACGTGCGGCCATGTTGACCTAGTTGCAAGTCTTGCAAACCTAAGGCGCTATGTTGGGTGTGTGCCAATGGCATAGCGGCTCAGAAATATGGCTTGCGGCACGTGTTGGCATGTGCCAATGGCACATGCGGCCATGTTGACCTAGTTGCAAGTCTTGCAAACCTGAGGGCGCTATGTTGGGCGTGGGCCAAAGGCATAGCGGCTTAGAAATATGGCTTGCGGCACGTGTTGGCATGTGCCAATGGAACGTGCGGCCATGTTGACCTAGTTGCAAGTCTTGCAAACCTAGGGCGCTATGTTTGGCGTGGGCCAAAGGCATAGCGGCTTGGAAATATGGCTTGCGGCACGTGTTGGCATGTGCCAATGGCACATGCGGCCATGTTGACCTAGTTGCAAGTCTTGCAAACCTAGGGCGCTATGTTGGGCGTGGGCCAAAGGCATAGCGGCTTAGAAATATGGCTTGCGGCACGTGTTGGCATGTGCCAATGGCACGTGCGGCCATGTTGACCTAGTTGCAAGTCTTGCAAACCTAGGGCGCTATGTTTGGCGTGGGCCAAAGGCATATCGGCTTGGAAATATGGCTTGCGGCACATGTTGGCATGTGCCAATGGCACGTGCAGCCGTGTTTACCTAGTTGCAAGTCTTGCAAACCTAGGGCGCCATGTTGGGTGTGTGCCAATGGCATAGCGGCTTAGAAATATGGCTTGCGGCACGTGTTGGCATGTGCCAATGGCACGTGCGGCCATGTTGACCTAGTTGCAAGTCTTGCAAACCTAGGGCGCTATGTTGGGCGTGTGCCAATGGCATAGCGGCTTGATTTGGCATTGTTGCCATGGTCGCGCGATATGCGGCTTGGTTTAGCATTGTTGCCATGGTGCCATATGCGGCATGGTTTGGCATTGTTGCCATGGTGCGCGACATGCGGCTTGGTTTGGCATTGTTTGCCATGGTGCGCTAGATGCGGCTTGGTTTGGCATTGTTGCCATGATGCGCATGCGGCTTGGTTTGGCATTGTTGCCATGGTGCGACATGCGGCTTGGTTTGGCATTGTTGCCATGGTGCGCAACATGCGGCTTGGTTTGGCATTGTTGCCATGGTGCGCAGCATGCGGCTTGGTTTGGCATTGTTGCCATGGTGCGCAGCATGCGGCTTGGTTTGGCATTGTTGCCATGGTGCGCAGGATGCGGCTTGGTTTGGCATTGTTGCCATGGTGCGCGGCATGCGGCTTGGTTTGGCATTGTTGCCATGGTGCGCAAGATGCGGCTTGGTTTGGCATTGTTGCCATGGTGCGCGATATGCGGCTTGGTTTGGCATTGTTGCCATGGTGCGCGAGGATGCGGCTTGGTTTGGCATTGTTGCCATGGTGCGCGACATGCGGCTTGGTTTTGGAATTTGGGTTTAAATGTTGAAAACCCTAATCTGGTATTTTGAAAAATACCCCTATTAATTATTTACACCTGAGTTAAATGCTCTTAGTTAATGTGTTGCGGGTAACACTAGGTCATGGGGTTTTACGATTTTACCCCTTGTTTAAAAACCACCATCAACAGCTGTGAATGTTTATTTCTTTAATTGTTCAAAGATATTCCTTAATAGCTAAGGGAAGAGAATCCCAAGGATCGAAACATAAATAAGTTAAGAATCTTTTAATTAAGGTTATTAATTTCATTTTTGTAGGAAATATAATAATTAGTAATGTGCATTTACTAATTAGATTTTCCGAGAGATTTCGATCATTTTTTTGGATGAGCATTTCGGGAATTATGAAAACCGAATTTGGGCTTTTATGAGTATCTTGAGAATATTTTAGGTTTTGGAAATTCCTCAACGGCTGATCATTGATTTTCATTTTTATTTTTTGTAGACCCTTCTACACACTGGTCATAACATGATAAGAAAAAGACCCGCTCAACAGTGGTCATAATAATAACTTTTTTAGGCCCGCTCAACAATGGTCATAAGAACCCTACAATAGACCCACTCAACAACTGGTCATAATTTTTTTTTTTAATTAGACCCGCTCAACAGTGGTCATAATATACCTACAAACCTACAATAGACCCGCTCAACAGCTGGTCATAAGTTGCAAGAAAAATCCTGAAAAATAAAAGCAAAAAGTTAACCAACCCCCACACTTAAATTTTACATTGTCCTCAATGTAATTGATTCATCCAACGTAAAAATTAAGATGGGAAATTCATAATATGCGAAAATAAGAAAATAAAAATAAAATAAGAAAATACAAATACCTACTGAATATACATAAAGGATTCCCATAAACTAACAACTTTGAAAATTTGGGGATCAACCCAAAATATTATATTTACAAATGATGTAACTTCACACTTATGTCATGACAACGCGGAGACACTGAAACTATCAGAAAGAAAAAGTTACTCCCAAACCTGGTTTTTACTACACATGGAAGTGCATAAAGAACAAAATATGGGGATTCTATCGAGACTGGAGAAATATCAATTGGTTCATGCACGGTATCGGATGCAAAATGATCCAACAAAATTTGAGAAGCACACAATTCTAACCCTAAATTAGGTAAGTTTTTGAAGTTTAAGGGTCTAGAAACAACCTCTAAGTCGGGTGAATGATCTTGCGAGATAGATTCATCTATGGAATTAGGCAAATCATCTACACAATCATCCACATGGTCATCTATATGTTACATGCCTGAAATGAGAGTCACTACAAGACTGATCATCTTGACCAAATAATCTTTGGCATTCCGAACTCTCAATATTTGTTCCAAACTAGGTGGTGTGTGTTTGTAATACTTCTCATATATAGTTAGAGGGGATTCTTCACTTACCTCGGGGTGGAGCGAAACTCCATACCGTTGCCTATGCTTATATTTAGCAAGCGTCATCTCGGATGAGGTTTCCGGATAATTTGACTTTCTACGCTTATATTCCGCCGGTGTCATCTAATGTGACGTCTCTGAAAAGAGTCATCATCCTCAAAAGGTACACAGAAACAAATTTCTAAAAAAACAAAACAAGTCAAAAGGAAAAAGAAATGCTAAAATAAAAATACGTACAAAAATAAAAACCTAACTATTTACAAATCAAAAATACTAATTACAATATTCCTTAGCGCTCCGAGCGTGGCGCCAAAAATTGATAGGCTTTCGGAAAACCCTATATATAATTACCGCAATCGCACGGTGTCTAACTAGTAGACAGAGGCAAGTACGGGTCGTTCCCACGAGGAGCAGTGGAAATATCAATAACCAGTATTCTAATTGACTAACAAGAAATGAAGTTTTTCGATTTTTTGAAAGAATAATAAAATAAAAATAAACTAAAGTAACAAAACGAATCAAATGAGAAACTTGGTAACAAGGGTTTATAGTATCCACCACAACTTCTATTCAATTGCTGAAATGAAACATAATTCATGAATTATTTATCGTTCGTTCTATCGACATCACCTATTATATGTATTAGAGTCGCAAATATCACTGGGACGCCCTAAGCATGACACATCAAAAGATTAAACCAAAGCATGCGCCATCAAATTGCATTAGCGAGAAAATTATACGAAACTAAAATATTGATTCACAAGTATTATATGACTCTTCTAAGCATAACCCATCAAAGATATTAACCCAAGCATGAAATTATCAAATAATGAGACAAAAATATATTATGAACCTAACAATTACGCACAAAGGTTATTGTAACCGGTGAAGTAACAACTCATATCATCGTTAAATCAATAAATAAAATCATAGAAGTAATCTATTCAAATCATAATAGTCTTTTGTTAAATATCATCCGATTCAAAATAGCTTAATACTCCATATGGTTTCAACATAAACCCTAGTTATAAAGATTTAGCTAGACATGGCTTTCTCAAAAGCCATAAACAAATCAAAAAGAATCACTGGCAAATCAAAATGGAATCGAGATAATGAAACTTTAAACTGTCTTCTTCTTTATGATTCTGTAGCCAGCCGTCGTCTTCTTTCTTGTCTCTGTTCCTTGTTCCAAGTTGCGGCTCCAGTAGCCGGCTTCCCTTTCTTTTTCTCTCTCACCAGTATCTATAGGTGTTGTTGGGAATGTCTTGATAAGACCTAGCAGATAATGCGAAAGCCCAGCCCAAGAGATCCAAACACCGGGACCAATTCACACCCGAGCACCAATGTCTGCTTTCTATCCATGCACGTTTCTTCACCTTGTAGCCTGATTTCGGGTTCTTTGCTGTATAGAGCTCGAACCAAACACCAACCAACTCCTTATCACGACCACAATTCTCCATGCAGCGGCCATCATAACCTCAACTTCTCTGCCGTCATTCAATAGCTTCAGTGCATCAGTTCCAGCTCCTTCCCAGACGCAAACATCAGTTTCAGCCATTTACCCGCAGGCCTTACAACACCTTCAGCAGACTAGAACCATCTATGCCAGTCCATCTTCGTGTCTTTATCTCTTAACTCCGTCCCATTCCCTAAACAACTGACCTTCTTCACCTGCTTGACTAATACTCAATGGCTCAACAACTGCAACTCTGTCTTAATCCACTGCAGACTCCACTTTCTATTCACTGAACCGATCATTCCACTTCATTCAAGCAATCAACTCCATTTGTTCTCATCTTCCTGTTACCGAGCCCAACTTCCATTATCACTGCTCAAACCTCCATTTCGACCAGATTTCAGTCCAAGTTAAGCCACCAGTTATTCATGGCTTGTCGCTGCCGTATTCAGTCCACAGCATCGTCCTCCACCGGTGTCACAGCTCCGTTAGCATATAACTCCATCTCCGCTCGATCTGTCTTGAATCCATCATGCCGTCACCATTAACTTCTGCAAATCTGACCACTGACTCTCTGAATTGTTCCTAGATTCCAAGCCTCGTTTACTCGAATAACAGCCCCATATTTTCGTCACTGACCATCAGTAGCATCACCATCAGCTCCTTGTCTCGCTGCGAAACTGTCACTTCCTTCAACATCTCGGCTACAACAATGAGCTCCATCTTCTTAACTGCGAACAATCCCATTATCCTCATTACACATTCAACCATCACCTCACTTCGTTTCTCGGACTCAAGCCAATATCCAACTTCCGAAAAGCCACAGCACCATGTCTTGTTGACAATTTCAGACCACACGAACTCCAGTAGCCACCAGTTTTGAGAATATAAACTCCATCCATCATGTTAAGACTTCAGCCTTCCTTTTTGCTTTAGCTATTAAACATCTCCATTTACATCTCAGACCCAAACAGCCGCCATGCACAACTTTCGTCTCTTGAGAAATACCCCTCTTTGTTTACTGCCATCTTCTTTCTCTCCTTCGCAGAACATGAAATCAGGCCACGACAGACCTTTCTTCAAATCACAACGAACCTCAAACCATAAACGGCAGTGATGACGACAGCTGCTTGCTTGGGAAAGACGAAAAACGCATAGCTTCTTTCACATTTGAACAACGCAGAAAACTTGATATTTTATTCACCAGCAAGAAGAAGTGGAGAGATGACCACGTCTCTCATTTAACCTTTAGCTCATAGTGGATTTGACGTGGCTGCTTGAGACAAAGAAACTCTTCTTTGTTTATTGAATCAAAATCTCTGGCCATGAAATGGCAAGCTAGTGCAGCGGATGAGTCGTTGTTGCCTTGCCAACCAACCAACAAACTTTAGTTGAACTCGGACTCCTCATTGTATTCGTAAACGTCAATTTAGCTTCTACTTAAGCCATTTAATTTCGGATGATCGCAATTTCTTGTACTTTCTACAAAAGCACTAAAACAGTGTTATTAGCCAAAAGATCGAGTCCTAACTAATATAAATATGGGTATAAAATGTAGCACTAACGTGCTTATCAACACCCCCACGCTTATATTTTGCTAGTCCTCGAGCAAAACAGAAAATTGACCCGCTCAACAGCTGATCATTCATTTTCATTTTTATTGTTTTTTAGACCCGCTACACAGCTGGTCATAACATGATACGAAAAAGACCCGCTCAACAGCTGGTCATAATAATAACTTTTTTTAAGACCCGCTCAACAGCTGGTCATAATTTTTTTTTTTTTTTAATTAGACCCGTTGAACAGCTGGTCATAATATACCTACAAACCTACAATAGACCCGCTCAACAGCTGGTCATAAGTTGCAAGAAAAATCCTGAAAAATAAAAGCAAAAAGTTAACCACCCCCCACACTTAAATTTTACATTGTCCTCAATGTAATTGAGTCATCCAATGTAAAAATTAAGATGGGAAATTCATAATATGTGAAAATATGAAAATAAAAATAAAATAAGAAAATACAAATACAAATACCTACTGGAATATACATAAAGGATCCCCATAAACTAACAACCTGAAAATTTGGGGATCAACCCAAAATATTATATTTACAAATGACAGCTTCACACTTATGTCATGACAACGCGGAGACACTGAAACTATCAGAAAGAAAAAGTTACTCCCAAACCTGGTTTTTACTACACATGGAAGTGCATAAAGAACAAAATATGGGGATTCTATCGAGACTGGAGAAATATCAATTGGTTCATGCACGGTATCAGGAACAGGCAAGTCCTCTGGGTATCAGGATGCAAAATGATCCAACAAAATTTGAGAAGCACACAATTCTAACCCTAAATTAGGTAAGTTTTTGAAGTTTAAGGGTCTAGAAACAACCTCTAAGTCGGGTGAATGATCTTGCGAGATAGATTCATCTATGGAATTAGGCAAATCATCTACACAATCATCCACAGGGTCATCTATATGTTCTGTCTGAAATAGAGAGTCACTACAAGACTGATCATCTTCAGCAAATAATCTTTGGCATTCCAGAACTCTCAATATTTGTTCCAAACTAGGTGGTGTGTGTTTGTAATACTTCTCATATATAGTTAGAGGGGATTCTTCACTTACCTCAGGTGGAGCAGAAACTCCATACCGTTGCCTATGCTTATATTTAGCAAGCGTCATCTCAGATGAGGTTTCCAGATAATTTGACTTTCTACGCTTATATTCCGCCAGTGTCATCTTAGGTGACGTCTCCTGAAAAAGAGTCATCATCCTCAAAAAGGTACTTGAAACAAAATTCTAAAAAAACGAAACAAGTCAAAACGAAAAAGAAATGCTAAAATAATACTGTACAAAAATAAAAACCTAACTATTTACAAATAAAAAATACTAATTACAATATTCCTTAGCCGCTCCCCGGCAGCGGCACCAAAAATTGATAGGCTTTCGGAAAACCCTATATATAATAACCGCATTCGCACGGTGTCTAACTAGTAGACAGAGGCAAGTACGGGTCGTTCCCACGAGGAGCGGTGGATCAATAACCAGTATTCCTAATTGACTAACAAGAAATGAAGTTTTTCGATTTTTGAAAGAATAATAAAATAAAAATAAACTAAAGTAACAAAACGAATCAAATGAGAAACTTGGTAACAAGGGTTTATAGTATCCACCACAACTTCTATTCAATTGCTGAAATGAAACATAATTCATGAATTATTTATCGTTCGTTCTATCGACATCACCTATTATATGTATTAGAGTCGCAAATATCACTGGGACGCCCTAAGCATGACACATCAAAAGATTAAACCAAAGCATGAACCATCAAATTGCATTAGCGAGAAAATTATACGAAACTAAAATATTGATTCACAACTATTATATGACTCTTCTAAGCATAACCCATCAAAGATATTAACCCGAGCATGGAATTATCAAATAATGAGACAAAAATATATTATGAACATAACAATTACGCACAAAGGTTATTGTAACCGGTGAAGTAACAACTCATATAATCGTTAAATCAATAAATAAAATCATAGAAGTAATCTATTCAAATCATAATAGTCTTTTGCTAAATATCATCCGATATGGTTTCAACATAAACCCTAGTTATAAATATTTAGCTAGACATAAACAAATCAAATCAAAAGCCATAAACAAATCAAAAAGAATCACTAGCAAATCAAAATGGAATCGAGATAATGAAACTTTAAACCGACTTCTTCTTTATGATTCTGTATCCAGCCGTCGTCTTCTTTCTTGTCTCTGTTCGTTGTTCCAAGTTGCGGCTCCAGTAGCCGGCTTCCTTTTCTTTTTCTCTCTCGCCAGTTTCTAAAGGTGTTGTTGGGAATGTCTTGATAAGACCTAGCAGATAATGCGAAAGCCCAGCCCAAGAGATCCAAACACTGGGACCAATTCACACCCCAGCACCAATGTATGCTTTTTGGCCATGCACGTTTCTTCACCTTGTAGCCTGATTTCGGGTTCTTTGCTGTATATAGCTCGAACCAAACACCAACCAACTCCTTATCACGACCACAATTCTCCATGCAGCGGCCATCATAACCTCAACTTGTCTGCCGTCACTCAACAGCTTCAGTGCATTAGTTCCAGCTCCTTCCTAGACGCAAACGTCAGTTTCAGCCATTTACCCGCAGGCCTTACAACACCTTCAGCATACTAGAACCCTCTCTGCCAGTCCATCTTCATGTCTTTATCTCTTAACTCCGTCCCATTCCCTAAACAACTGACCTTCTTCACCTGCTTGACTAATACTCAATGGCTCAACAGCTGCAACTCTGTCTTAATCCACTGCATACTCCACTTTCTATTCACTGAACCGATCATTCCACTTCATTCAAGTAATCAACTCCATTTGTTCTCATCTTCCTGTTACCGAGCCCAACTTCCATTATCACTGCTCAAACCTCCATTTCGACCAAATTTCAGTCCAAGTTAAGCCACCAGTTATTCATGGCTTGTCGCTGCCGTATTTAGTCCACAACATCGTCCTCCACCGGTGTCACAGATCCATTAGCATACAGCTCCATCTCCGCTCGATCTGTCTTGAATCCATCATGCCGTCACCATTAACTTCTGCAAATCTGACCACTGACTCTCTGAATTGTTCCTAGCTTCCAAGCCTCGTTTACTCGAATAACAGCCCCATATTTTCGTCACTGACCATCAGTAGCATCACCATCACCATCAGCTCCTTGTCTCGCTGCGAAACTGTCACTGCCTTCAACATCTCGGCTACAACAATGAGCTCCATCTTCTTAACTGCGAACAATCCCATTATCCTCATTACACATTCAACCATCACCTCACTTCGTTTCTCGGACTCAAGCCAATATCCAACTTCCGAAAAGCCACAACACCATATCTTGTTGACAATTTCAGACCACACGAACTCCAGTAGCCACCAGTTTTGAGAATATAAACTCCATCCATCCTGTCAAGACTTCAGCCTTCCTTTTTGCTTTAGCTATTAAACATCTCCATTTACATCTCAGACCCAAACAGCCGCCATGCACAACTTTCGTCTCTTGAGAAATACACCTCTTTGTTTACTGCCATCTTCTTTCTCTCCTTCGCAGAACATGAAATCAAGCCACGACAGACCTTTCTTCAAATCACAATGAACCTCAAACCATAAACGGCAGTGATGACGACAGCTGCTTGCTTGGGAAAGACGAAAAACGCATAGCTTCTTTCACATTTGAACAACACAGAAAACTTGATATTTTATTCACCAGCAAGAATTAGTGGAGAGATGACCACGTCTCTCATTTAACCTTTAGCTCATAGTGGATTTGACGTGGCTGCTTGAGACAAAGAAACTCTTCTTTGTTTATTGAATCAAAATCTCTGGCCATGAAATGGCAAGCTAGTGTAGCGGATGAGTCGTTGTTGCCTTGCCAACCAACCAACAAACTTTAGTTGAACTCTGACTCCTCATTGTATTCGTAAACGCCAATTTAGCTTCTAATTAAGCCATTTAATTTCGGATGATCGCAATTTCTTGTACTTTCTACAAAAGCACTAAAATAGTGTTATTAGCCAAAAGATCGAGTCCTAACTAATATAAATATGGGTATAAAATGTAGCACTAACGTGCTTATCAGTAACCTAATTAGGCGAAATCTCTTACGACCGCTCAGTTTAAAGTCTTCTTTGGGATTGAGAAGCTCTAGCGTGTACCGTTGGTGGGAAACTAGATAATTGCGGTTTATCTTTTGTTTTCGATTGATTTGATTGACTAACGGTGGTTGAAATATGATTGCACCTAGTTTGTTGATGCTTGAGAATCTTCTCTTCTGATATAAGATTCACTCAAACTAGTTCAGAGTTTCAACAGGGATCTTGAGACTGTTGTTAGTTCTAAAGACGATCTTGTGATAATCCATTGTTAAGAGACTCCGTTCTGTGCGTGATTGATCACAAGAGATTCAAGTGATTGTGTGCAGGTTTTTATTGAAGATTTAAGAAGATTTGAAGACAAAGAAGATATTGAAGATCTGACTTGGGTTTTATAATCTTTGGTGTGCAAAATACTTGTTTTGGTAAAAGAGGATCCAATTAATAATCGGTTTATCCTTGTGGTAGATTGGATTGATTAATTGAGTAGATCGGCATCAACACAATTCTTTGGATTAAGAGTGTTGTTGGCTTAATCTTAAATGATTACTTCAGTAATTGAACATAAGATAGATCTAAGGATCTGACGAAGGAGTTTATGTTAAGATAAACGGAAGAGCCTTTGTTTGACTCATATCACTTGGTTGAAGAGAGTTGATACCAAACAAATTTGTTGTTCCTTTACTGTTTGGAATACGAACCAAAGGAATTGTTCCAAGTACGTGACTTATTTATAAGTTGGAGGCGCGGGAATACAGACGAAACTAGGTGAACTATAGGTTTAGTTGCTTGGTATCAACTATACAAAGTTTGGTGTAATTTTGTGTAGCAGCTTAATCCTGAGAGTATTCAATTCTGGACAAGGTCCCGGGGTTTTTCTGCATTTGCGGTTTCCTCGTTAACAAAATCTTGTTGTGTCATTTACTTTATATTTCCGCATAATAATTGTTTTATTATAATGAAAGTAAATTACACAAAAGTTAATTCCTATTTACTTGATAATCAATCCTATTGTGTTGGTTAAGTCCGAACCTTTGTATCAAGTAAACATACTTCGTTGGTGTATTGTCTCGATCTCGTATCCATAGACGATCACATGAAGTGTGAACCGATTAGTTGTATTGTCTCGACTCAGTCCATAGACAATCACTTTCGGAGAAAGTACTTATAGGTAGGAAAAGTTTTAGCTTGAGGTATATTTGGGTACCCTCGCCTTTTCACTTTTCTTTAGTTTTCATAATAGCTTGGGTTAAAGGGAAGTGGTAGTTTTGTAATATATTAATCTTATGGGTGTTCATTCATAAGAAGAGGAGGAACGATTATTATAAAAGGGGAAGAAAGGATACTTAGAAAGACACAATTAATTTATCTTATCTCTCTTAATCTCTCTTCACTGTGGGGGTACTTGCTGTGATTATGACTAGTTCCACCTTCTCACTTTTACCCTATCAACACTAGTGTAATCACATAATATGCTACCTCAAACTCTAGTTATACTCCTTAAACTATAAGAGTAAATCCTTACAAGGAGTTACTTAGTAACACATCAAATCACTCTTGAGAGCTTGAGTGGAGAATTCCATCTCATTATTAAAGAACTCATTGATGATTGGATCATTCATTACTTTGAGAGATCTTAAGGCAGAACTTAGTGAGTTAACTGACATCTCTAAAGACCTTGGAGAAATATATTAAGCTTGTGTTCATTGTAAGTTACCTTCTTTAGAGAGTGGTTGATTTTGATCTTCATGTCATTCCTCCTTGTTACTAAGTCCTCCATTGTAGATCTAAAATCATGGTAACGATGACAGGTTGATAATAGATATGAAGATGTAGGGGCTTAGGCATCTCCTGGTGATTTCTCCTTCTTGATTCTTGATGAATTGATACTTTCATAAAGAAAACCATTGACAGTTTCTATTGGAGCCATAGTTCTACACCTTCTTACAAAGAGTTTGTGTGACTTATATATATATAGAGAGAGGAGAGTCCTCAATACAAGTATTTAATAATGAAAATAAGAAAACTGGTATTTTTGAACATTCCACATAGGAGTTCGTGAACTAGGACGAAACATGTCATAGAAACCGAACCGTTAGTGACCCTTTGACATCAAGACTATAGTACAAACGCTGACAGTGTCCCATGGGTATTAGATTGTACTAATTGTTGAATGTCTATCCATAAAAAGAGAAACTTTCTCATATAACCTATATAAAGTTTAAATATCAACGTTATGATAAGATGATTGATCTTAGCGCATATTCATCTTAGCTAATTAACTAAGAATTCCCTTGGATCCTGTTTTTGTCTCTTGCTTAAGAGTCATATAGGCAGGGAGAATTCAAAATTAAGAGCAAAAGAGTTGTTGATACCCACATCAAGTCATTACATTTTTGGACTATTATGAGATGTGATAGCACCTAGTCAGGTAGACTAATTTATGGTGCAGAGAGGATAGTAAAGGTTCAAACAATCATCATGTATAATATTTTGTAAGACCTATAGTGAAGCCGGGGAGCGTCGAATCATGGCCCGTTATGGTACAACTTTTCTTGAAGAAGTTTTATTCTGACCAAAGGAGAGTCACTGCAATTGATTTGGGAAGGTGCACGCAGCGGGTAGGAGAAGAAATCGGAAAATACATCACGCAATTTATGAATTTTGCTTTGGAATGTCACGAAGATGTCACGGAGGAGCGCCTAGTGGAAATCTGCATTAGAGGAATGGACACTATTTTCAGACTAAATTTAAGAAACTTTAAGTTCCAAACCTTTGTTAAAGTTGAAGAAACCGCAACCCGAATATCTGATTGCGCCGATGTTATGAACTCGTGAGGAGTTGGGCACACTTGGCAACAACATTCTGTCAATACCGCGTCCGCACCAGCGTTCAACAGTCGACCTCAAATGAACGAGGGTGGAAGAGGAGCGTTCGCTTTCAACTCGTATCGGGAGAATTCAGGAAGAAGGGGAGCAAGGATGGATGGAGGAAGATCAAATCAACCCCTCTTCTTCCGTGCAATAAAGAGCAAATAGTAGGGCTTCTGGACCAATGGGTGGAAAATAAAGAAGAAACCTTATAGCCAATCGCGGTAGAACCCACTGCAGTGGATAAAACTCATGAACGGTATTGCCACTTTCACAGAAGAATACATCACCCGATAGTAGAGTGCTTCTCCCTATGGTACATCGTTCAAAGGAAGCAAGCCAAGGGCGAACAATGACCCTTTCACTCAAAGACTGTGTTATGATGATCTCGCATGATCCAAACAGACGACGAGAAACCCGAGACCTTGGGAAGATACGGGAGAAGAAGAGGCGTATGAGTCTTCTGAAGCGATAACTCTTTTTGATACACACGGAATTGCTAGTAAGTTTGCGCAAACCATCTTGGCGCAACAATTCTTTGATTCTTTAGGATTTACTGAAAATCAGATTCGTGAAGCATCGAAAACCATTGCTGCAATAGCCTCAGGAAATCTATATGATCCGTCGCCTAAAGGAGATATCACCTTTACGGATGAATATATTTGTGTAGATGGTGGATTTTCGACAAAGGGTAAAATTGTAAAACTATACTCCGGATCCGGCAATCGGATGAGTATTGAGGCCCAAGTCTCTCATTAAAGCATGAAAGCTCATGCCATAAATCTCTCGATCGAGAAGGTCAGTCTCTCGAGTATATGTATATGTGTAGTCTCCCAGCTGAGGCCACGACACATCTCATGAATACTGAGCAATTTCAGTAATTACTCCGGATCCGGCAATTGTATGAGTATTGAGACTCATGTCTCTAAGCGTGAAAGCTCATGCCATAAAACCTCTGATCGAGAAAGTCTCTCAGAGAAGATGTAGATGTGTAGTCTCCCAGCTGAAACCACGGCGCATCTCATACTGTATAGAATCGCAAGATTGGATGGCTCCTAGACAACATGTCTGCTAGTATAGAGCAATAACGTCTTTAGGATGCAACCATGTTTTCCCTGACTATACAAGAGGAATATGACACTCCAGCAAATTCATATTGCTCGACCCTCAGATAATTAATGCTCCTAGATAAGAAGCCCTGCTAGTATAGAGCCATCGGTTAATTATCTATAATCGCTTTGAATATCCAAAGAATATTCTACGATTCTTCGTTATATTTCGTCACTTCAATTCGTGGTTCTTCCTGTGAGAATTCCACGGGTTAGTGATAAATATTCAACGAGGACATCCGAGCATCGAATAAGCCCTGACTAAAATGGTGCAAGTGTACTTAACAATAATGCACATACCATCATTTGAATGCGCAAACGAGCATTTCAAAAATATGAATGAACGATGAACCTATGCAAAATAGGAAGGAAAATAATAATAAAATATCAGCAAAGGCGCCATGGGACTGGGCTCATCAGCTGGCCGGTCATGCCGTGACCAGTCCTGCGCCCAATTTTATATTTTGTCATATTTTATTATTTTCCCCGATCTCGTGAAAATTCTCTCGTTCGAGCTAATCTCCTTAGTTTCAAGGAAATTCTCTAATCTCATGATTTTATCAAAGAAATAATAAAATTAGGGAAAGGTGTCGCGGGACCGAGCACCCACGGCCGTGCCGTTCCTCTAGCCGTGGCCATCCCACACCTCACGTCCCCATTATTTTATTATTTCTCTCAAATTATGAAAATTCCTTGATTTTATGAATTTTCCTTAAAACCATGAAAATTCCCTAATTTTATGAATTTTCTCTAAAATCATGAAAATTATTATCAAATTAGGAAAACTCGTGGGACCGGGCACCAGCCGGCCGGCCATGCCCTAGCCGTGGCCGGTCCCACACCTCACGTCCCCATTATTTTATTATTTCTCTCAAATTATGAAAATTCCTTGATTTTATGAATTTTCCCTAAAACCATAAAAATTCCCTAATTTTATGAATTTTCTCTAAAATCATGAAAATTATTATAAAATTAGGAAAACTCGTGGGACCGGGCTCTAGCTGGCCGGCCATGCCCTAGCCGGTCCCATACACCTAATATTTTATTATTATTTGTTGTTTTAGTTTCCTGATTCCATGAAAACTCCTTGATTTCAACAAAATACCTTGATTTTAACAAATCTTTCTGATTTTATGAAAATCTCCTAAAATCATGAAAATTACATAAAATTGGGAAGAGTGCTCTGGGACCGTGCCCATTGGCCGTCCGACCATGCCTTGGCCATTTCCGGTCCCACACTCCATTATTTCCTATTTTATTATTATTATATCTCTCTCATCTCATGGAAATTCCCTAATTTCACCAAACTCTCCAGTTTCATGGAATTTCCCTCAAATCAGAGAAAATACATAAAATCACATAAAACTGGGAAAGTGTGGGACTATGCTTGTTAATCAGCCGGCCATGCCCTAGCCGTGGTCGGTCCCACACCTTGCAATTCCCTGTTTTATTTCTCAGTTTTCATCATCTCATGTATTTTTCCTAGTTTCAAGAAACCCCGGATTCTCGCATATTTTCTCGTAATGTTGCTCAAATGCGCATCGGAAAATACTGAAATTCTCAGGACTGAGACACGGACACTATGGTGATACGAGCACATCCCCTTGACTGACCAAGGGTAGATTTTAACCTAATTTGCTCAATTGCTCATATTAGGTTCAAACTTCTTCCAAACAATTAAGTTTTTTCTTGAACGACCATCCATTGGTCCCACGGCCACCAAGAGCCGGTCTCATGACCTCTTGGTCGGTTCCTCCTCAGTTCATGACCATGTTTTATTATTTGTCGCTCACACGAGCATTATTTCAATAAATGATTAAACCAGCATTTAATCATTCTTTCACCAACTGGTCCTCTGAGAGACTTTGGTATTTTTGCTCATTCGAGCATCTGGGCGTACATGGTGGACTCGTCATCCCATGTAGCCAGTCCCTTCTTCACTCTGCCCAGATTGATTTGCAATAAATCATCACTTCAAAGAAAATTGGGGTTTTTTTGAATCCAGAGCTATGCAGAAACATGATTCTGAGCAGATTCAAATACTCTGATAATTTTTTGTTGATTCCATGATCAACATTTTTATTTATTTTACTCGACCCATCCGTCAGTATCTTAAATTAATATTTTATTTGGTCCTGCTACCAGCAATTCATCAAATGAGTAACATTCGCTCAAATTGGCAATATTTGCTCAAACCGGCAATATTTGCTCAGACTAGCAATATTTGCTCAGACCAGCAATATTTGCTCGATTCAAGAATATCGGTTCAATTATCAATATTATTCGACAATTCAGCAACACAGTTTGCTCGTCTTAGGCAATCAACATAATAATACCTCGTCTCAGCAGACATATTTGATTCATGAATTTCAGAACATTTGCAAAACATGTTCAATTCAACAATACATGGACTCATCCTCCCACAAAGTCAGCAACTGACTCCACAATCACGCGATATCAATCGTGTCACATAGGGGGATATTAACTAGGGTTTTGGTATGGCGGTCTACGGCACATGTGTTCACCCACGATGAGAATGTGAGCAAGTCGTGCAATCAGTTGGAAGAGTCAGCAAGGTAGTGGGTGGAAAATTAACCAAGTCTCCGCACGATGAGCAACTGGTTTTAACATGATTTCCCACTTCCCCACTCTCTGATTCCAGCAAATTGTCACACTTCATGGGATCATGGTTTTTTCAACTCAAGCATTATAAAATGTCTCTGAATCCTGATTGAAAGGACAAGATTCGAACACTCGAACATTCGTCTAAACAAGGAATTCTCGGCAAGTTCATACAGACAATCTTTCGTCTACACGAACTCATCGTCTGAGCATTCACTCTCAATTGAGCAAAATTCAATCATTCAGAGCATTCTTACGCTGAATTCACAACACACCTACAATCTCAGATCACCATTGATCTCACGCATTTCTCGCCTTCCTCCTCCTGCATCAACCCATCCTCTCTTGTGACCGAATTGACTCTAGAACGGCCATTGTTCTTGGTTTAGGCCGGAGTCTTACAGGTTGATATCTCGAACTTAAAGCACTCCCTTCTTGCAGTGCATCTGTGTGAGGTTCAACATTCACTCGGTTCAAGGAGTCTCCACACGGTCGACTCTTCAATTCCGTAAAAATCAGCAAATCGTTTTTCCCAATCTACAGATTGGCGACCATAGTGGGAGATTAATCTCTCGGTTGCAATCTCACAATTTCACAAGATGGCTGGTCTTAGGTCTGGGTTAGTTACAGGTTCCAACACAAACGGCGCTAGCACTAGCAACAACAACAATAACGACAATGAAGATATCCCGGAAATAATTCCGGCCTCTAATAACACTGATGGTGGTGACATTACTCCTCCTCACGCTAACACGGAAGGTCATCCTCTGTTCGGCCGACACCCTGAGGAAGTCAGGGGAAAACCACCTCCCACCATTGCCGATCTTATCAAAGTGCAAGAGACTCTTGCAAAAAATCAAACCGATATGGCTACGGCACAGAAGGAGCTATTTAATCAACTGAAAGCTCTCACTGATACAATGTCAGAGAAAACTCAAGGAAAGGGGAAAGAAAAGGAAAAATCCTCAGATGCTGATCCTGAAATAATCCCAATTCATACAAATGGACGACGACGAAATCCGCAAAGCTGCATTTATTCGTCGAAAAAAGAATCATCAAATTTCATTACTCGGGAAGATTTGGAGCGCCTTCTGGAGAACCGTGGAAAGGACAAGACATCACATGTCCATCGTCACCAGCCTCCTTATCCTGCCGCTACGCAAAGGATCCCTCTTCCGAAAGGTTATACCTCTCAAACTTTCACCCTGTATGATGGAACTGGCAATGCTCGAGAACATGTCTCTCGTTTCCTGGAAGCCTTGGGAGAACATGAACACAACCACAAAATCCTTGAAAGGCAGGGCATACACCTGGTACAACAACATCGCACCAGGGACTATTAACAATTGGGGAGAAATGATATGCCTTCTACAGAAAGTACTTCTTCGTGTCAGAGCAAGTCACTCTCTCCGATCTTGGAAGAATGTTTCAGAGGGTCAGTGAAAACCCCAATGATTACGTGAAGAGATTCAAAGTCCAGGCCTTGGTCATGACCCAAATGTCACGGAGCAACAGCTGGTAGATTTGTGCATCAACGACATGCTCCCGGTCTACAGGGCTCTACTGGAAAATCTTCGATTCCAGACTTTCTCAGAGCTTCATGAAGCCGCGAAGAGATCGGCAACCACTGCACCTGCTCTATTGGAAAGAGCAAAACCTACAAAGATTGAAGAATCGCGAGATACTCGAGGAAGCACATGTTTGATCAACAAGTAATACAACCTGCAACCCTCCACAAACGCTGTTGCAGAAGGGAGCAAGCGCAAGGATGAAACCCCGAACAAGCATACTTCAGCTCCTCCAAAGACGCAAAAGAAGGACAAACTAGAGGCACGGGCTCCTGGCCAGCATACAGAGACTCCTGATCAAGATGCACCTGACTTTCCTCTCCCCATTGGAGAAGTGCTCAAACTATTAGATGCCTGGATCCAAGATGGTGCAATCAAATTGCCATATGTCAGGAGAGACCCAACTGAGGAATACATGGAAAATCCTCGTTACTTCCGCTTCCACAGATTCGTCAATCATCCCACAAGTAGCTGCGAAGTCTTGAAACGCATATTCAGAGAAAAAGTTGAGTCAAGAGAACTTAATCTGAGGGCTGAAGGAGTGCACAGAGATCCCCTCCCGGTCAGGACCTTCTTCATTTCTGAAGCACCAGTTGATCGCTGTCGTAAGCGTCAAAAATAAATTACACTTTCTTACTACTCAAAATATAAATATAGCAAGGGCAAGAAAGGATCGATCCCACAGAGAGGTCTAGGTTGTCAAATTGTTTCGGTTCCCTATAAATAACACCGGTAGTTTTGTGATTTTTATAAACGAAAATAAAATAAAAGCAAAACAATAAAAAGTAAACACGCAAATCAAGGATGTGAAAATATTGGATAAAGGTTTCATCTTCAATTGTAAACAAGTTTATGAATATATGAATAGAATTCGTATTTAATCTCGCTATCATCAAAAGCCATAGAATACCTTATTGCAAGAATACTCCGTAATTTCCAAAGTTATCAACACACACATTAGGGCTGTGTATGTGAAATCTACCTAAAGAATAACCTAACGCCTTGCGCTAATCAAGTTCAATTCCTAGGAGCATTAAGTTTCAGAAATAGGCTAATCAATGCAATTGAAATACATTGCGCAAACAATTCGAACAAAGGTCAATTTCTACATATGATTACAAGGATGTATCACTACAACCTAGATTCATATCATGCTACTAGTATTCAAGGTTATCGCTCGATGAAAACCCTAAAATAGCTATAGATATGGATGTGAGTTCAATCAATTCTAGACTCGACTAAACAAACATTCAATCATATTGCAATACTTCAATCATGCAATTATTATAACCCGTAGAAATCAAACGATAATATTGAGAGAAAACTAATTCATAAAAATCATAACTTGGTTGCAAAATCCAACTACATCTTCAACCAATAATAAAAACTTAGTTACTTGTGTTTTTGGAAATCATCATAGAAAGTTTAGAAGAACCTATCATGTGAAACCCTAGAAAAACAAGTAGAAGTCTCCCTAATGGAGATATCCCTAGGTTTAGAAAAGAATTTTCTATTTATATGCTTTTCTCCCCATAAGGATACTTTCCCAAAATTAGGTTGATTCTTCTCAAAACCCGTCTCCAAGTTGGTCCACCAAGCCCAGGAGTGAAAAATATGTCTCTGGAATTTTGGGTCCAAAAGCGTCGCCGGAATTGCTGACGTCATCACCGGAATCCGGTCACCGGCCGCCGGAATCCGTCGCCGGAAAATCGACTTCAGCCACCTGAAGTACTGGAAGACGTCACCAGGCAAGTGCACACTCCCAGAAGCTCAACTCCATTTCTCTGCAATTCAAACATTCACAAAATACCACCTAAACCAATTTCTTGTTCTTGCGAAAACGCGCCTAAAAGCGTGACGCGTAGCTCATATATTCGGCCGCCAACTCTTCCATTCGACTCATACCCCCCTCGCGATTCACTGAAATATTACGATCGACACTTTAACCTCTGAAATCCGGCTACCGGAACTATGCTCACCGGTGCGCCATTATCACTCCGTTTCTGCACAATTTCAGCATCTATTTCACAGCCAATAGTTCCCTTTTTCTGCAGTTCAGACCTGTATTCACCAGCCAAAACCTTCACCACTGCCATCCTGTCGAACTCTCTCTCCAGCCATCACCACCACCTGACACCACCATTGCCTCAACAGCAACGGCAGCCTTTGCACCAGCTGCAGCTCACTAGTACCAGCTACAGCCACCACTGTGATAACCCAATATCAGCTCAGTTTTAGTGACCATTACCACCTGCAACTGTTCTTATTCACCAGATTGGGGCTGCGACATCTCGGCCTGTGCCCACCTTGCAGCATCCTTTCTTAGCTCATTAGTACCAGCACCAGCTCCACCTGACACAGACATTTCCATCAAATAATAACTACAGCTCATCCCATGAAACATCATCCAAACCATCTTGCACCTGCCATTCATAGCATTCCTCAATCTCTGCCACAGTTCACATCACCACCCTGAACTCTAACCTCATCCATCTCTGTCTGTAACAGCGCCGCATTCTCACTCACAGCTGCATCTCCATCTCACAGCAGCACAGCTCAATTCTGCCCAAACTCCATCGTCACAGATTTCATCTGCCAACTCAAGTTCTGCTCTGAATTCCACCATGAAATGCCATAACCTCCAACAGCTTCACTGGCAGCTTCACCCATTCTTGATTAAACTGTTCCCTTCATTCTTTGCAGCTTCTTTAAACAAGCATATAACATCAGCTCCAGTGCAATTTACAAGCACCTTGTACTCAGCTGCTGCAATAACAGCACCAGGAAATCAATATCACCACTTCACTGATCAATCCCATTAGCTTCACTCAACTGCAATACCACCACAAGCACCAGTTCAATGCTTGCCCTGCTCCATAAACTGCCATAACCAGCTGCCATGCACGATCCTGCACAACCCTGCACAGTACTTATGCTGAGACTTGAAACGACCATCGACCAAGAAGACACCTCTCCTCGAGCTTCATCGATTCTTTCGCAGCTAATCCAAACTCCAGCTGAATTCATACTGCAGCTTTAATTCCTGCACTGCATACCTTTAGAAGCATCATAATCTTGAGCAACACCTGCGACTTTGAACTAGACTGCAACGGCAACAGCAGCGAGCATCTTCCACCATCACAGCTCCTTCTCTTCATCTCCACACTCGTTCAGGCCTTTACACAAGCACTTACAAAGATCAACTCGTTAACTTCCTCTCGCTGATTCTTTCTTCACTGAATTCTCTATCGAAATTTCATATTCAGAGAAACCCATTTATCCTAACCTTTCACAGATGCATAAAAGCTTACAATTGACGGCAGCAACTCATCCGATTCTTCTCTTTATTCAACCAATTTCGACTCTGTCATTTTGAATTCACACAAACTGCATCATCACTGCTCATTGCTACCTCATTTCACAGCAGGACCATCTGCATCTCATACCCCATAATCGATTCATTGTCCTCAGAAATCCATCGCCTGATTTCTCTTCCATTAAAACTGAACATCAACAGACCCAGGCCAACTCAGGGTTGCTAACCCTAATTGCAAATTCCTCCACCCATCGTCTTGAATCGATAACAATAAACAGCATCATCACTCGATCGATTTCCGACTAAATCCTCATCTTCAATTACTCCGGCAGCAACGATTTCATCTCATAAAGCAGCAAAAACCAGAAAGGGGTAGAAATGAGGAAGTCTGGGTCTGTTCGACCTAGTGTAGGACTAATGTCGTACGGACAGGATTTAACACCCCGACTGATGGATATGGGCCACCAAAATGGCAGCCTTACTCTGATATGCTTCAAAAGCTCACGACTTCTTCATACGGTGTCCGAATAATCTCATTCTTTCGCTCTTCGGCTTCATCTTTACGTTGTCTCCAGGGTGATGAAAAAGAAATCTTGAATTTGAGCGAGTTCCACTTCTTTTTGCTCCAATGACTCCAAAACACCTAATACACTCAAACTCACACATAAGATACATAGTTCACACGAAAAATAGCAAAGAAAGCATAAACTCTACATAGAAAATACGGTGTATTCTACACCTATCAAATTCCCCCACACTTAGACTTTGCTAGTCCTCGAGCAAATCAAACAAAAATAAAATACAACAACTCCGTGACGTCGAGGCTACGGTTAATTTTAGCATAAATAACAAGCCTTTAAACCCCTAGGTGTCCCTAGTGGACGAGTTATAGTCTCGTGAAGGTTTACTAGAGATATACCTACAAAACCTATATTTCAAACTCCGTCTATTCGTGACAAATCAATGAACGAATCCAAAATGACTACAGGAGGAGGTACCTTGCAAAATTCAATTCATATATTAGTAAATAAACTCTAATTAGATAGTCGAACAAGCCACAATACTCGGAAACTAACAAACCACAATCACAATGAAAAGATAAAGAAGATGGATATAGATGTAGATGTTGGCGAATATTCACAAGTGTTCGATGTTTCCCATATCTGTCTGAAGGTCACTGCCAAGATGAACCTAATCCTATTGGATTGAGCTACTTGGTTTGAATCCTACATCAACTCACTGGCATATACAAGGGAACCAGAAGTGACTTTATTCAACCAATATAAAACTTTTTTTTTTTTTTTTTTTTATATGATTGGATCAAACTGGATCCAATTTCTCTTTTTTTTTTTTTAGACGGCATGATTAGATCTTTTGGATCCAAGCGCATGCTTCTTGTCAGCAAGTACATGATAGTTGCCTTGGATCCTGCATTCCACGCTTGTTTAGGCGACGGAGACAGGGACTACGTTTCACACATACTGCTATTCCCAAGTGTCATTCTTTATTCCGTTTTGGTCTAATTGGTCGGTCCTTTTTTTTTTTCTTTTTTTTTCTTTCTTTTTCATATATATTTTTTTCATCATTTTTTTTTTCTAGTAACTCAATCACTCTATTTCATCCTAGCAGTAATAACACGTCGATGTTTAGTGACCCACCAAAGCACTTAGAGAACAATAGATAAATATGGAAAAATAAAAATAGAATGTGATATGGCGATATTCCGAGATATGGTAACAACTATCATGTTAATTTGTGATTTCTGAGCTATATTCGTCCCCTTTTAAGTTAATTGGTTCCTCAACTCCTGCATTCAAAATGGTTCCATCCACTAATGGTGTCATCCTAAAGGCACAAGTTCTAGATTTCGGAGTTCAAAAAGCACAAATTTTTCTGTTTTTTTTTTATTTTTCTGATTTTTTTTTTTTAAAGGAATAAAACAAACTAAAACATATAAATGCTCCCCCACACTTAAACTTTACATTGTCCTCAATGTAAAATTGAATCGTCCAAAGAGAGTTCAAGGTGGGAAATTCCGCAAATGATATGCAAAAACAAGAAAATAAAGATAAAAGCAAATGCATAAAAATAAAAAGATAAAGATAAAGATACAAAACCGGTGGGTTGCCTCCCACTAAGCGCTTGTTTTAAAGTCGACGGCCCGACTTAGCTTCTTGTAAAATTCATTCCCCATACACCAATAATCTGAAAAGTTGGGGATCCACCCATAGCACCTGTTTTGCAAACACTAGCTTCACACAAATATTAGTAACATAAAGCAAAAGTGAAGCTATGAACCGATAAAAGCTTCCCCCACACTTATTCTTGTCCACACTTGGAAGTGTATAAAGAATATAGAAGTCGGGTACATCCACGGTTTCTTGTTCCAAAACCTGCATAGTATGAGAATCAAGTATCTCTAATGGCGGAAAACGAGAAACAAAGTCATTCAACAATATTTTTGAAGCACATACATTCAAACCAATAAGAGGTAAAGGAGAAGAAACAATAGGCAAAGGGTTAGATAAACCTTGCACAATCTCTTTTATCACGGAATCCTCTTCATCCTTGAAAAACTCAAGTGAATAATTCACCTCTTTTATATCATGGTCCTCTATCAAACCTTGCAACCATTCTTCGTCCGTTTCTGCCTTAACCATAGTCTCGACATAAACATCATCATTACAATCATGCACAAGTTCAATTGGGTCTTCCACAATATTGGTCATAACGGTCTCATTCTCAACATATTCCTCCTTTTTGTTGTAAGGCACATACTCTTTTGCGGATGCAATATTATCCATAAGGAATTTCTTTAGAACACTCCTTGCATCATCCTCAAGCTCTACCTTTTGAATAGGCTCTTGATCATTATTAAGATCAATGCTTGAGTAATCTACACAAGTGTCGACATATTCCTCTTCAACTTCATCTTGATCCCAAAAAGACTCCATTGTACACTCCTCGGGGATGTCACCATGAGTTGTTTCAAGCAATGTATCATAATCACCGTCATCACTATCATAGTCATCATAAGATTGGCCCTCGCTAAATTTAGTGTTGCTAATCTCTAACTCATCCTTTTGAATAGGTGAATGATCATTATTACGATCAAGAGTTGAGTTAACTACACAAATATCAACAAAAGTCCCCGAAGGTTCTCCTTTTTCAACATAACTATTCATTTCCTCCTTGTATTCTTCAATGCCTTGTCTTAAAGTGGAAACACCTTTTTGAAGCTCTTGGAGTGTTCCATCCAAATTCTGAATATAGTGTTCCATTTGTTGGTAAAGCTCATTCGACAAAGAAAAAGTAGAATTACTTACTTCAGTATTGTTAGGCCAATTATATTCCCTTTGAATGGGTGAATGATCATAACTACGATCAGAAATTGGGCAAACATACTATAAGCACATTCGGTCGATGAAATTGGTTCCACGCTTGGGTTGTCCACAAATTGACTCCATGTCTGTCCATAAATTGTTGCATTTCATCTACCAAACTAGAAGAAATATTAATAGAGTACAACTAGTCTCCCCTCCTTGTGGTTGCTCACTTACATACCCACCGTAAGAAGGTTGGAATGTATGAGAACAACTAAAAGGGTACGTGGAATATTGACCATAACCAAAGGATTGGTTTTGATTGTATTCCCCATAAGGGTGATAGTTTTCATGTTGTTGAGGTTGAAAGCCGTATTGATTGCTCCAATAAGCTCCGTCCATAGAAATTGGTACACAAACGAGATTCTCAAAACTCGGTTAGAAACCAAAATAATAAAAAGTAAAACAAAACTAAATACAAAAATAAGAAACCAAAAACAATTAACAACCGTTGCTTCCCGAATTCGGCGCCAAAATTTGATCGGTTGTCGTAAGCGTCAAAAATAAATTACACTTTCTTACTACTCAAAATATAAATATAGCAAGGGCAAGAAAGGATCGATCCCACAGAGAGGTCTAGGTTGTCAAATTGTTTCGGTTCCCTATAAATAACACCGGTAGTTTTGTGATTTTTATAAACGAAAATAAAATAAAAGCAAAACAATAAAAAGTAAACACGCAAATCAAGGATGTGAAAATATTGGATAAAGGTTTCATCTTCAATTGTAAACAAGTTTATGAATATATGAATAGAATTCGTATTTAATCTCGCTATCATCAAAAGCCATAGAATACCTTATTGCAAGAATACTCCGTAATTTCCAAAGTTATCAACACACACATTAGGGCTGCGTATGTGAAATCTACCTAAAGAATAACCTAACGCCTTGCGCTAATCAAGTTCAATTCCTAGGAGCATTAAGTTTTGAAATAGGCTAATCAATGCAATTGAAATACATTGCGCAAACAATTCGAACAAAGGTCAATTTCTACATATGATTACAAGGATGTATCACTACAACCTAGAATCATATCATGCTACTAGTATTCAAGGTTATCGCTCGATGAAAACCCTAAAATAGCTATAGATATGGATGTGAGTTCAATCAATTCTAGACTCGACTAAACAAACATTCAATCATATTGCAATACTTCAATCATGCAATTATTATAACCCGTAGAAATCAAACGATAATATTGAGAGAAAACTAATTCATAAAAATCATAACTTGGTTGCAAAATCCAACTACATCTTCAACCAATAATAAAAACTTAGTTACTTGTGTTTTTGGAAATCATCATAGAAAGTTTAGAAGAACCTATCATGTGAAACCCTAGAAAAACAAGTAGAAGTCTCCCTAATGGAGATATCCCTAGGTTTAGAAAAGAATTTTCTATTTATATGCTTTTCTCCCCATAAGGATACTTTCCCAAAATTAGGTTGATTCTTCTCAAAACCCGTCTCCAAGTTGGTCCACCAAGCCCAGGAGTGAAAAATATGTCTCTGGAATTTTGGGTCCAAAAGCGTCGCCGAATTGCTGACGCCATCACCGGAATCCGGTCACCGGTCGCCGGAATCCGTCACCGAAAAAATCGACTTCCACACTGTCATCGGAAGACGCCACCAGCAAGTGCACACTCCCAGAAGCTCAACTCCATTTCTCTGCAATTCAAACATTCACAAAATACCACCTAAACCAATTTCTTGTTCTTGCGAAAACGCGCCTAAAAGCGTGACGCGTAGCTCATATATTCGGCCGCCAACTCTTCCATTCGACTCATACCCCCCTCGCGATTCACTGAAATATTACGATCGACACTTTAACCTCTGAAATCCGGCTACCGGAACTATGCTCACCGGTGCGCCATTATCACTCCGTTTCTGCACAATTTCAGCATCTATTTCACAGCCAATAGTTCCCTTTTTCTGCAGTTCAGACCTGTATTCACCAGCCAAAACCTTCACCACTGCCATCCTGTCGAACTCTCTCTCCAGCCATCACCACCACCTGACACCACCATTGCCTCAACAGCAACGGCAGCCTTTGCACCAAATTTCATGCTCACTAGTACCAAATCATGACCACCACCGTGATAACCCAATATCGCCTCGCTTTTAGTGACCATTACCACATGCAATCGTTTTATTCACTGGATTGCAAGCGACATCTCGGCTGTGCCGACCTTGCAAGATCCTTTCTTAGCTCATTAGTACCAAAGACCACTCCACTCGACACGTACATTTCCATCAAATAATAACTACAGCTCATCCCATGAAACATCATCCAAACCAGCTTGCACCTGCCATTCATAGCATTCCTCAATCTCTGCCACAGTTCACATCACCACCCCCGAACTCTAACCTCATCCATCTCTCGTCCCAGAATAAATACCAAGATTCTCACTCACACAAATTGCATCTCCATCTCACAGCAGACACACTCAATTCTGCCCAAACTCCATCGTCCCACTGCATTTCATCTCGCCAACTCAAGTTCTCGCTCAATTCCACCAAGCAGCTGCCATAACCTCCAACAGATTCACCGGCAAATTTCACCCATTCTTGATTAAACTGTTCCCTTCATTCTTTGCCTTCTTTAAACAAGCATATAACATCAGCTCCAGTGCAATTTACAAGCACCTTGTACTCAGCTGCTGCAATAACAGCACCAGGAAATCAATATCACCACTTCACTGATCAATCCCATTAGCTTCACTCAACTGCAATACCACCACAAGCACCAGTTCAATGCTTGCCCTGCTCCATAAACTGCCATAACCAGCTGCCATGCACGATCCTGCACAACCCTGCACAGTACTTATGCTGAGACTTGAAACAGCCATCGACCAGCAGCACCTCTCCTCGAGCTTCATCAGTTGCTGCAGCTAATCCAAACTCCAGCTGAATTCATACTGCAGCTTTAATTCCTGCACTGCATACCTTTAGAAGCATCATAATCTTGAGCAACACCTGCGACTTTGAACTAGACTGCAACGGCAACAGCAGCGAGCATCTTCCACCATCACAGCTCCTTCTCTTCATCTCCACACTCGTTCAGGCCTTTACACAAGCACTTACAGCATCAACTCGTTAACTTCCTCTGCTGATTCTTTCTTCACTGAATTCTCTATCGAAATTTCATATTCAGAGAAACCCATTTATCCTAACCTTTCACAGATGCATAAAAGCTTACAATTGACGGCAGCAACTCATCCGATTCTTCTCTTTATTCAACCAATTTCGACTCTGTCATTTTGAATTCACACAAACTGCATCATCACTGCTCATTGCTACCTCATTTCACAGCAGGACCATCTGCATCTCATACCCCATAATCGATTCATTGTCCTCAGAAATCCATCGCCTGATTTCTCTTCCATTAAAACTGAACATCAACAGACCCAGGCCAACTCAGGGTTGCTAACCCTAATTGCAAATTCCTCCACCCATCATCTTGAATCGATAACAATAAACAAAGATCATCACTCGATCGATTTCCGACTAAATCCTCATCTTCAATTACTCCTAAAAGAACGATTTCATCTCATAAAGCAGCAAAAACCAGAAAGGGGTAGAAATGAGGAAGTCTGGGTCTGTTCGACCTAGTGTAGGACTAATGTCGTACGGACAGGATTTAACACCCCGACTGATGGATATGGGCCACCAAAATGGCAGCCTTACTCTGATATGCTTCAAAAGCTCACAGCTTCTTCATACGGTGTCCGAATAATCTCATTCTTTCGCTACTGGCTTCATCTTTTCGTTGTCTCCAGGGTGATGAAAAAGAAATCTTGAATTTGAGCGAGTTCCACTTCTTTTTGCTCCAATGACTCCAAAACACCTAATACACTCAAACTCACACATAAGATACATAGTTCACACGAAAAATAGCAAAGAAAGCATAAACTCTACATAGAAAATACGGTGTATTCTACACCTATCACCAGTCAAAGAAGCTGTTCAGTCATTTCTGAGGAGACATGTTCACGGCTTTGAACCACATAGTATCTGGAAAACGCCTATTGATTCTAGAAGTACCTCCTGAACCTTGACCACCGACAAAAAATGTATGACCTGGGGATGCTCACCGCAAAGGCATATTAAAGGAAATGAATTCAGTAGGGCATTTATTGATATCGGTACAATCGCAAGCCTCGGAGAAAGTGCACATTCTTTCATCAAGAGGTTCCGTACTCAGACAAGTCTTATTTCTCTTCATGTAGCCATAATACCAATGTTGAAACATACTTCTCTGGTCCGGGG
Source organism: Papaver armeniacum (assembly GCA_023531295.1). Taxonomy (NCBI): domain Eukaryota; kingdom Viridiplantae; phylum Streptophyta; class Magnoliopsida; order Ranunculales; family Papaveraceae; genus Papaver; species Papaver armeniacum. Next base: position 177,668 of record JAJJWW010016864.1, on the reverse strand, counting down.
ACTTCTCCCTGCTAACAACTTAGCAATTACGAAAAGCTATGAGTGGATAGTCTCACCTCAGCAGTATTACACCAAATGGTTACGCTTAGAGCATCTCCATGTTGATCATTCGATTAAGAGGTTTATTGCTGAAGACATGGCTAAGCACGACAGGCAATATGATGGATACTCTCCTCTACACGAGTGTCCATACGTGCCACAACCATGGAATCAACAAAAAATATTCAAGGCGCGAACTACTAAGCCCAACAAATTCAAAGAAAGGGATTTGGTTCTTAAGGCGACTAAACGAGATCTCCATTATGCAAGGAGCTCTAATTGGGAAGGACCATTTATGGTTGCTAGGTCCATAACCGGAGGATACTAAAAATTGATCAACACATATGGCAGAACCCTGCCAGTAATTCACGAGAATTGTCTTAAGGCATTTGTCTGAAATTATTGGGTATTCGAGGTACTGGACGCCTGAGCACTCATGACGTCTGGATTTGGTATTTAGGATTTTCTTTCATTGTATTTTAATTCCTCCAAAACGTTTGCAATCCTTGCAATATGTATTTGAATTCAACAATTTATCAAAATTCAGTTCATTTTACCTAAAAGAAAATCTCTATCAAATCCAAAAGAAAATCCTCAATCATCTACCAATCCAAAGTTAGCCAATATCAAGACCCAAATAAAAACCTCACATCTCTCAGAAGTTTAGAAGTTCAAGAGATTATGAAAATAAAATCAGCAAAAAAAGGATTTTTGCGCCTCTGCATCCTTCAAGATTTGCAAAGCCGCCTTCTCCTTGTTCAGCTCCTCCTCGGCCTGACAATCTTGTCTTCCTTCTCCATCACAACATCATTGGGAAAGGGTATGTTGTTCTCACATGAGTCCTTGATAGCATTCATTTGCTTACGAAGCCACTTACATTGAAGCCAAGTCTTTCTGAATTCTCCAAGTTAAACTCCCAATCAAAGAGTATATCTGGAGTCACAGTACTTCTGGCCCTAGTGCATATATCATTTACAACGCGCAAGATAATACCTACTTGTATTGTTAAAGCATAAGCACGCCCAGGGTTCCTGTCCACTATTACGTGACCAAACTTCTTCCATATTTTCTCGTACAAGCCTGCATATCCAATGGGAACGCTGAATCTACCTACTAGTTCATGATACGGGAGTGAAGCATCAAAGGGAGGATCAAAAGCAACTCCTGCACTTGAATATTCATGCACCACTATACGGTTCTCAATTACTGGAGCATCTTCTATAATCGGGGCAACAGTTTCTTCAGTATTCTCTACTGGTGTTTCGGTTTCTTCTATCACTGAAGCAGTAACAATCTGGGTTTCCATAACTTCAGTTACAACCTTCTCATGGCATTGAAGTGCAGGGATGGTTGTCTCTTCATCAACAACTCCAGGGCAATTCGGGTTATCCTCATTGGTTTCAATATCCTCAACTTCGGTATTTGACACCTAATACGAAGATTACATGAGGTTAGAGTCTTTTAAGCATGAAACCAAATGAAATTATAAAATACAGCATAAAATCGATACCACATCATCAAATTTCATCATTATACACTCAAGGCACGAGCAAATAGCACGAAAGTCATGAAAATACGTTTTACAAGAAACTTCGTCTGAAAAAAACTGTACTCTACTCTGTACTAAAAGACGAACTGGGAGCAATCTACAAGGAATCTGAGGATGAGTTATATACCATTCTCTTCGTATGGATGTCCTCTACAATGTTTCAAAATTTCATAATAATCCGATGAACGAGCAAAGATATATGGTCAAAACATCGGGCAACATGCAATCTGAAAAAGTTGAAGTCTCCGGAAGTTTACTTGTTTCGCCTTTTTAGGTCCTAAACGTGCTCAAAACTCAAAAAGTTTCTCCAATGAAGCTTGGAAATTTTCCGGGCTTGAAGATACATATTCGGATCATGAAAATCCGACGTCATATGAAGGTTTTACGGTGTTTTTGCTAAAAACCGAAATCAAATTATCCGACGACGTTTTCGCCAAAATTACTTGTACACCACATGGATTCTCATTCATTCACTCACAAATCAGAAATTTCATATTTCTATGAAGAGGTTACAAGATATGTGCTTACTTGGGGGGTCTTAGAAGTGTTCAAAGAGTTGGGATTGCTCATGTCAACATCAAGAGGTTCATCATTTTCATTCGGTTCCGAATCTTTGGAACTTCCTTCGCCTCTATTCTCGGAGGATGACCGAGTATCAGCACTATCCACCTCCATGGCAACATCCTCCTGGGCATACTCTCAAATAATTAGCATTTTCACATGAGGCATTTATGTTTGGCTATGAGGGAGAGTACTCACAACATTTTCTTCTTCAACGCTCAAATCAGAGATTGTACGCCTTGGAGAGAATCAAGACCATCAATACTAGACGGAGCAAAATTCTGTAACCAAATAACAAATATTGGTTTCATGATCCTAGTAATGCGGATATAAGAAGTTACAGCGGAAAAGTTTCGACAACTCACCAAAGAAATAACCGGGGACTTTATGGTATTAGGCAACAACTTACAATTCTTGTTTCTGCCATCTCCACCGTGAACAACTGTTTCTGCTTCTGATAAATTCACTTCAAGATGAGGTCTCACAGCACGACCGTCCTACAGGAAAGAAATTAAGGTGATAATCAAAGGCAATTATTTCAATTTTATGAAGAATGTGTAAAAGATACATACTGGTGAACCTCCTGGAGATGTGTTTTGCTTATCACCACCAGAGATAGGTTTCAATCTGGGTCGAGAAGAAATCATATCAGCAGAAGGAGGTTCTTTAACCAAAGGTTGACTAACCCCTACGAAATCACGAAGACGTTCGAATTGCTGGTTCCAAAAATTAGTATAAACCGGAGTCATATACGTAATTCGGCATGCACAAGGGAACCAATAAGAGCTTCCTTCGACATGGGTACGGTCTAAACAAGTCTTAAGCTGTTCCACTGATGGTTTGGTCCTCCGGAAAGTTGGAACGCATTGATCCATACCCATCTGACGGGCTGCTCTATCAATGTTGTATTCCTCCACTGAAAAGTCCCCATATGTTGCTGCTATCAAATGACCTGGAGTACAGCTCAACATGAAGGATCTTTCGCCATCGCTCAAGTCAGCACCAGATTTTAAAGTCATACTCTCTTCAGTATTGAAAGTTGTCAATTGGGAAATATAAGGAGGAATCAGCACCCAGGGACGGAATTTGAACTCAGACTCATCGTCTAATACATCAATAAGGCGCGTTTTGGACTGAATTTGCTTCGTGGACCAACGCATGATCCTGTCATTATCCCTCTCAGAGAAAATACGTCAAGAATTACCAATAGTCAACCCTTGCAAAATACTACGAGGAATAGGCGCATACTTCTCGAAGCGCTCCCACATCAAGGCTTGGAGGAACATCATATTGGTGTAGCATTCAATCTTCATAAAGACATTTGAAATACTAAAGTCTACGACCAGGGAATCCAGGTTAGAGTACAAAGAACCCAAGAATAAGCTACCTATGGGAAGTTGTTCACCCTGAGCCATCTTAATGGCAAAAGGGATTACAAATGGCTTTAACAAAGTCTCGGCGTCTTCAAACACGTCCCTAGACAGCCATAAGCACAAAAAAGCGGCGATAGACAACATACCATCAGGTTCGTTGAGAGGAACATCTCATGGCCACCAGTGTGTCAACCAGTGAGCATAACAGCCTTTGCCAGAAGCCTTGTTAATTCTCTCCATCTCAGCTGTTAAGATGTTGGAAACCGCTTTCTCCTCCGTGGAAAGCTCTTCAGGAAAATTACCTGTGATTGGAAGATGCAATAAAGCAACTACATCTTCCAAGGTAATGGTAAACTCTCCCCAACTACATATAAAGGTATGAGTCGGAATACACCAGCGAGCAAGAAGGGCCACAAGATCTTGCGTACCATGAAAGATGTACAAATCTCCAGATGCTTGAATAGCCCTGACAACTTGTGCTTTATACATCATAGCTCTAACACGATCATATCCCAGCATGTGTCTTGACCACCCGGAAAACTTCTCTAAAGGGCGTCGAGAGAGCTTGAATTCAATAATTGAAGCCTGGAAGAGTCCTCGTTCAAGACAAAACCGAATAACTGCTCGAGGAGTCACCAATTTCTTTTGAGTAACCGTCCTGGGGTTTATCAAAAGACGATATGTTGGAGATCTGAGACGCTTTTCAGTTTCCTGAACCTCAAAAAATGCATCATCTATATTCGGAATATTCTTGATTCCAGGTGTTTCATCTTCCTCTCCGCCAACGGAAGTCTCATCCATGCATGCATCTTCTCTAGAGAAATCATTGTCTACACACATTTCATCTCTGGAAGCATCATTAGCTTGGGAATCAGACATTCTTGCCAAGTAGCTGTAAAATTCACAAAACATTTTGCTTCAGTCGTCTAAATACAAGCTTCAGCAAGATGATGGAATCATGCAAATGGGAATACGGCATCAACAAAAATGGTAATTCTTAACTCTTACCTCTTTGCAATTCCACTAACAATAGTGATTGTGCCACAAGAGTTAACAATCCAAAATTAGTTCGTTCCTTGAAACCTGCAATAACGAACGAGGCTTTATTAATCTTCAAAACTGATTTTTCATAAAATCATGGACATAATTTTCATAGTATGAACATCCACAACTGAATTATGAAATTTACACCAAGACAATATTTCATCATAAATAAATTGTCAAAGTTTCAAGATTACTCAGAACCCACGCTTCGATTTTATAAAGCAATAATTAATGTGAATTACTCACATAAATTCTCAAACTTTTATCTAATGAGAACAAACTCATGTGAATAAAATATGTCATCATATTTTTGCATAACATGTCACGGCTGCATAAAAAATAAAAAAAAATCTATTTTTCCTTCGTATGAGCATTATTCTCTAAAACGAGGTTTATTTCGGTTTTGTGAAAGCTCACACCTTTTAAGATAAAGTTTTGGTTTCCATGAAAGCTCATAAACAAAATTTTATCACTGGACACAGGTCTATTTCAAAAGAAAAATCTCTCTCAAGTTAGGGATTGTTGCTAGTTCCTTAAACTAACGATCGAACGAACATACGTTTAATAAAATAAGGGTTTTTCTACGAAACTCACGCTAATATATACACATGTATAGAATTTCAACATGAACAACTCATGAAATCAGCAAAAGCAAAAAAAAAAAAAAAAAAAAAATTGCGTACCTGGTCGGTGCCGACCGGAAGTTGGCCGGACGGTGCTAGCTCCGGTCGGACGGATGTTGGCGCTCCGGCAAAAAAAAATTCTGCTCCTGCTAAGCTCGGACGTGAAGGTGATGGGAGGATGAAGAAGATGGTGGTCGTGTGGGAAGAAATAAAAAAAAAAGAATTAATTCCTTTTATACCTAATTTTATTTCCAAAACCTAATTCCATAAGGATTTCCTCTTTCGGCCCGGCCCTTAAATCTTAGACCAACCAAGGTTCCACCATCGAATCAGCGGTTCTACACCAATTTTGCTCACTAGATGATGCTCTATTATGCCACTGGGGTTTCCGCTCAAACCATGGTTTGCTCATTCAGTCGAAATCCAGTAATGTCTTATCTTATGACTAAGTTAAATTACTTATTTCTATTTGTACCTGGAAAAATCACCATTCAATTCTGACTGAGGAACATGACTATTCCTCACTAATCAGGGGACTTAATGTAGATGGTGGATTTTCGACAAAGGGTAAAATTGTAAAACTATACTCCGGATCCGGCAATCGGATGAGTATTGAGGCCCAAGTCTCTCATTAAAGCATGAAAGCTCATGCCATAAATCTCTGACTGAGAAGGCTGTGTCTCAGAGTATATATAGATGTGTAGTCTCCCAGCTGAGGCCACGACACATCTCATGAATACGAGCAATTTCGGTAATTACTCCGGATCCGGAATCGGATGAGTATTGAGACTCATGTCTCTAAGCGTGAAAGCTCATGCCATAAAACCTCTCGATCGAAAAGTCTCTCGGAGAAGATGTAGATGTGTAGTCTCCCAGGTGAGACCACGGCGCATCTCATACTTGTATAGAATCGCAAGATTGGATGGCTCCTAGACAACATGTCTCGCTAGTATAGAGCAATAACGTCTTGAGATGCAACCATGTTTTCCCCGACTATACAAGAGGAATATGACACTCCAACAAGTTCATATTGCTCGACCCTCGAATAATTAATGCTCATAGATAAGAAGCCACCGCTAGTATAGAGCCATCGGTTACTTATCTATAATCGCTTTGAATATCCAAAGAATATTCTACGATTCTTCGTTATATTTCGTCACTTCAATTCGTGGTTCTTCCCAGCAGAATTCCACGGGTTAGTGATAAATATTCAACGAGGCAGGCATCTGAGCATCGAATAAGCCCTGACTAAAATGGTGCAAGTGTACTTAACAATAATTCACAGACCATCATTTGAATGCGCAAACGAGCATTTCAAAAATATGAATGAACGATGAACCTATGCAAAATAGGAAGGAAAAATAATAATAAAATATCAGCCAAGGCGCCAGGGGACTGGGCTCATCAGTTGGCTTGGTCATGCCGTGACCGATCCGCGCCCAATTTTATATTTTGTCATATTTTATTATTTTTCCCCGATCTCGTGAAAATTCTCTCGTTCGAGCTAATCTCCTTAGTTTCAAGGAAATTCTCTAATCTCATGATTTTATCAAAGAAATAATAAAATTAGGGAAAGGTGTCGCGGGACCGAGCACCGGCCGGACGGCCGTTCCCTAGCCGTGTCCAGTCCAACACCTCACGTCCCCATTATTTTATTATTTCTCTCAAATTATGAAAATTCCTTGATTTTATGAATTTTCCTTAAAACCATGAAAATTCCCTAATTTTATGAATTTTCTCTAAAATCATGAAAATTATTATAAAATTAGGAAAACTCGTGGGACCGGGCACCAGCCGGCCGGCCATGCCCTAGCCGTGGCCGGTCCCACACCTCACGTCCCCATTATTTTATTATTTCTCTCAAATTATGAAAATTCCTTGATTTTATGAATTTTCCCTAAAACCATGAAAATTCCCTAATTTTATGAATTTTCTCTAAAATCATGAAAATTATTATAAAATTAGGAAAACTCATGGGACCGGGCTCTAGCTGGCCGGCGATGCCCTAGCCGGTCCCACACGCCTATTATTTTATTATTATTTGTTGTTTTAGTTTCCTGATTCCATGAAAACTCCCTGATTTCAACAAAATACCTTGATTTTAACAAATCTCTCTGATTTTATGAAAATTTCCTAAAATCATGAAAATTACATAAAATTGGGAAGAGTGCTCTGGGACCGTGCCCATTGGCCGGCCGACCATGCCTTGGCCATTGCCGGTCCCACACTCCATTATTCCCTATTTTATTATTATTATATATCTCTCTCATCTCATGGAAATTCCCTAATTTCAGCAAACTCTCCAGTTTCATGGAATTTCCCTCAAATCAGAGAAAATACATAAAATCACATAAAACTGGGAAAGTGTGGGACTGTGCTTGTTAATCAGCCGGCCATGCCCTAGCCGTGGTCGGTCCCACACCTTGCAATTCCCTGTTTTATTTATCATTTTTCATCATCTCATGTATTTTTCCTAGTTTCAGCAAAACCCTGGATTCTGCATATTTTCTCAGAATGTTGCTCAAATGCGCATCGGAAAATACTGAAATTCTCAGGACTGAGACACGGATGCTATGGTGACACGAGCACATCCCCTTGACCTACCAAGGGTGGCTCTAAGGCCTACAAACAGCCGATCCCTCATGTTTTAATGATTTTAACCTAATTTGCTCAATTGCTCATATTAGGTTCAAACTTCTTCCAAACAATTAAGAATTTGCTTGAACGACCATCCATTGGTCCCACGGCCACCAAGAGCCGGTCTCATGACCTCTTGGTCGGTTCCTCCTCAGTTCATGACCAGTTTTTATTATCTGTCGTTCACACGAGCATTATTTCAATAAATGATTAAACCAGCATTTAATCATTCTTTCACCAACTGGTCCTCTGAGAGACTTTGGTATTTTTTTCTCATTCGAGCATCTGGGCGTACATGGTGGACTCGTCATCCCATGTAGCCGGTCCCTTCTTAACTTTGCAGATTGATTTGCAATAAATCATCATTTCAGTAAAATTAGGGTTTTTTGAATCCAGAGCTATGCAGAAACATGATTCTGAGCAGATTCAAATACTCTGATAATTTTATATTGATTCCATGATCAACATTTTTATTTATTTTACTCGACCCAGCAGTCAGTATCTTAAATTAATATTTTATTTAGTCCTGCTACCAGCAATTCATCAAATGAGCAACATTCGCTCAAACCGGCAATATTTGCTCAAACCAGCAATATTCCTCAGACTAGCAATATTTGCTCGAACCAGCAATATTTGCTCAGATTCAAGAATATCGGTTTAGTTATCAATATTATTCGACAATTCAGCAACACAGTTTGCTCGTCTTAGGTAATCAACATAATAATACCTCGTCTCAGCAGACATATTTGATTCATGAATTTCATAACATTTGCAAAACATGTTCAATTCAACAATACATGGACTCATCGTCCCACAAGGACAACAACTGACTCCACAATCACGAGATATCAATCGTGTCACATGGGGGGATATTAACTAGGGTTTTGGTCTGGCGGTCTACGGCACGTGTGTTCACCCACGATGAGAATGTGAGCAAGTCGTGCAATCAGTTGGAAGAGTCAGCAAGGTAGTGGGTGGAAAATTAACCAAGTCTCCGCACAATGAGCAACTGGTTTTAACACGATTTCCCACTTCCCCACTCTATGATTCCAGCAAACTGTCACACTTCATGGGATCACGGTGTTTTCAACTCAAGCATTATAAAATGTCTCTGAATCCTGATTGAAAGGACAAGATTCGAACACTCGAACATTCGTCTAAACAAGGAATTCTCGGCAAGTTCATACAGACAATATTTCGTCTACACGAACTCATCGTCTGAGCATTCACTCTCAATTGAGCAAAATTCAATCATTCAGAGCATTCTTACGCCGAATTCACAACACACCTACAATCTCGGATCACCATTGATCTCACGCATTTTTCGTTTCCCTCCTACATATCAACCCATCCTCTCTTATGACCGAATTGACTCTAGAACGGCCATTGTTCTTGGTTTAGGCCGAGTCTTACAGTTGATCTCTCGAACTTAAAGCACTCCCTTCTTGCGGTGCATCCGTGTGAGGTTCAACATTTCGCTCGGTTCAAGGAGTGTCCACATGGTCGACTCTTCAATTCCGTAAAACCATCAAATCGTTTTCCCCATCTACAATTTGTTATCCAGGAGAACACCTCCGCCCCTTGTACTTAACAGCCACCATTAACAAATAACAGATTAAGAGAGCATTTGTAAACAGAGGGGCTTAGCTTAACTTGATTTCGTTACACACACTAGAGTTGCTCGGGGTGCCACGATCAGCAATAAAGATGCACGCAACAACATTAAGAGGTTTCGGAGGACAAACTCAAACAACAATCGGGATAGTTCACTTGGTAATGAAGAGCGGACCTATCCGAGCTCACCCCCTTTTATGTACTTGAAGATAATACCACGTTCCACGTGCTGCTTGGGAGATGATGACTCTTAAACCACTAGGTAGTGGCATCTACTTGCCACCAATGTGTTAAAACCAATATTAGAGGTAAACAGTTCAGCATCCCCACCACGAGTAACCCGTTCGGACCAGAAGAAGCCTACATGGCCGATTCAGTCTTCTATACACAACATGTCGTGGACCAGGAAGTCCAGTTGGAGCACTTAATACCCCTACCAAAATGGGAGGAATTTTAGCCGACAGAACAAGTGAAGGAGAAAACCAAGTCAGCGTTCAGCCAGTCACAAATGGGACCCGCCGCAACAAACAAGAAGGCGAAAGTTGAAGCAAATAATGCCCATTTTAAGCGCTTCTCATGACCTGAAGGCGGACATGTATGTCGCTTATAAAAATTAGTCGGGGAAGTCTCTCAGCATCAACACCATTACGCAGTGTCATCGATAGATGAAGAAATGACGGAGACAACCCATACAACAGATGAACATCATGAAGAGGCGGATGTAAAGGTTACGGAAGAGGAAGTAATACAAAAATTACCTGAAGACAAGGTAATCAACGATCCAACGCTTGATGGGCTCGAAGAAATAAACCTCGGCTCAACATAGCACCCGCATTGCATGCGTATTAGTAAACACTTGCAGGGAGAAGAGAAAGAGCGGATGATTCAGCTACTTCGTGAATATCATGATGTATTCGCTTTCAAATACGACGAAATACCCGGCCTTGATAGTGGTCTGGTAGCTCACAACCTAGGTGTCTCGCCTGAATATAAACCAGTCATGGAACAGAGTTGTAATTTCCCGGACAAGATAGAGCTAGCCACCAAAGAAGAAGTAAAAAAACTACTTAAAGTAAGCCCATTCAACATGCCATGTGGTTAGCCAACGTTGTCCCTGTAGCAAAGAAGAATGGGAAAATTCGATGTTGTGTTGATTGTCGAGATCTAAATCGGGCTTGTCCTAAGGATGACTTCCCAGTACCAAATATAGATATATTGGTGGATAACACGTACAATCACAAAATGTTTTCATTCATGGATGGTTTCAGCGGTAACAACCAAATCAGAATGGTGGCGAAAGATGCTCACAAGACAGCTTTTCAAACGTCGTATGGAAACTTCTATTATGTCGTGATGCCCTCCGGACTGAAGAACGCGGGCGCGACTTACCAATGCGCAATGATAGCCATATTCCACAATATGATGCACCAAATAATGGAAGTATACATGGATGATATCGTGGTAAAATCAAGGGTCCGAGAAGATCATTTAGATCCTTGAAGCGCGTCTTTGACAGATATAGGAAGTATCACCTTAAAATGAACCGCTCAAGTGTGCGTTCGGCGTCACTTCCGGGAAGTTTTTAAGATTTGTTGTTACGGATCAAGGCATACAGATCGATCCAAGTAAAGTAGAAGCAATAACCACTATGACGCCGCCCGCAAACGTGAAGGAATTACAAGCTTTTATCGGACGGATTTGATATGTTCGAAGGTTCACTCCCGGGTTAGCTCAACTACTGTCCGCATTTTTACCATTGCTAAGAAAGAATAAACAATTTGAGTGGGGGGATGAACAACAATGCGCATTTCAAAAGCTCAAAGAGTGTTTGATTAGCACGCGTGTCTTGCGACCACCTATTAAAGGGGAGCCTCTCTACTTATATATAGCATTCAAAAATTTAGCAATCAGAGCTTTGTTAGCCCAAGATCTTGGAAATGACCAACTATATCTGATCTACTACATTAGTCGGGGACTCAGGGAAGCGAAGTTTAGATATTCAAGAGTGGAGCAAGCATGTTTGGCACTCATGTACGCCACACAAAAACTGCGACCATATCTGCTAACTCATGAAATCATAGTAGTTGCGGCAGCAAATCCGATCGCCTATTTAGCCACAAAACCACTCTTGTCTGGTAAAACAACTCGCTGGTTATTGCAATTATCCGAATTCGAGTTGAGGTATCAACGACCTAAAGGGGTCCGCAGAAAAGCAATCACAGCTTTTCTTGCTGCATTTCCAGGAACAGAGGTAATGGAAGAAAGTGATGAAATACCCGGGGAAGTTGCAGAGGCGGAAGAAGAAGAGCGATGGGTGATGTTTTTCGACGGATCGTCATATGGTTTTCAGGGAGGAGCTGGAATTGTGTTTGAGACACCCACACAGGATCTATTTTCGTACGCATTCAAATTGGATTTCGAGTGTAGTAATAGTATAGCATAATATGAAGCTCTGATCTTAGGATTATGACTTGCAAAAGAGCTTGATCTGGGAGCAATAGATATAAAGAGAGACTCCAAAATTGTTACAAACCAAGTTACGGGAGAATTCCAATTAAGAGAAGCACACCTGGCCCCTTATCGTGCAGAAGTACATGAGCTCTTAGCAAAAAGAGGGAGTACAGTTATAGAGCATACGGGTCGGACGTCTAACCGACACGCTGACGCGTTAGCTACTCTAGCAGCATAGATGCGACTAAATGAAGCCGAAGAGGGGACAATGGTAGTGAAGAGAAGAGCGTTGCCGAGTACCTGGAAGGAAGATGCACTTTTCGAACAAAAGGACGATTGGAGGCAAACTTACATCGATGACCTGGTCAAAGCTACTGATAAACAACTATTACCTTCGAAAGTGCTTAAATAATTCGTTATGGTACGAGGGGCGCTCTACTATTGAACACATGGAGGAGCACTTTCACGTTGTGTCGGGAGAAAAGAGGTGCAAGAGATGTTGGACCGCGTTCACGAGGAATCCTGTGGGCAAATAGGCGGTGTATCTTTATATCGTTCGCCTACAAAGAATGGGTGTTTACTGGCCAAATATGGCAGTCCAGTCAGCGGGAGTACAAGACAAGTGCAATGATTGCCAAGCGTGTCCGTAACAAGCTGAGGTGTGTATTGCAGAAATAGAATATTGGAGACAGCCATACATAGAACATATCAAACATGAACGCTTAACACAGAATAGACAAGACGCTTTAAAAATCCAGCGGAAAAATACCCGTTTCTTCATGAATGAAGGTGTTTTATACAAAAGAATTTACGGAAATACGGTGCTGCATTGCCTATCCAAAGAGGAAGCGGAGGTGGTAATGGCTACAACTCATAACGCGGAACATCAGGGCATGCAGAAACTTTTACTCCAGCATTATGAAGGTGGGTTTTATTTTCCTACTATGGAGTTTGATATGGCAGAACATGTAAGGAAGTGCCGGCAATGCCAGAGTCATGGTCCGTTGATTCGATCCCCGCACACATCGCTACACAGCATCGTCACGCCTTGGCCCTTCCACAGCTGGGGACTTGACATCATTGGTCCAATAAACCCAAACTCGTCAGGGCGGCACAAATATATCGTCACCGCGACTAAGTATTCTTCAAAATGGGTGGAGGATATCCCCCTGCACGACTACACTGGTGTCACCATCGCTGCATTCATCAAAGAATACATCATATGCCGGTTTGGTGCGCCAATGATCACCCGATCAGATAATGGAACCTCTTTCGTTAACAAAGATGTCAAGGATTTACTTGATCAATATGGGATCAAATTCCAAACTTCGACCGCTTATTACCCCCATGGAAATGGGAAGGCGGAAGCTACTAACAAAACATTGTTGAAGATATTAAGTCGAACAGTGCATGACCATCACAGGAGCTGGCATGAACAGCTACCGCTAGCTCTGTGGGCATATCGCATCTCTAGGAGAAGCTCGACTGTAGCCTCGCCATATTTTCTAGTATACATGGAAGATGCAATACTGCCAGCAGAGATAGCTATTCCCTCAGCACGAGTAGCGATGGCTAGTCTCACCACCCCGGACGAAGTAAGTTGGTTTGCTCACCTTGACACATTAGAGGAACGACGGGCGAAGGCTGAATGATTCGAGGATAAGTATAGACAGAGGATAGCGAACCACTACAACCAAAAGGTGAATAGGCGTACCTTTTCAGTAGATGATATAGTATTGAATATCGCTCCACACGTACAACGAGATGCAAAGGCTGGAAAGTTCGTCGCAAATTGGGAAGGTCCCTTTATGATCATAGAAGTCGTGGAAAGCGGATACTATTACCTCAAGCGGATGAATGGATCTCAGATCAAAGCCCCTATCAATGGTAAACGGTTAAAAGCCTATTATGCATAATCCTTATCCTAGTTATAACGAATGGAGGATGGCCAACTATGAATAAAAGCAAATTTCTTCTTTCAGTATTATGTTTTTCCACTATCCTATAGAGAGTAAATATCAGTCCCGAGTATGGCTGGGATCCGTGCATGACTAATGAAATGCATAATATCCCCGAGTATGGCTAATCTACGAGTATAGCCAGTGAAAATGAATAATAGTCCCGAGTATGACTAGGTTTCGAGCATGACCAATGAAATGCATAATAGCCCCGAGTATGTGATAGACGCATTTATGTGTCTATTTTAGTCTCAATTCTCTGTAATGTTAGTACTCGATTTTGCCCTTATTTTGGTATTTTATGTCTTTGTAGGTGTTTTTGGAGAAATAAGCTTTTGCGGCGAAATTGGCTCGAAAAGTGGTTTTTGCGCTCGTGGGAGAAAATTACTATACGGACCCCCATTTTGGATAAGGGGTACCCAAATTACTAAGGGGCGACCACTTGCTATTCGCACCCCTGTACTGGATAAGGGGCAACCTTTCTCCATCATTTGAAAAGCAGAAATGGCGGGAAAACTTGACAGTATCTTGGCAGAGTTTTGGGTCGAGATTTGAACGTGATTCAATGAGATTCAATCGCTGATTCTCATGGATTGGACCTGTTATAGATATACAACGTTGTTATGGGTGTTCTTATGGGCTGGATTTGGCTATATACTCGGCTTGATGTAAAACAGGGCAAGAGGAAAGCTATGGGTTGGAATTGTTCGTTTATGGTAATTACGTGGAAGTTTAGGAAAGAATATCTCTACTGGATTTTCTGGATTCGATCTTGTGATAACAAAGAAGAGTTTGGTTAAGAAAGGGAAGCCGTGTGAGAGAAAACAGGGAGTAAGGGAGGCGTGAAGAATAAAATCCCGTAACTTCCTGAGGAGGAAAAAGAAGGATTTACTCGAGATATTATTGGTCTTGTGGTATATATAAGAGCTGTTGGGAGGTCAAGAAAGGCATACGGAGAGTTTGGAGTGAAGCAGAGGCGATAAATCACGCTGCAGGAGGAGTTGTAGCAGCAGCAGGTGAAGAGGAAGAAGAGAGTTGCAGACGACACTTTAGAAGTGTCGTTCTGAAGAACACGAAGAACAGACTCGCGGAAGCAATCTTAAATTCAACGACAGAGTCAAACAACTATCGTTCTTCGACAGTCTTAAAAACTTGTAACAGTGACGCTTGTAACACCACTACAGCGTTACAAATCTCTGTTTAATACAATTTCTTCAATAAAACACCTTTTTGAGCTATGGATTATTATTTTGTGCGTGTTTTTGATATGAGGAGCTAAACCCCATCGCTGGGATGACGGAGGAAGCCAATTCTCATCACCGTGGTAACTTTATTTAATTCTTTTTACGACTTTTGCATTAATATAATTTGAATTATGATTTTAAATTAATTAGTTGTGATTTAGTTTGATGGGTTATGCTTAGCTTAGGTGTTTTGATAATCCATGCTTACCATTTACAATTAATGTTTTATAAAATCTACCTTGGCAAAGATTTAGAGTCAATAACTATTATTTTTGGAGCTATAATTGTCAAAGATATAATAATTGAACCATAGAAAAAGAGTTCGGTGAAATCCTGATTCCCAGTAATCTCTCAATATTGTTTTATTTGCTAGTTTTAGTATTTCTTTCATTAAGTCTAAAATCAAAATCTTTAAAAAAAGTCCGAGCGAACGATACTCTACTTACCACTTCAAAACTACATTAGTTTTTGGCGCCGCCGACGCGGACTTGTAATTAGGTTTAGGTTTTAGGTTTTACATCAGTTTTTTTTAGGTTTTGTATATATTTTATTTTTATTTTCTTTGATTTTACTTTGGGTATTTTTGCTTTTGTTGTGCAGGTTTTGCTTGAAACGAAAGTGAAAAGTTGGACTTGCCATAAAAGGAGAAAACCGAAGCTTTTATTTTTGTTAGTTTTTATTTTCCTTATTTTTGGACTTGTATATATTGTTTGTGTTTATTTTAGTACTTTATTTATATAAAAAAAAAAAAAAACACTGCACACACCAATTGCATCTCGTCAGACTACCGAATTTAGGAAAACTAGTGGATTAGTAAGCTGAACCCGTTCCTTGGGCCTTATGGGAGTTACTAGCTGAAAGTCCACAAACCTCAGCCTCGTACCTTTGGGTATATTTCGCTGTAGGTAACCCAAGCTTACCTAAATTAGTTAGCCCAGCATTTGCATGTGCACATTTTGTTGAATTCTTGTATGCCAGAACGTAAGAGAGACGCTCTAGGACGGTTTATGCGTGAAAAACCTAGAAGTGATATTTTAGGAAACAAGAATCTCGACTACCTTAATTTAGAAAGTCCTATTTTTGGACGTTCTTCTCACGTGAGGAAAATATCCTTAATACTTCTAATTTTGCCAGAATGGTTGAGGAAAAGGATGATGAGGTCCCGATAAAACTCTTAGGGATCGTTTGAACCCGTCTAGGGTAGTGCGTGACCCAGGTGTAGTTCTACCAGCTTCTACGGTCCAGTTTGATATAAGACATGAGACTATTGGCATGCTACGTAAGTTTAGGGGGTTAGAGAATGAGAACCCGTATACCCACATAAGATACTTTGAAATGATTTGTGACACAATGAACTATCTGAATTGTAGTTGCAGGAAATCCTACACTACACCCCTCACTAGAATATACACAATTAAGTCATTTTAAGATGAATGATTATGATTTCTATTGATTGAATACTTGAATCTTTACAATATGAAATAGAAATGAGTTAAAGAATTACAATCACTCTAAAACTTTCTCTCTCCTAAAGACTTGCTTAACCATTCAAAAAGAACTTTCTCCTCAACAGACTTACTCAACCCTTTATATAGGGTAGTATACAGTGGATGACAGCTAAGTTGTCCTTTATTTTCGGGAATGGCTTGCGAAATATCGCAAGCGTACAAGTATCAATTCTCGCGACACTCCTAAATTTCGCCATATTTTCATATCTTCCTCGTGTTCTGGCTGTTGTCATTCATTGCGTCATTTATTTTACTTCCTGCGATTCCCTCGCAATGTCGTTATTTATTAATCTCGCGAAGTATTGATGTTGCGATATTCTGATCTTACATCTTGCCTCTTCTCATGTCTTCTCTGCGAAGGAGAGAATGTCATGAGAACCAACATTTTGAGATGCCTCAATCGTCAATTTTCCATCAATTTTCTGCCGACAAGATTCCGTAAATTCAGGAATGACTGTTTACACGTATCTAAAATTTCCCTTTTTACCGGCACATTTAATGTTATCCGGTTACTCTTTTCTCGTCTATTTAAAGGCGGATTCCTTGTGAAAACATTTCTTTCCTTTTACTTCGTATTCTTCATCGTCTGCAACTTTTTTCTGTGCTTTTCTTCATCATCTTCTTCATCGTTTTCCTGCTACTATTCTTCTGCTACTGTTTCTATGGCATCAAGGTTCGTTAATTTTGCTGAATTTGATCATTTTGTGATTGATCTCTCTTATTGAAGCTGTTTTATCTTGATATTGTTCTTCTTTTAACGACTCCTCTGCCATTTCACCATTGTGAACCCTAATGTCTCCATGAGCTCGCAATCGAAATCCACTGCTTCTAAAAGAAAGCCTGCGAGTAACAAGGTATTTAAGAAACACTTATCTTTTAATAACAATATTGTTGCCTCTGTTTCTTATTTAGCTTGTACTTCGAGATGACAAAAATGCTTGATAAGTCCCCCAAGAAGCCTCGCCATTCTAAACCCGTTGCGCCTTCTGTCACTTTTCCTACATTCAAACTTACAACTCCTACTGCGATATCTTCGCAAGAAATCCCTACTACTTCTCCTAAAGATAACATTTCTATGACTGAACTTCTCATAGATCAACTCCTTCATAACAGTCCCATTGCGAATGAGCCTATTTCTTCTTCCATTGTTAATGCCTCTACCATTCCTCCAATAATTAACCCTCCCGAGATTTCTTCTTCTCGTGATGTTCCTTTAACAAAAGATAATTCATCTCTTCCTTCTTCTATCACTGTTACTTCCTTTTCTGAGCAAATCCCTTACTCAGGAAAATTTAGAAGGAATAGATGTGGCTTTCAAAGTCCTATCAGATATTGTGAACGATGCTAAGAAGACTTCTGTCGATCCTATCAAGTATGATATTTGCGAGTGTTGATGGTGGATTTTCGTTTAAGGTTATATTTGTAAAAACCAGAGAAAATCATGCGCTGACATCTTGTAAAAGATAAAGCCATCTATAAGTGTTGGATACTCCCTCACTTGATTCACCAAGAATGGAACTTGTAGCAACAGTCCCATTCTGTGAATTTCATATCAGCCTTGTATTTCCTGTACTCATTATCAGTGTGGCATGACGACTGAGTGTTACTCTATATGAGTAACACTCACCTCAAGCACTATAATGAAACCATGTACGAAATACCCGTACGGGTTGATTCTCGGTGTGTTATACTAGCCCGAGCCCTCTCGGTGTGTTATACTAGCCCGATTGAGCCCCTCTCGGTGTGTTATACTAGCTCGATTGAGCATCCGGCAGACTGACCATATCGGTCCGGATATGATTCGATCGCAGTCATCCAACTCCACAAGCATGATTGGATGACCCCGGATCAATTCCATCACCCCCAAGCGGGTATGGAATACACACAGCCCGACCCCGTATGGTCGACCATTGGCCTTCGCTTGCCAAGAAATCGTCCATACCAAGCATTATGGACGGAAAAACCCTAAATTAGGGTTTGCGGCATATTACATGTGCCGCAAAACGGTCTCAACCATCCATCTTCGCAGGTATAGATGGAGGGTGTAGATGTAGACTCAAAGGGCCGGAGCATGTCGACACAATCACCATGTGACCGCCTACACACTTGACCAATCGGTCAAAACCAACCATGATTGGTTACAGCAAATTCGTCCGCCTAAATGAGCATGGTCGCACGGCTTTGAAAGCCAAAATTAGGGTTCAAGCCATCACGCGCGTCCATCTTCTCCGGCACGAATGGAGGGTCACTGATTAGATTAAGCAGGTCCGGTCATACCGGCATGACCACCGTGGGCCCATCTACCTCTTCATGCGGTCGGCCAAGGCATATCACGCCTGGCCAATCCAAAACGCCCGCTCAAACATGCGTGGATACACTTCCCAAATTGCAAATCGATCTCGACCACTCAACTTCACCGGACGAATGGGTGGCTTAGATCACGTTTTCATGGGACGGTGAGACATGGGCGTGAACATCAGCCTACCATCTTCACGCCAAACCAACCGGCCAAGACCGACCAAGCTAGGTCGTCTTGGAAAACGCGCCGGAAAAGAGTATGGCGCGCGGCTTCTTGCGGTATCAAACTCTTATCGCAAAATCGATCTCGACCACTCCTCTTTGCCGGTCAAATTGAGTGGCCCAGATCGCGCTTTCGTGAGGGAACGGAATACAGGCACCTACACCATCATGCCGTCTACACGCATGTATGGTCGGTCCTCTCAAAATCCTTCCCATACTTTGTTTCGACCAAGGCCGAAGAGTGATGCTTGCGCACCTCTTCAAAAAACCTAATATTCATTAACGGTCGCGAGATGAGTGTCTCAAAGCTCATCTCATCCGTCCAACTTCACCACTTGGTTACACAACCACTGTCGAGAGTCAATTGGTCGATGGCGTCATTACCCATCGCCTTACCACACCACAATGCGATACTGCATAAAATACACACGATACTTTACAAGTATCAACTTCCTCAATAACGCATTATTCAATCCAACATTACATGCTACCTTTCGTGGATCCACGATCCACATTCCAGACATCAATCATGTCACAAACGGGGGATACATGCTTTGGGGTATTGGTGCAGCGGTTTACAGCGTGCGGCGTGCAACGCGCCATCACAAGAACGTGTTAGGAAGTCATGGGCGGTTAGAGATGAACAGGGAGAAGTGGGCAAGACTGGTCGTGTATCACCGACACACAACTCCACTACTCCATCATTCCACTACCTCCACTTCCCACGAGAAACGTGAATGAGGCTCAATGACTTGTATAAATAGGTTCTCCGCCCTATTTCAAACAAGACACGAGAACAACACAAGTTCGGACAAAACCAAGTGTTAATACAAAAACCGTGTTCAAACACTCGAGCACCGCTTGCATCAACCGTAAGCTTGCTCATCTTTCTGTTACAAGTCATAAGCAAGCCAACACCTTCACAATCTCAACACCTTCTTCGCTTCCCTCCCTAAGATCAACCCCATCTCCTTCACTTTGTGACCGAAACAAGTCCGGAATGGCCATTTCTTGGTTTAGGCCGGACTTGCACAAATTGATCTCTCGAATCTACAAGCACTCACCGCGCGAAGTGCATTTGTTGAAGGTTTAGATTCATTCCTCATCCACACCCCAAATTACCAAATTCTGCAGGAGTAGTTTTCACCCATCAACAGCGAGATTTTGAGCAAACACCTTGGTCCTGACAGAGTTTCGCAAACATCCTTGGAGCAAGAAATTACCACTTTGAAGAATGATCTCCAAGCTATGACTGCAAAATGTAATACTCTCCATCTTGAGAATCAAAAACTTCAAAATGTTTCACTGGATCGCGATAACCTTCGCAAGAAGAATGAAGAAATGAAAGGTATACTCTTGCCTCTGTACTGTCCATTTTTTTTTTTTTTTTTTAAGACTCAAGTCCTTGTTCGCCCTTCAAGCTTTAAACCAGAAACAAAAAATGGAGATATATCGATTGGAATCTCTTTGCTTTGAAGAAGTTCGAGTTGATAGAGATGCTTGGATGGAGCAATATAACCAATTAGATAATCTTCATACATATTCTGTTGATCATATAAATAATCTTTCTAAAGAAAATGCTGATTTAGCTCACAAACAAGACTCATTAAGTAATGACTTATCTCGCCTCTCTTATTCTTTGACCAAAGCTAATTTGGAGTTGGAAACTTTATCAGATGAGAATGGAACTCTTTCTCAAGAGAAGCGAACTCTATTAAACAAGGTGGCGATTTACTCGCAACAATATGATGTTTGTCAAAAATTATGTAAAGAGCAAGAACAATCTCTTTGTTCATTTGAAAACCAACTTGAAGAAGTTCTTTGAGAAGGATAAACTGATTCAGGGTAGAATAACCTTAAGTGTAAAAGCAAACCAATTCAAGGATCAATGTTCCAAACTAGAAAAGTCCAACTCTTCCCTTACAAAAGAAAATGCTTTACTTATTTCCAACGAAAAAAGTTGGCGATCACGTCTGAAAGGTTTAATTGGAGATAACTTTGACAATGCCATGGATCATTTGGAGAATAGTTGTTCAACTCTAATCCAACATCTTACCTCGCAGAAGGAAGGTAGTCATAGAAGTTGACTGCCTCATCTATTCTTTCTTTATCAAGCCTTCATATTTTTTGTTTGTATAATTCTTTTATTTTTGTTTTGCAGAGTCTGAGAAAAAACTTCACTCCTCCATTACTGCTTTGAAATCTGATTACTCAAAAATCCGCAACGAGAATGGAATACTCACTGCTTCTCTTGCACGTTCTCGCGATAGGGAAGAAAGAAAATTCGACTATATGCGTGACTGTAAAGATATAGAGAGTAAAAATCAGCAGAAAGCACTTCTTCGTCAATTTCATCTTAGAGCAGAAGTTCTTGTGAATAATGTTTTACTATCTAAATCTCTTGATCCTGTGTCTGTTGAACCTCTGGAAGTAAGTGATGATAAAGTTCCTAATTCTCCTGATAGCGATTTTGATTATAATACTGGCGAAGAACTCGAGAATGAAGAAACTGTCTCTCCCAATAAAACTGTCAATGATGATGTCGCGAATGAAACTGTCAATGAAGAAGGATCTGCTGGAAATATATTAGCTAGCGAAAACATAGATAAAGTCGCTGAAGAAAACCCAACATCCCCTTCTAGTGAAAAAGCTACTATTTGAGAAATGATTTTCTCTTGTAATTTTTCTTCTCGTACTTTTGCTCCTTTATGTACTTCTATCATCTTTTTTGATGTATGTACTCGTTTGCGTTACTCTTTTTTCTTTTAACAAGTATAATTTTAATAATTTTTGGTGCTTCTTCTTTCTTTCTCCCTTATGTTGAAATTCACTATTGCGACAAAATCGCAGGACGTCTTTACATTTTCATGTATTGACCCATTGATCTGGCCTTATCATTGTTTTTGTATGGTCTTATTTTGCCTTCCTAGTTAAAGGTCTTATTTTGCCACCCCTCATTTTGCATCAATATGACAGGTCTAAACATTCTTGCGAATATAAAATCCCGTGATATTGACGTCTTGCGACAAGATCGCAGGACGCCCTTACACTTTCATGTAATGACCCATTGATCTTGTCTTATCGTTTCTTTAGTATTTTTGCCTCTGCAGGATATTTCATTTGCGACAATATGACAGGCCTAAATGTTCTTGCGAATATAAAGCCCCATGACATTGCCGTCTTGTGACACTTATCAGCTCCCTAATGGAGGGTGCCGCCCTTATCATCTCCCTGGTTGCCCCTTCAAGGAGGCGTACATCGGCCATACAAGACTAGCTCCTCCCATCCGGGTCTTAACAACAACCGAGTTGTTTTCGCAGACCTCTTATCCCTTATACCTATAGGGTTTATGGTTACGAGACTGCACCCTAAGTGGAGTTTTCTTCGGGCGGAGTGCAACATATGCCAAGACTTGCCAAGAATGGCCGAGACACTTCAAATGCCCCAGGCACTCTTGGCTCAACCGTGTACCCCGGCGCCTTGAGCATACACTGACTCATTGGAAGAGACCCTCGGGCGTCCAACCAGGGTATAACCTTATATATATATAGTTGGAAATCCAAGGTATCTCTCCCGGATAGGCTTTCATGGGCCCCAAATCTCCATGACTCATGTTCCAGGAGTGGTGTAACCTTTTCACTGAGCCATGTTAAGAGATACCCCCTTATATGACGCACTTAAGGTCTTACATTTGCCTCTTACGAAATATCATTCGCGAACTAGGGTGTACGCCATAAAGGTTTGTCCCATTCACTCACTCATTCATTTTTGTCAATTCGTTCAATCATTCATTTTTGGTTAATATTTGTCAATTCATTTGCGAGATTTTCACACATTCTTTCTTGATTTCGCAATATCTCTGTCGCGGGAACATTTCATATCATTTCATTCATTTAACATTTCAGAATTTATTCTTTCTTTTCCATCTTCTATGGGTAATATTTATTGAGATATAATCTATTCCATGGTCTACCCAATCTCTGGCCCACATCTTTGCCTTCTGGATCCATTAATCTATATGCCCCTGTTCCAACTATCTCCTTGATGATATAAGGTCCATCCCACTTTTTCGCTAACTTGCCACCACTTTCTCGCTGATATATTGGTGTTTCTCGCAACACCATATCACCTGGTTGAAACTCGCGTGTTTTGACACGTTTGTTATATTCTCTGGCCAATCTTCGCTGATAATTCTCCATATGCTGTAGTGCTCTTTCTCTTTTTTCTTCTAACTCATCTAATTTAATTAAAATGTTACCCGCACTAAGATTTTTCTCCCAAACTTCTCTCTTTGTTGTTGGAATAATAACCTCTGTCGGAAGTACAACTTCAACACCATAGGTTAGACAAAACGGTGACATCCATGTAGCTTCTCGCCTTGTTGTATTAAAAGCCCATACCGCATTATGCACTTGCTCACACCATGCCTTATTATGCCCTTCTAGTTTTTTCTTCAATATATCAGCGATTGTTTTATTTGTTGCTTACACTTTGTCCATTAGCTTGCGGGTATAAAGGAGTTGATTTCCCACATTTTATTTTAAATGCATTAAGCAATAATTCTATATTTTGTCCCTCAAATTGTTTCCCATTGTCGGATACCAAGCTGTCTTTGGAATTCCAAATCTACATATTATGTTTTTGAATATGAAAGTAAAAATATCTTTGTCACGAATGTGTTGTACCGCTTTTACTTCTGCCCACTTTGTGAAATAATCTGTTGCGACAATCAAATATCTCCCTTGCCCCGTACACAGTAAAAATGGTCCTACAATGTCTAATCCTTCTCCTTCCTTTCGTGTTAAACATCTCGGGTGAGGGTCAGTGCATGTATTTTCTTTCTTTAACTAGTGTCCACTTCATGCACCTGGATATCGATCATTCCTACTTGGCCAATAATAACCTTGCATTTACTAGTGTTGATTTCGCCTTATGTGCTAAAATTACGATCTTCCGCCACTATGATTTCATGGTAGAAATCAATCAATAACATAAATAAATGCAAGAGAACATCCAAAAGGCCATACACTTGTTGAAGAGGTTAACGGCGCACCTGGTGCATGTATTTTCTTTAGTGTCTTTGACAATCTTCGCAACGTCTTGATATTTTTTTCGCATCTTCATGCATATATGGCCAATAATAACCTTGCATTTTAAGCCTTATGTGCTAAAGATCTTCCCGCCACTATGATTTCCCCAAGATCCCCACTGTGTAGCATTTTTAACACTGCTTCTCCTTCCTTTCGTGTTAAACATCTGAGTGAGGTCCATTAAAGGATCTTCGGTACAATACTCCGTCTCTTAATTCATAATTTGTTGCACGGATTTTTAATTTATGCATTTCTAATCTATTTCTTGGTGTTTCTCCTTTCATTAGATAAGCATGAAGTTCTGTCCTCCAATCCTCGCAATGGGATCTTTGTGCTTCCTCTTCTATGAGCATTACTTCTGCTTCTTCCTCTTCCTCTTTGTTGATTGATGGTGATTGAAGTGTTTGTATTTTTATGCATCTCGCGAGATGGATCTGTCATCATACTCGATATAAAAGCAAAAGCGTCTGCGAGTCTATTGTCTTTTCTTGATATGTGTCTCCACTTTATTTTTGGTATCTTCGCTGACAATTCGTCAACAAGCTTTTTGTACTTTTTCAAGGATGCTTCATTTGTAGTATACTCTTCTTTTATCTGACGAATAGCTAACTGAGAATCACTGGTAATTCTTACATTCTCCAACTTCATCTCTATTGCAAATCGCAAAGCATGTATTATAGCTTCATACTCTGTTTCATTGTTAGTAGACGCGAACTCCAATCTGAAAGAGAAAGCCATTTTATTGCCTTCTGGCGAAATTATGATGATCCCAATTCCGTTACCTTCTCTATTTGATGACCCATCTACCAATATTTCCCATCTATTTGGCTCTGTTAATAAATCCCTTGGATTTCCATGTTCTTCTTCTATATCCATCATTTCTTCCACTGCCTCATCTTCTTTCAATGGAAATTCTGCTAAAAAATCCGCTACAACTTGTGATTTTGGTGAGGATAACACTTCATATTTGAGTTTACAATGACTTACTTGAGCATTCCACCTTTCAACCCTTCCCGATCTTTTGAATTTTTCATCATTGACTCAATTGGTACTTTTGTCATTACCTTTCTGGTATGCGCTTCAAATAAATGCGAAGTTTAAACGTTAAGTAAACTAATGCCAAAATTAATTTTTCAATTTTTGAATAGTTTTTCTCTGCAGCATTGAATGTTTTACTGATGTAATAGATTGGTTTTTCCACCCCTGCGTCCATTCGTAATAATACCGCGCTTAGTGCATGCGAGGTTGTCGCGAGGTAAATTAATAATTCCTCCCCGTCTTCTGCTTTTTGTAATATTGATATATCCATTAGATGTTCTTTATTCCTTGCAATGCCTTTTCACACTCATCTGTCCACCTAAATTTCGTTCCTTTTTTAAGTATGTTGAAAAAATGTTTGCACTTATCAGATGATCTCGAGATGAATCTTCCTAGCGAAGCTAATAATCCATTTAACTTTTGCACATCTTTCATTTTTTTTTGCGTTGGCATGTCTCGAATTGCTTGTACCTTCTCCGGATCAACTTGTATTCCTTCTTTTGATACAATATATCCTAAAATTTTTCCAGATGCCACTCCAAAGGTACATTTTTCTGGATTTACTTTGATGTTGAAATGTCTCATTTGTTCGAAAATTTCCTTCAAATCTCGCACATGATCTTTTGCTTCTTTGCTTTTTATTAACATGTCATCCACATATACCTCTAATGTTTTATGTATCCATTGTTCAAACACTTTCTCCACCATCCTTTGATACGTCGCACCGGCATTTCGCAATCCGAATGGCATTTTTGTGTAACAATATAATCCTCTTGGGGCGAAAAAGGCAGTATGTTCTTGGTCTTCTTCGGCGAGAGGGATTTGATTGTATCCCTTATATCCATCCAGGGAAGATATCCTTTCATTTCCTACTGCTGATTCGACCATCTACAGAATATCTGGTAAGGGAAAACTATCTTTTGGACAAGCTTTGTTTAAATCGGTGAAATCTATGCAAATTCTTATTCCTTTTTTTCTTCTTCGGAACTACGACCATATTCGCTATCCATTCGGGGTATTTTGCTTTCCTAATAATGCCATCATCAAGCATCTTCTGCAACTCTTCTTTTATTTGAGGATGATATGTTGTTGCGATCTTTCTAATTCTTTGTTTGAATGGTCTGGCATTTTTATCAATCTCTAATTTATGACACGCTACAGATGGATCTATTCCAGGCATCTCATCCATATCCCATGCGAAGATATCTTTATAATCTCGCAACAAATCAACGTTCTTTGTTTCTTCATCTGCCTCCATTTTAGTTCCAATTTTTAACATCTTGGGTTCTTCTTTAGTTCCAATATTCACTTCCTTTGTTGGTTCTGCCGCAATGTAGCTAGCCTTCGTTTCTCCCATGGGATTTGGTCCTCTTATTTCCTTTGCGAGATCACTCTCTTCACCACATATTCCTTTTCCTTATTCCGCTCTTATCATATATGTTCTAAATTCTTCTTCCTTTTTTGCTGCTTTTGCCATCTTCTTGCGATCTTTTCGCCTCTTCACTCGTTCTTCATAATGTTTTAATTCAATTTGATGATACATTCTTCCTTTATCGGTATCTCCTCTAATTTCGCCAATTCCACTCGGCATAGGAAATCTGACACATTGATGAAATGTTGATGCTACAGCTTTTATTGCGTGTATCCATGGCCTTCCCAACAGTATGTTATACGGTGATTCCATATCTACTACACATAACGTCACATTTGTTTCAATTTCTCCCAACAAAATTCGTATTTTTATTTCCCCTTTAGGTTTTGTTATTGATTTGCCGAAACCATAGATATGACATGTTGCAAGAAGTCATTTCTTCATCTTTGTACCCCAATTTTTTATATGCATGATAAAACATTATATTCACTGAACTCCCTGTATCCACTAAAGTTCTATTTATTGCCCATTCTTCCATTGTTTTTGTTAATTTTCCTTCTACTTTGCTGGCACTTATCGTAATTACTAGAGGAGATGTGTGATTTAAGCTCTCTCCGACATCTCTCGTTGCCGTGAATATAATTCTCTGTTTTTCCCATTCTTCCAAGGGTAACACCTCCTTTGCTGCTATGATTTTCTTTCCTTCAAAATCTCTTTTATGTACTCTCCCTTTAATACTTTCATGAAATTCATTAACCATTGATTTTGAAATCATATTACATTCCATTTCTTCATTACTCTCTCTGATTCTAATTTTCTTCAATTTATCCATCATATTCTTGATTTTTACCGTTTTAATGACAATATCCAATCTTTTATCTTTAATCAATCCCTGTTTCTAGCGCCATTATGTAGTTGCAGGAAATCCTACACTACACCCCTCACTAGAATATACACAATTAAGTCATTTTAAGATGAATGATTATGATTTCTATTGATTGAATACTTGAATCTTTACAATATGAAATAGAAATGAGTTAAAGAATTACAATCACTCTAAAACTTTCTCTATCCTAAAGACTTGCTTAACCATTCAAAAAGAACTCTCTCCTCAACAGACTTACTCAACCCTTTATATAGGGTAGTATACAGTGGATGACAGCTAAGCTGTCCTTTATTTTCGGGAATGGCTTGCGAAATATCGCAAGCGTACAAGTATCAATTCTCGCGACACTCCTAAATTTCGCCATATTTTCATATCTTCCTCGTTTTCTGGCTGTCGTCATTCATTGCGCCATTTATTTTACTTCCCTGCGATTCCCTCGCAATGTCGTTATTTATTAATCTCGCGAAGTATTGATGTTGCGATATTCTGATCTTACACGAATGTCTCTAGAGATGTGCTTAGGTTACGTTTGTTTCACTTTTCTCTCTATGATAAAGCCAAAGAGTGGTATCATTTTATTCCTTCTAAAATAATTACCACCTGGGATGGTCTTGTAGAGGCATTTGTTAAGAAATTCTACCCGCACCATAAGACTGCATCTGTTCGGCAGTCTATTCAAACCTTTAAGCAGAAATTAGGTGAAAAACTTCATGATTATATAGAAAGGTTTAGTGAATTGTTATACCAGTGTCCACATCACGGCTTTGAAAAAGCCCACATGGCCCAAATTTTATATGAGGGCCTTGATAGTGAAACCCGTATGCGGTAGAAACAATTAGTGGTGGAGAATTTACACATCAAGACCCAGATGAATGTTTCGACGAATTCATCGAGTTAGCCGAGAAAACTAGGCAATGGGCTTCAATGAGAGAACCAGAAATCCTATCCATAGGATCGATGGAGTTGATTATGGGTCAGACATTCTTAGGCGTCTAGAAGCCTTAGAAATGAATCAAGGGTCACACCATGCTAGATACGAAGAGCAAGCCCATGCTCTTTATAACATCTCTAGGTTTGAAAACCGTCAGAGATTTGATCCATATTCCGATACCTATAACCCTGGTTGGAGAAACCACCCGAATTTCTCTTGGTCTAAGGGACAGTGTCAAGGCCAGTCTAGTAATTTTTAGGATTCTTCAGGTTTTGGGTATACTAAGAACCATTTAGGGCCAGATCAATATCAGAACCTGTCGGATAAAAAAATCATGAGCTTAGAAGAGTCTCTGGCCATCTTATCTCATAACAATGCAGAGTTTAAGCAAACGGTTGAGAAAGGTTTACAGGAAAACTCTCAGGCTATTTCAGAGCTAAAAAATCAGGTTAGTATAATTGCAGAGCTTTTGAGCAAAAGAGAGAAAGGCAAGTTCCCCAGTCAACCACTACAAAATACTATAGCAATTCATGAAGTATCCTCTAGAGAGAAAGAGTTCAATCATGTGAACTCTGTAACAACCCTTAGGAGTGGTAAAACGGTAGACAATAAGGTAGCCATGCCTAATAGTGGACATCTTTGTAGATCCACCTTCTAGTTCCCATTCTAGTTCTCAAGATGAGCCCCGAAGGAGCCATTAACTGAAGAGACTGATAAAATTTCTAGTGATGCCAATGTGGTTCCCGATAGGTCTCATTTTGTGCCTAGAGCCCCATATCCACAGTTGTTAGTTCCAACTAAGAGAGAGTCGACTTTCAACGAAATAATGGAGATTTTTAAGCAGGTAAACATAAATATTCCTTTATTAGAAGCAATTAGGCAAATGCCTGCTTATGCCAAGTTTCTTAAGGATCTTTGTACTCGAAAGCGTAAGCTTAATGTCCATAAGAAAGCCTTTTTAGCTGGTCAGGTGAGTTCAATCCTTCTGAACCAAACAACCCCTAAGTATAAAGACCCTGGATGCCCCATCATATCTTGTACGATTGGTAATCACATGGTTGATAAAGCATTACATGACTTAGGAGCCAGTGTTAACCTACTCCCGTACCATGTGTACACCCAGCTAGGTCTTGGTGAGTTGAAACCGACTAAAATGACCCTACAGTTAGCTGATAGATCTGTCAAAGTACCTCGTGGTGTCATAGAGGATGTACTGATTAAGTTTGATAAATTTATTTATCCAGTGGATTTCGTTGTTCTAGACACTCAACCTGTTCAGGACCCTAGTGCTCAAATACCGGTGATTTTAGGTCGCCCATTTTTAGCCACATCTAATGCTATAATCAACTGTAGGACCGGGCTTATGAATATATCCTTTGGTAATATGACCACTGAACTAAATATCTTTAATGTTAATAAACAACCTTCTGATGAATTAGGGGAAGTAAATATGATTAGCACTTTAGTTCAGGATCTAATTCAGGATAATTGGGACGACACTTTATTTGGTGATTCCTTAGATGAATTTGATGAGACAATTCTCTTAAGTCAGTTAGATGACCAAACTGTTGAACTAGAAGAAACTCTCGAGTACTTTAAAGACTCTATGGACCGTGAAATTCAAGCCATAGTGCTAGGCCTTACGGAGAGTGATGTTGACCCTAAGTTTGTGGGTAATGATCTAGAAGAAGCTCTTGAGTATTTTAAAAACTCCGAGGATCCGGAAATTCAAGCAATAGTTAGAGGTTTATCTGAGAATACTGATTACCCTAAGTTTGGGGTAGCGATGGTCAAATATCCATAGTAGAAGTCCCTAACTTGGGAATCGAGCCTAGTATACATGAGGTATTTCCCGAGTCTCTTCCGACTCCTCAACCTTTGATCCTCCCGATCTTGTCCAAGAGGAAATCCGGCAACTAGAAACCCATAGTTCGAAAAATCTGTTTGTCAAGACACTCATATGAAGCCCAAGTGGACACCACAGAAAAACTCAGTTGTCTTGCAGGAAACTTTGGATGAGGATGTGCTTTGTCTATTAATTTTTCTGATTTGGTACAGTTGTCTAATAATTGTGGCAATTTTATTTGATTTTATTGACCCACAGTTGTTTCGACTATTGATATATGATTTGAAAGGTAATTAGCCATTTTGTGGTATTTGACGTGTCTGGCTGAAGACTTTAAATTTAGCACTTCTTGGGAGGTAACCCATGCTCATGCAACACGGTAATATCTTTCCTTAAACTCTTTTGCTTCAAATGGTAACAGTTTCTCCTTTTCATGTTTTTAATTTTATCTTTAGAACATTGAGGACAATGTTAGATTTAAGTTTGGGGGTGTGGGAGAAACTTTTTAGTTGCAATAAATAAACTCCAGAGCCTAGAAATTTATGTTTATTAAGGATGGCACTAACCAATCTAAGTGGATGGAAGTATTTTGGTTGTAGGAGTTGAGGAACCAATCTGATTAGATGGAAACATCTAAAGAGTCTATTCATAAAAGCACAGAGCTCAGGTGTTAGAATTAAAGAAAAAACATGGTAGTTTCGCCATATCTCGTTGAATCCTTTTCACTTCTATTTTTTGTTTGTTTTCTTCAAAATATGTTTGTCAAAGTGATTAGGTGGGGCTCACGATTCAAGTTGTTACCACTGCTAGGGTGAAATAGAGTGATTGAGATAATAATAATAATAAAAAAAAAAAAAAAATTGAGACCAGACCATCAGACCAACCGGAATAAATTCAATAAAGTCGACCACTGGAACCCTTGTATATGCCAGTTGTGTTGACCTAGAGTTAGGATTATCGACCATTGGTTCCCTTGTATATGCCAATGTGTTGATATTAGTCCAGACCAATATCTCAGTCCATTAGGATAGGTTCGTTTTGGCAGTGGCCTTCAGACAGATATGAGAAACACCGTTCACATAGACAACATCAAAACCATCTACGTTTTTATATATCCATTTCTTACTCTATCCATGTGATTGGTCGACTCCGGTTATGATGTCCAGAAACTATCTGAGTAGAGCTCTGTGACTTATATATGAATTTTAGTATGCTTGAGTGCAAACTCGTGTACAACAATTGGAATTTCGCATCAGGGTACTTCCACCTGTATTCAATAAGTATGCCAACCAAGGAGATTCTTTAGTGCCTTCCAAGGTTCTGCGTAGATAGCTAGGGTCTGGAGTAAAGGTTTTGTGGGTATATCTCTTGTAAACCCTCCCGAGACTATAACTCGGCCACTAGGGCCACCTAGGGGTTTAAAGGCTTATTGCATGCGCTAAATGCAATCGACGATGCCTGCGACGGTGAGTTAGGATTTTATTTTTATTTGATTTGATTTGCTCGGGACTAGAAAATAATAAGTTTGGGGGTATTTGATAGACGTATTTATGTGTCTATTTTAGTCTCAATTCTCTGTAATGTTAGTACTCGATTTTGCCCTTATTTTGGTATTTTATGTCTTTGTAGGTGTTTTTGGAGAAATAAGCTTTTGTGGCGAAATTGGCTCGAAAAGTGGTTTTTGCGCTCGTGGGAGAAAATTACTATACGGACCCCCATTTTGGATAAGGGGTACCCAAATTACTAAGGGGCGACCACTTGCTATTCGCACCCCTGTACTGGATAAGGGGCAACCTTTCTCCATCATTTGAAAAGCAGAAATGGCGGGAAAACTTGACAGTATCTTGGCAGAGTTTTGGGTCGAGATTTGAACGTGATTCAATGAGATTCAATCGCTGATTCTCATGGATTGGACCTGTTATAGATATACAACGTTGTTATGGGTGTTCTTATGGGCTGGATTTGGCTATATACTCGGCTTGATGTAAAACAGGGCAAGAGGAAAGCTACGGGTTGGAATTGTTCGTTTATGGTAATTACGTGGAAGTTTAGGAAAGAATATCTCTACTGGATTTTCTGGATTCGATCTTGTGATAACAAAGAAGAGTTTGGTTAAGAAAGGGAAGCCGTGTGAGAGAAAACAGGGAGTAAGGGAGGCGTGAAGAATAAAATCCCGTAACTTCCTGAGGAGGAAAAAGAAGGATTTACTCGAGATATTATTGGTCCTGTGGTATATATAAGAGCTGTTGGGAGGTCAAGAAAGGCATACGGAGAGTTTGGGGTGAAGCAGAGGCGATAAATCACGCCTGCGGGGAGGAGTTGCGGCGGCAGCGAGGTGAAGAGGAAGAAGAGAGTTGCAGACGACACTTCAGAAGTGTCGTTCTGAAGAACACGAAGAACAGACTCGCGGTAGCAGTCTTAAATTCAACGACAGAGTCAAACAACTATCGTTCTTCGACAGTCTTAAAAACTTGTAATGTGATGACGCTTGTAACACCACTACGAAATTACAAATCTCTGTTTAATACAATTTCTTCAATAAAACACCTTTTTGAGCTATGGATTATTATTTTGTGCGTGTTTTTGATATGAGGAGCTAAACCCCATCGTTGGGATGACGGAGGAAGCCAATTCTCATCACCTGTGGTAACTTTATTTAATTCTTTTTACGACTTTTGCATTAATATAATTTGAATTATGATTTTAAATTAATTAGTTGTGATTTAGTTTGATGGGTTATGCTTAGCTTAGGTGTTTTGATAATCCATGCTTACCATTTACAATTAATGTTTTATAAAATCTACCTTGGCAAAGATTTAGAGTCAATAACTATTATTTTTGGAGCTATAATTGTCAAAGAATTAATAATTGAACCATAGAAAAAGAGTTCGGTGAAATCCTGATTCCCAGTAATCTCTCAATATTGTTTTATTTGCTAGTTTTAGTATTTCTTTCATTAAGTCTAAAATCAAAATCTTTAAAAAAAGTCCGAGCGAACGATACTCTACTTACCACTTCAAAACTACATTAGTATGGCTAGGCTCCGAGTATAGCTCGCAAAACACATAATAGCCCCGAGTATGGCTAGGCTTCGAATATAGCCTGTACAATACATAATCGTCCAGAGTATGGCAAGGCTCCGAGTATAGCCAATAAAAATGAATAATAGTCCCGAGTATGAGTAGGGTTCGGGCATGACCAGTGAAATGCACTATAGATCCAAGTATGGCTAGGCTCCGAGTATAGCTTGTAAAATACGTAATCGCCCAAAGTGTGGCAAGGCCCTGAGTATAGCAAATAGAAATGAACAAACACACCCGAGTATGGCTAGGGTCCATGCATGACCAATGAAATACACAGTATCCCTGTGTATGTCTAGCCTCCGAGTATAGCTAATAGTCACGGTTATGATTAGGTTCTAACGAAACACACGGTCGCTTCGAATACGACTAGGCTTTAAGAATAGCCTACGGAATAAATATCCCAATTTACTTAGGCATGGCTAAGACTTGTGCACGCTCAATATAATTCAAGCATACATCAAGCTTAAATAAGTTGATATAGCACACGCACGGACGCGCGGCCAAATACTCAGACATACTTAGCAATGGCGGATAACAGGAAACAAGTATTCCATTTGTCTTTCTAACTGACTAACGAAAAAGGGGGGGGGGGGAGAAGAGAAAAAACTAGATATACGATACATATACGAGAAACTAAATAGAACGATGCAACTCGATAAACGACATTAAAACTGTGCGTGCACGTTTCCACCGCCCACTCGCGACAACTAGTTTACGCTCCCAATGCTCTATTTGTGAACGTGCGTTAGCAAATAACTCAGATGCCTGGGCAGAAGCTATGGATCCTTCTACTGAAGGATTAATTTGATAAGCATCCAATAAGTACGCATACGGGTTCATCGCATGAAAGTACTGCGCTTGACTAGTTGCAAACATGTTCTCATATTTTTGCATAAGCCGAGCATCTCCAGCCATAGTGGCTCGTAGTATCTCTAGTTTTCGATTCTTAAGTGATACAGATAGTTCACCAATTGTCTGCTCAATACTTTGATCCATAACACTCTTTCTTTCTTCCAGAAATATGAACACATATATATAGTTAAAAAAAATGCTTTAAGATAATGCATGAAGTGCCCCATGAGCATCATTCATGGCTAGCCTAGTGGATTGTATGGAGCGTTCCGTCCCGATATATTGAAAATAAGTTGCCAAACGCCGTTCACGACAGTAGCCGCGATACTCAAGCAACATCATATCCGGAAATTCACCTCTGTTACGCGCTTCCATTACACGTTGGTCAGCATCCGCCAACCGTTCATGCCAATAAGAATTATCGATACTAAATATGTCATTTGCAATATGAAGCACCTCCAAAAGCCGGTTGAGGTGTCTTATTTCCAAAACCAATCGCACACTATAACGGTGCTGCCAAGTGGCCAAGTGATAATGCGCAACTGTGGCGCGTTACCAGTGGCTTGGCCAAAGTGTCAGAGGTGCAAGTACACCGTCGTAATGGTGCAATGCGAAGCTATAATAGCGCAACGTAAGCCATAATAGCGGTATTCAGTACAAGTGCATGTCTGAGTTGCAGCAAGAGAATGGCATGTGCAAAACAGGGTTTGGACATGGCCAAGGATGCGAGATTAGCATCAAGAGATGCCAAATGAGTTTGGCATGTTACATGTACAAGTGGAGTGCATGTGCGATGCACGTCGGCAGACAATAGACTCTTTTATACGCATACTCTATGTTCAAAAAAAAAACTGACGCTGCAATAAAATGTTTCTCAGCAACATACTAACTGTGAATGTATTTTTTTTTCATTTAGAACTACATTAATCAGAAATACATCACCCAACACTATCACATAATTTCAGACTTCTTGAAAAACAACATTTCTTGTACACGTTCCAGCAATATCTGTAAGAGCCCCATTCTTGACTAATATTTTTGTTGTGGTTCTTGAGACTCCTCTGGACAAAGCAACATACAACTGTCCATGACTAAACACATGTTCTTGAAGGTAAACACCAACATGTGGTATGGTCTGCCCTTGAGACTTGTTTATGGTTAGAGCAAAACTTGCACGCGAACCGGAAACTGCTTTTCGTGTAAGCTTAAAAGGCAATTTCGACTCTTTTGGAGGCTCCATGGGTATCCTTGGAATCAACACTCTCATCCCCGAGCAACTACCTGTAACAATTTACTCGCGTCGATGAAGTTTGTGAATAATCTTCGACACAATAACCTTGTGCCATTACAAAGGCCACACTTTGGATCAAGGTTTCTCAAGAGAATAATTGGAGCACCTATCTTCAGTATAAGCTTGTGAGGAGGTAATCCACCTGGAGCAATAGTGTTGAGAAAATCTTCTGTCCACAAATTCTTGGGGTCATCTGTTCACGTGTCAAAGGAGTGATACACTACCTCGGCTCTCCCTTGAAGATTTCAATAACTTTTCTCGATTGAGCTTTTCGACAACGTCATTCTTTGGAGTTATCAAAGCCCTCGACTCATATAAACTTTGTCAAATGCATTCTCTTCAAGTCTTGGAAAAACCTCGTCAATCAATCTCTTAACAGCTTTGCTCTCCATCCCATTCCAACACAATATCATCTGGAAGTTTCACCATCTCTTCTATAACATAAGGCTCAACTCCATCTCCAATGCGAAGCAAGAATTCTGAGAAGCCGGGATCCAACCTTGAACGCATGTTTTCTTTGAGGTGAATTACCTTGACGTGCTTCGAGAATATTGCATTGGTTAAGCATGCACTTACTTGCTGTGCTCGTGTGCCACGTTCAATTACAGGCAATACTTGATGGAAATCACCACCCAAAACCAAAATCTTACCTCCAAATGGTAGCTCAACCTTAGTTACATCTCTTAATGTCCGATCTAAAGCTTCAAATGCATATCGGTTTGCCATTGTTGCTTCGTCCCAAATAATCAAGCTGGCCTTCCGAATGAGATCTGCTAAATCAGTGTCCACAGGTATATCGCACGCAGATGTTGAGTCAGCTAGTACAGGTATCTTGAACCTAGAATGAGCAGTCCGTCCACCTGGCATCATGGTTGCAGCAATTCTGATGTCGCCGTTTGCAATTGCAATATGTCCTTGAGTTCTTAGATAGGCCAGATGCGCCCAATATAGAAAAGTTTTCCTTGAACCACCCGACCATCAATAAAGAATATAGAACCTTCGCGGCGAGAAACGGAGTTCACCACCCTGCTTAAGAGTTGATATACAATTACAAATCCATATACACAAAATACTAATATAAGTGTTTAACCTAAGCTTTCTATGTTATCTGTCAACTGAACACACTACCACCACTTCGTTAATTGCTACAAACTCAAAATGAATGACTCGTGGCGAATATAAGTCAGTAAAATTGAGATTAAAATATGAGTATATGCTGCAAGGAATCTTACCTGTCAAATGCTTGCCTCTGGTCGTTATTTAGCTGGCCGATAGCCGACAAATCTTCTAGAGGAATAGGAATCGATTTTTCTTCCATGACCAAATCATTTGTTCCTGGAGTGCCTACGTCTTCAGTGATGGTTGGAAATTGATACTTCTTCATCAAATCGGACCAAGAGTAGAACTAAGTTCCCGCAACAAAAGATTAATAACACCTTGTTCTGTGTTGGAGCGGAGGTGATCTTCAATCAGGTGTGGAAGAAATTCATCCCATAATTCGCGAACTCCATTTGGGTTCCATAAGGCTAACATCATGCAGAAAAGCCTTCTCAAAGACGAAGGCATCTGCACTTGTGTTGCTTCAAGAAGTGTATCACGCATGGCAGTATCACTTTCTAATAAACCAAGATGCTGTGCCACTTCCATGTATGTCGAAAAGGTAACAAAACCTACCTTCAGAAGGTCCTCATAAGAAGTTGGGCCCCTAACATGATTCAGTAGAAGTCTCAAATAGTAATTGTCAGTGCGAGTTGAAACAACATTAACTCTTCCAATGACTCTTTTGTTGCGTCTCCTTCTATTCCACTGCCTTAATGACTGATCCCATACATAATGCTCCGGAAATTCCTTATATAAAAGGGTTCTTGCAAACTCATCTTCTGCGTTTTTCTTAAAATACTCGGTCAGCTTTGTACGGGATGCCCTCTCTCGCGCAAAGACAGTCGCACAGTCCGCCCTTCTGGAAGTAAAATCTTTTGATGATCCTTAAGGTGTATTTGTAATGAGACTACAGGTGGGTGAATCTTATTCATCTGATACTTGTATATTCTCCAGAGTGCTTCTTGCGGGCAGATCCAACGGGCATCTACATACTGCTTGATCTCATCTTCGACATCTTTCTCGCTCGAAACCTCCATGCAGACACAATCTACCCCTTTCCAAACATATTTGTACAAATATTTCACGGATTTCACACTTGAGCAAATCTCCACATTGATATGGCAGTCGTACTTCTTCAAAATCCACGGATTATACGGTACGACCCAACTATTATTCACCACTTTCCCATTGTGGAGTGTAACTTCTCTACCATCATCCCGCCTTCTATAGATTGGGTACGAATCCTCGCCTTCTAGAGTTGTGGGTGCAAATTTCTTCGGAAACTTTTTCTTACACTTCCCATTCTTCTTACAAACACTATCATTCGACAAAGAACATGGCATATGTATCATGTGTTTCAGAACAGCCTCGTACAACTCTGGTTCAACATCTGGATCGGGTATTTCTGCTCGAACAACTGTATCATAGTCATCTGGGCTACGTAGCTTGTCTCTTTCATCGAGAATGATAAGAATATGTGCATGTGGTAGACCTCGTTTCTGAAACTCAATAACATGAACATGTGCAACAACCTTTCCTAAAACCCCCTTAGTGAACAGATCTTTCTTCAGTTCTTCAAACTTAGAATGAAACACTCTCGTTGTCAAATCTGGCCTGTCATGTGCATGTTGCCCTGGTTTTAAATTCTTCTGGATTTGTAGGATTACATGTCATGGTTATAAAAAAATCAGGTTTCCCGTACTTCTGAACCAATGCCATGGCGTCATAATACCTTTGATGCATATCACGTGGGCTTCCTGTGTAACTTGGAGGCAGAATAACCCGCTGTCCGATATCACCCGCAAAGAATCACCACAATTTAGAGAAATCGGAAATAAAAACTTGAATCTGGATGCAATCTCAAGAGACCTCGTTTAAGTCTCCCGTTTGGCGAGGCCGTGAAAGTGAAATTTGTCCTTATGGCAATCCAAAGGCATCTGATTCAGCAAACCTTGATTAGAGGTTTATGAAATGACGATTATTGTAGAAATGACAGTTTTACGTAATTCAAAACTTCAACTATATAATCATAGAAATGACAGTTTATGAAATGACATTTTCACACGACTACTGTAATGCGAAGTCAGTTATTGTAGTCTAACTTATATAATCATAGCCTTTGAATTATTGTTACCCGTATTTGCATCTGCCTTGTCAAGAGCACCAGAGTACCAATCAGCTCGGAATGTCCTTTGGTTATCTCGAACCCATCTCAACTTCATTGTTGAGATCTTCACGTAGTTATCGACCACGTATTGCTGTAGTAGTTTCCCAGCACGTAACAGAATCGAGTCATCATTTTCTCGGATCTAATGACATTAGGTCAATTGGTTAGCTAGATGCAGTCAAAGAATCTTAGGTCAGAGAATTTACTAATTCAAAGTAAATTAACGTTACCTGTAGCATATATGCATAATATGCTCGACAACTGATCCTTCTAGCGTTGTCGCCGAAAATTGTTAAATCCCAACCAAAACTCCCATAAGGAAGTAGCAATGGGTATTGAAGTGGATCGTAGAAACATGCTGTATCGGGTACATTCAAAAGTTTCCCGGAATTTGTTTCAACGATGATGTCCCTGGGAAGCACTTCACTCGGTTCTTCTCCGCCAACTAAGATAGCAGCTACTTGCGGTGATGTTGGCATGTTATATTGACGGCGATACGTTGGCTGCTCTTTTATATGTAGACGAACATCATGCAAGTCATTACCTTGTGCAATCTGGCGAATAACACGGACATACGGGTTGCATCTGTCCAACATTCCTTTCAAGATGGCAAGCACTTCCCTGTTAAGCGGTTCTTCAATTGATGTTGACTCCTGATCCTGATCCTTTCCCTTGTCATTCTTGGCAGCAAACTGTTGCTCTTTCATTCGGTTCTCTAATTCATGTTCAGTATCGTATATGTACATTTGAAGGAACCTTGGTCTATCACTTGGTTCGGGTATGAGACTCCCAATCTTGTGATACATGGTACCTTGAGCACGATATGTATACACTCCCTTTCTAAGATTAGCTGTGTTATGGTCGATACGTACCCCAATCGATGTGAAGGCGAAAACATGGTTGTATGCACAAATATTATGCCTAAAATGAAATCCAAGTTCTGACTGTACAGTATACAACAGCATAAGTTCTGGAGGTACCGGCAGATCTGGTAGACTGACTTTTCCATTCAAACAACAGAACTGATTAGTCTCATGAGGAAATAGCTTAGCTCCACAATGGTTACATGAGCTAGTGTTATCCAACTGCAGGCGTGGAAGTGAATGTAAATCAATGAAACCCCTTGAACAGTTATGAAATCCTATATTAGATAAACTTGTCCCCCTTCTTCTCCTGTTGCTCACTATACATGCAGAGAAAAGAATAATATGCGATTTAGTTGTCTGATCAGAACAAAAATTTAATAATACGTTAATTTAAAGATCAAAAAGACAATAAACATAAACTGTCTTATTCAATAAATGCTAACTCCAGAATGGATACTTCGCTGCAAGCATGTTCACATAGTCTCTCAGAAGATTCCTAAGTCTATTACTGGATTCAATTAAACAATATATAGACCAATTTAATTGAACCGTCAGTTTAAGACCCTGTAGTAAGAATATAGAATTGTTAAGAATGTCTTACCTCTTTGCAATCCTGATCTCCGTCTCTCATTGTTGTTTCCATGATTAGATTGAGGATTCTCCAATTGACCTACATTAATCATAAGAACGTGCAGTAAGAATTGTTACGAAGAATTCTAAAAGAAATCCCCACATACAATCTCGACCATCACTATATTTTCTAAACAATGTAACAATCACACCTCCCAGCAAACATGTTTGAGTTTTAAAATTTGTAAAGAATATACCTTCTTGCATATCCTCTTGGTGGCTCTCATCCAGATCATCTCCTGTATTGTTGATTTGTTCATCAAACTCGAGCATATCGTCAAATGTTGTATGTATGGGAGCTGCAGATTGAAAATTTTGTATGACTTGGGCAGTTATTGAATTGTATGTATATGTTTGATACAATAGAAAATTCAAGTACATACAACTTACCTCTGTGTTCAGGCCCCAACTCCATATACCCTTCGCTGGTATTCATTACTACCGTTGAGATGCGACCGATAAGTCTTTCAACTTCTGCCTGCACATGTTCATGCATAACATGTTCAAATAAGTTTGATGAAGTGTTGTTTGCTGATGATGAAGGAGGTTTCAACTTTTCCTTGGCGGCTTTTTTTCGATTACGATCACGCTCACGTTCTATTGACCTCTGCTCTTCCGTCATATTTAGCCGACGGGTTCTTTCTCGAACACGGTTCCTCTCTCGTTCACGGGCCAGATGTTCTTCGGACATGTTTTTCCTCCGAACTACAGAGATCCATAACAATACATGTAAATCTGATCAAATCTAAGCATTGAGAGTTATTAACTAATATTTTTTAGATGATTGTTGGTTTCCTATGCTCCACTGGTCTTTAGGAGATTAATCAACTAAGTTCGGCAATTAAATCTGCTAATAAATACAACATTACCTTGAACCAACGTCTCTGTTGTATTTCCGCATCCACTAAATCTTGGGCTTCGGCGAGGAATGAATCCTCCAGGTAAGTTAGACACTACACTTGCTGCACATGTAAAGAAGCTATATATAATAAGCTTATATTGTCAAATCCTTGCTTGTGGTTATGCAATGATGTTTTCAGCCAAACGAAGTTCAGCAACTAAATCTTCTAACTAAAGCATTACCTTGAACCAACGTTTCTGCTGTGTTTCCGCGTCCAAAAAATCTTGGGCTTCGGCGAGGAATGAATCCTCCAGCTGAGTTAGATACTTGAACATTTGCTGCACATGTAAAAAAGCTATCCATAATAAGCATATGTTGTAAAATCTTTGCTTATGGTTATGCGAAAAGCATTATTAAATCAGTAAACTTACAGCTTGTACTGGCTTCATCAATTCTTGTATTTCGATTTTGATAAGCACGACGCCGTCTTTCATTGAATGCATGTTTTTGTTGTTCGGTCATTTTCTCTTGTTTTGATTTGTATTGAGCACGCCACAATTGTTTTTGCCTATCTTGCATCTCAATAAGTCGTGGGCTTCGACGCACTCCATCTTGCGAAGAAACCATCTATTTATCTGTCTACAAATTAATTGAAGTTAAACAACAGTACCCTGTTGGGCATTATCACAAACATGAACATTTGCACAAACCATCTATCTATCTGTGTACAAATTCTTATCCACAACATGAAGACGGAACTAAGAGACCACTAAGCAAATGCTTATATGCTGGAAATTTCCAAGCAAGAAGGAATCGGTTAGTATATCAGGGATGAATACGCAATCATGTCGTTGTACATATCTACAAAACAACCTTTGGGAGAACTATACCCTTAA
Source organism: Papaver armeniacum (assembly GCA_023531295.1). Classification (NCBI taxonomy): domain Eukaryota; kingdom Viridiplantae; phylum Streptophyta; class Magnoliopsida; order Ranunculales; family Papaveraceae; genus Papaver; species Papaver armeniacum. Next base: position 135,657 of record JAJJWW010016864.1, on the reverse strand, counting down.
TATCCAACAAAACTGAAGAATTATTATATTTGCACTTTACATTAAGTTATCAACTCAGTGTATCTGCATAAACACTACGAAGTACCTGATACGTCATTAGTAACTAAGATATATCCCTAAACTACGACTTACTACACAACAGCTGTGATGATACAGCCTGCAGCTGCAAGCAAAACTAATGTAATGCTAAATTAATGGCACTATGTAGGGCATTTGCAAAAACAGGTGAAAGAGTTGTACATCCCCAATCTACTACATAATACACCTCATCTCAGCTGTAATGCTACCGCCTGCAACTGCAAACCAAGATAGGTGTATGAAATAATGACCTTCATATAATTTAAATGACAACAAAAGGAATGTGACTACAATTCTTTAAAAACCTATTGATAAAACCTAAATCAGTACAACATACCTAAAATTAGTGCCTAAGCTTACAAATCAGGACAAAAAAAAAACAGAAATGATATACTTGGTATGTAAACCTAAAATATCAATCAGATTGCATATCAATCAAATCACCAACACCTAATATCTAAATTGCATACCAAACTACACATGTCAAACCAAATTGGAAGTTCAATTGAAAACCATACACTTACTTACTGTCCAAACACAAATTTACCTATTTATTTTGCCCTAATTGTTAAACACCCAATTCCAAACAACCTGAATGAGAATAACACCTAATTTCCCCTATTTTGTTGTCTTGGTTTGGTTTAGGGAAACCCTATTTCAAGTAAAAATCATATATAAGTAAGAGTTTGGAATTACATACCTTATGAAGAAGATGAAAATTCAACCAAATTGAAACTAATTGGATAATCTCTGGACCACCATCCTTCAATTAAAATAGATCGATCGATTTATTTTTTGAAAGCAATCTGTAATTTGAGTTCGAGGGTTTTCATGGCTTCAATTAACAATAGATCGATCGGTTTATTTTTTTGAAAGCAATCTGTAATTTGAGTTCAAGAGTTTTCATGGAAGGTGTGAGGGAGAGAAGTTGTTAATGTTAATGGAGAAGTTGTTAATCTCTGGCGAGAGAAGCTGATGATGGATACGAAAAACAATAATGGAGAAGGTGAGGGAGAAGACGAAGATAAACTCTTCTCTTCGTTGTTATCGACTTATGTTGGGACTGTGAAAAGAAGAAGTGACGAAAAAGGAGGGGTATAGTCGGAAGTAACCAAAAAAATGCCACACGGAATTAGATTCCTATCATCCAACGGTTGCCATTAAAATTTAAGAGATCCAACGGCTGCTGTCAGTTAAATTGTTTGACTTTTCAATTGTGTTGCCATTGAAAAGTCATTAAAATTTATGACTTTTCAATCTACATAAGAATGCTCCTCCAACGTCCAATCCCTCAAAAGCGCCAAGGAAAGATGATCAAGTCAGGAATGCACAATCGCCTACTCAACGTCAACAGAATGATCAAGATGCACCTGACTTCCCCTTTTCTATTCAAGAAGTGATCGAACTATTGGAGGTTTGGATCCAAGACGGTGCGATCAAATTGCCTCATGTCAAAAAGGAACCGACTGAGGAACATATTGAAAATACACGCTACTGCCATTTTTCATAGGTATGTCAGTCATCCGACAAGTGATTGCAGAATCCTGAAGCGTATATTCAAAGAAAAGGCTGACTCAGGGGAATTGAGAACTGAAGGAGTGCACAGAAATCCCCTCCCAATCAGAACATTCGCACCCTCCGAGCAGCCGGTCAAGGAGGCAGTTCAATCCTTAATTGAGCATGTCTGCGAGTTGTTGTACTTGTCAAAGGCCCAAAGAGATGATATGTTTGCTGTACTGAACCATATCGTGTCAGGAAAACGACTAACAATTCAGGAAACACTCTCTGAACCGCCAATAACGGACAAGGAGATGTACGACTGGGGACTTCTCACTACAGTTCACCTCAAAGGAAATGAATTCAAGCGAGCATTGGTCGATGTTGGCACTGCTGTTAACATCATTCCCTTGAAAACCCTCAGGGCTGCTGGCATCACTCGACAAGAAGCAACTCACGCCCCTGCCTCAGTCAGAGACCACGAAGGAATCTCCAGGGATTCTTACAATTACATTATTCTCAAAATGAAAGTTGATTCAACTTGGACTGAAACCAAGTTTTTCATAATCCGAGAAGATCCAGGATACGACATGGTTTTTGGGCGAGCATGGATTCATGATGGAAAGGTCACTACAACATCTTCAATTGCACAATCCTCTATCGAGGAAAGCTCCGACTCATAGGAAAGCTCCAGTTTAGAAGAAATGGAAGACACTCCACCATTTAAGCATTTGGGAAAAGTCGAATCCTTGATGGAACTCACACAAAAACCTGAAGAGAGCGCACATGAATTTGTCAAAAGGTTCCGCACTCAGGCAAGTCTCATTCCCACTCATGCATCTATATTACCAACTTTCAAATATGCAACTCTGGTCAAGGGACTTGATCATGCTCGTGACTCGGCTGTCACCAAACGTTATGAGTGGTTAGCCTCACCTCAGCAATACTTCACTAAACGGTTAGACGCAGAACCTCTCCCAGTCTATCATCTCACTAACACGGTCATTGATAGGATAATGACTGAGTTTCACAATTAATATCCTAAATACTCTCATTTGCACGAGTGTCCACATGTGCCGCAGAATTGGAAACCTCCACCAACGTGGAATCCACAAGGAATTCTAAACCAGGAGAAGATATTCAAGGCACAGGCAACCAAGCCTAACAAATTTCATGAAGGAGATTTGATTCTTAAGGCAACCAAACGCAATTTGCATTCCACGAAGAGTTCTAACTGGGAAGGACATTTTATGATTGCTAAGTCAGTTGTTGGAGGATATTAGAAATTGGCTGACATCAAAGGCAAGACAAGTATACCAGTAATTCATGAGAATTGTCTCAAGATCTTCGACGCATGAAGCATTCAACATTGGGTGTTTTATGGCCAAGACAAACGCTCAAAATATCTGACGTTTGCATCTTAGGATTTTCTTTTACCTGTAATTTCAATTCCTTAAAAACGTTTGCAATACTTGCATCCAGTATTTTAATTCAGGAATTTATCAAAGTTCCTTACTTAAGAGAAATCTCTATCAAATCCGAAATCCAAAAGAAAATCCTCAGTCACTGAAAAAAAAACCCAAAACCTATCAAAATTCAAAACCAATCCAGAAATTCAAAATCAAAATCTCACATCTCTCAGAAGTTCAAAGTTCAAGAGATTGTGGAAAGAAAACTAAAGAAAGCTACAAGCACAAGAAAGCAAAGAATGGACAGAGTACTATCAACGTGTTCTTGGAATTCCGTCTCTCGGCCACCAGTATCTCAACTATTGAGCATAGCAAAATTTGGGAGACTCGTTGAATTCATGCATTTTAGCTTCCAAAGTAAGAGATATCAGTTTCTCCTCTGTTGAGAGTTTTCCAGGGAAATTTCTGACGACTGGAAGATGCAACAAAGCGACTACATCTTCTGAAGTAATTGTGAACTCTCCACATCTGCATATGAAGGTGTGAGTAGGAATACACCAACGAGCAAGCAAAGCCATGATACCTGGTATATCATGATTAATGATCAAATCTCCAGCAGCTTGAATGGCTCGACCACATGGAATGATGAGCGTCCATGTGGTGCCCAGTGCTCAAGTGAGCGTACACCAGGGTTTCCAGTTGGAGAGTTGGTGAAAGAATGATGATTAAGTGCCGGTTTCATCATTTATTGAATTACTGCTGGTTTCAACATTAGGCAAAAACCAAAGTATGAAAGATGGGGGACCGACTAAGAGAGCATGGGGTCGGCTCTTGGTGGTCACGGGACTAGATGTTGTCCGTTCGAGCAATCTCCAGGTTGGTTGGAGAGAGTTTGGGCCCAATATGAGCGATTGCGCAAATTAGGTCAAAAGTGTGAAAACGTGTGGGACCGGCTTTGTGCAAGCCCTAGGAATGACTTTGGTCGGTCAATAAGGCATGCACGTGTTGCCGTGGTGTCCGTGCCTCCGTACTGAGAGTTTCAGTATTTTCTGATGTGCATTCGAGCAACATTGTGAATTTTCAGAAGAGTTTCATCTTCACTGAAATTCTTGATTTTTGTTGGAATGAGCATGTATGCTCAATTAATTAATATTTTGTAAATATTAAAATAAGAGTATTTTAACATTTAAAATTGTCGTGAGAGGCTAGCTGGTCACGTGACCATGTTGGCTCTTGAATTTTCATGATTTGAGCAAAATTTGAGAAATTATGAAGAAATCATGATTTTTGCTCAAACCAAGGAGTTTCATGAATTCGAGGAAAATAATAATTATAAAAGACTAGGGATTGCAGGGTGTGGGACCGGCCATGGCTAGGGAATGGCTGGCCATCCATGTTGCCCGGTCCCGCACTCCTTTCCCTATTTTATAATATTATTTTCATGAATCCGTGATGTTATGAAGAATCCATGAGTTTTGTTGAAACGGAGGATTTTCATGAGTTTAGGGAATAGTAATTATAAAAAGCTAGGGATTGTGAGGTGTGGGACCGGCCACGGCTTGGGCATGGCCGGCCGGCTATGTTGCCCGGTACCGCACACCTTTCCCTATTTTATAATATTATTTTATGAATCCATGAAGTTATGGAGAATCCATGAATTTTGTTGAAACCAAGGAGTTTCATGAAACTGGGGAATGATTATTATAATAGGCTAAGGATTGTAAGGTGTGGGAATGACCACGGCTAAGGCATGGCCGGACGGCCATGTTGCCCGGTCCCGCACACCTTTCCTTACTTTATAATATTATTATTTTTCATGAATCCGTGAAGTTATGGAGAATTCATGAATTCTGTAAAAACAAGGAAAGTTGCTAAAATCAAGGAGTTTTTTCATGAGTTCATGAAATAACAAAATAGAGCAAAATAATGAGAGAAGCATGGCCGGCCGATGGGCCCGGCCCCTGGGCGCTCCTTATTATTTTATTAATATTTGTTGTTTTCTCCTGTTTTGCGTAGGATTCCTCATCTGTCCATATTTTTGGATGCTCGTTCGTGCATCCGGGTGCTCAGTCGTGTTGTAGTAGCAGGATTTCCCACACTACACCCCTTACTCGATTTTGCTTAATTAATCCATTGGAAGATGTAAGATCAAGAACATTTATTGATTGAATTCATAAAGTATTTACACAGGAAAATAGAATTATACTTAGAAGTTAAAACACTCTTACACTTTTCTCTCTCCTAATGACTTGCCTAACAATTCCAAAAAGATCCCCCTCTTAAAGACTCATCTAGCCCTTTATATAGGGTAATACATAGTGGATGACAGCTAAGCTCCCCTTTATTTTCGGGAATGTCTCGCGAAGTGTCGCAGATGCACAAACATTCGCTCTCGCGACACTTCTTAACCTCGCCAGGTCTCTCGTCTTCTTTATGTTTTGCCGGTCGTTATTCATTGCGTCGTTTATTTTAGCTCCTGCGATCTGCCTCGCGACAAAGGTTTATTAATCCCGCGAGTCTTGTACGTTGCGATATTATGATCCTACATCTTGCCTCTTTTTCCTTAAATATTGCTTGAAGAGTGATCTTTAAGGAAAAATCGTTGTGGTAGCAATCTTTGATTTTTGTTGATGAAGGAACGAGCAGAAGAATACTGGACTTCAAAAGTACGTACTTGCCTCTATTCTTTTGCAAAGTTCCGAAGCTTCTAAGAAGTATCATCTCCTATCTCTTCTCATATTTCTCCTGCGAGGGGAAGAATATCTTAAGATTTTTACAATATTGTTGCCGCGACTGCTTATCTTTAGAATCTTCAGTTTTGTACTTTTACACGGATTTTGATTATTAATGTCTTCTCTTGACACGTCTCTTTCAACCACTTTTTCTTGACCGTTCATGTCTCTTCGCATTAAATGACCTCGTTTTTCTCGAGGCTCTTTTTCCCTATATATAGTTTTCTTTTCCCCTCCTTTTCATCTTTTAGTTTGTCTCTGCAACTTTTCTTTGATTCTCTCCTTCCGCAATTTGCGCTCCTGCTACTGCAAATCTTTTCTTCATCCTTTCTAGCGCTGATCTTAATCTCCAATCTCCCATCCATTCCCATACTGATAAATGGCTGCCATCAGTCGTGCATACAAAGCTTCTTTTGAAGAAGTTCAACAAAAGTTGCTTGAGAAGGGTTTTACTTTATCAACCATTCCTGATCAAGAACCTTCATCTATTCTTTCTGCAAAGCTGTTTTCTGATCATCAATGTGATGATCAAAAGATTATAGTCTCGCTAGGTCAGATTCTCGCGGGACTTCCCATTCCTTTGTACAATCCTGAGATGCCTCTATTTTATGAAATCTTGGCCCATGAAAAATTCTCTCGGGCTGTTTATCAATTGAGTGGCGATTGCATTCGCCTGATGCTTGAGTTCGCGAAACCGCGGTGGGGCAAAGGATCTTTATACCCTAACTCTTCCGAAATCCCAAATTCGCAGACTTGGAAATAGCATGTTGAGAAATACACTTGTGGAAAATTTTTTTTCAAAATTACTCGGTGATAACTATGGTGAATGCGAAATCTCATTGGGCGTCATCAAGAAAAAGGATAATGTCTCAAGATAAATTACTCATGCAAGACATTGATTGGCACCTGTGCAATAATACTTCTCCTCGTCATTCCAAAGATGAGAAATGGTGGGTCGTACCCTTGATCTTAAACGGCCCTTACATCTCAGGTTCGCATATTCTTCCTGCGAATCTCGCGGGATATCATCCTTGGGAGTTCCAATGGCCTGAGAAGAAGAAAGAGGTGTGTTTTCGACTTCAAATTTTGCTTTCGCCACTTTCTTTTTATAATTCTTTGAGTTTGTGAAATCTTTCGATAACCAGGTTGAGAAGAAGCTACAAAAAGGATCCGTCGGAAGATACTCTGACATTACTTCGATCGCTTACGAGTGAAGTAAGAAACACTTCCTTTCTTCTTATTTAAAACAATATTGTTGCCTCTGTTTCTTATCTTTACGCGTATGCGAAGGTTGGAGTTGATGAAACTATTGCTGCGAAGATTAAAAGTAAGGGTAAAACAGTCGCTCGCAAAGACAAATCTTCCGCTCCATTATCTAAGAAACGAAAGGCTCAGTCTTCTTCTCGCCTTAGCTCAAACTCTGAATCTTCTGACGAGGATAACCATGACTCGAATCCTTCTCTCGCCCAGAAGATTCCGTCGACCAGTTCTTCTATGGATCAGTTATCTAGCATCTTCTCAGACTCTTTCCAAGGAATGGGAGATGCTCCCCTAGCTTCCCTTTGCAAGGTTCTCGCAAATGTGTGTAATGCTGCTTTACTAGAGGGCAATAATTCTTTTAATGGAGCCTCTAGAACTGTGTCTCCTGACTTCTTGAACGCACTTGGGTCTTTGGTATGCATGTAGTCATATTTCCCTGTTAACTTTAAATTGTTTAAATATATATATGTTTTAATGATTTTTCTATCTTCTTTTATAGGTTGGAAGAACTTCCTTTGTAGTTGCCTCAGACCTTGAGAGAAGACGCAACAGCCTTGAAAAGAAGAATTCCCAATTGAACAAGAGGATTCGAGAGTTAGAAATTGAAGCTGCGTCGTCTCGCGATAAAGACGAGAGAATTCAAAAGTTAAATACCGAACTTGACTCCCAAAAGGATAAGGTGTCCACTCTTCAAAACGCCAATCAGCAACTTTATGGTATAAAATTTTTTCCCCTTTTACTATTTTTATTTTATCGGTCGCATATTGTTACCTAACTTATTACTTTCGCAGATGTATATAATCTCTCCGATGAGGCTATTCTTCTCCATACATTTCCCGACCCTATGGATAATAACCTTCTTCTCGCTCACCTCAATGACTCTTTAAGTAGTTCATCGAACAAAATTAACTCTCTTTCATTAAATGAACTTCAGACCAAATATCGTCTTTTAGAAATTGAGCATAGATCTGGTTTAAGTGCTGCCAACCAATTTAAACGAATGTTTCTTGAGTCCCATAAAGAAACCAAAATTTTGAGGAAGAAAATTAGTGACCACATAGATGATAAAGATCGCATTGCTAATAATGGTGCACAGGCATTAGCAACATTTCAAAAATCTCTCCTTGAATTACAAATTGAGCGAGATGAATTGCTTCGCTGCAATTCCTTGCTTAGTGAGCGAGAAGATCAAATTCGTTCTCTCCTTGTTATAAACAAGGATTTTACGAATTCGCTGGGCTGCGAAAGTTTTAGATAATGCCGAAATAACCTAGGTGTTGATGTTAGTCTTCACGCCGAGCATACTTCCTTGGTTAAAGATATGATATCCGACGAGAAGGTTGCTTATTATACCTTATTGCTTCTTATTTCGTAGTATTGCTTGTAAATTGTTAACTTGTTATTTCTTATTTGCGAATGAGAAGAGGCTTCGAGTTAGAATTAGAGAGCTTGAATCTGAAAAGAACAACTCGCACGGAATTTTCCAAATGAGAATTGAAGAACTCGAAACCGAAAAGAACAAACATCGAAAGAATCTCTCCTTCGCGAGAATAGATATTCCAGTTGAAGAAACAATTTCTAACGACAAAGGAGAATTTTAGTAATGATGCTGTTCTTTTTCGCAATGGAGGCATGGAGTATGTTTGTAAGGACCACAATATCCCTCTCGCATTCATATCCCCTGTCTCCTTGAAAAGGTTCCCGAGAATCTCGCCTGTCTCGACACGTTTCGATAGCGAGGTCAGGCGAAGAAGAAAATTCGCGATGAGAATAATCGATCAAGAATCGATGAAGAAGAAGAATCGCCAAAGAGATAACTCTTTTTGTTTTCTTTTTCTCTTTTGTAATATCTGTACATTTCTGTATCCTTATTATAGTGTATTTCTTGGATTTTTCCCCTCTAAATTCAATCTTCACTTCCCTTTTTTGGTAGTTCTTCCTTGTAATATAATTGGCTAACATTATTGATGTATAACTCTTTCATCAGAAGATGAATAACAATATTTCATCTTTTCCATTCCCATACTTGCCTCTCGTTATTTATCTTCAGATGGAAGATTTTAGTTGTCATCATGTATGTTGTTGAATATTTATTTTATTGTTATTGAAATATATCGTTGCGACAAGGTCGCAAGCCGCCTTTACACTTTCATGCAATGGCCCATTGACCTTGCCTTATCATTTTTGTGTGGTCTTCCAAGTCGGACCTCCCTAATTAGAGGTCTTCCCTCGCCACCTTTCATTGCGACAAAACAAGCAGGACGTCTTTACACTTGCATGTAAAGACCCATTGATCTTGCCTTATCATTTTCCAAGTATTTTTGCCTCTGCAGGATATTTTAGTTGCGACAATATGACAGGCCTATATATCCTTGCGAACACATAGCCCCATGACATTGCCGTCGTGCGGCGAAATCGCAGGACGTCCGTACACTTTCATGTAAAGACCCATTGATCTCGCCTTACCCTCGCGTTAGTATTATTGCCTCTGCAGGATCATTGCACAAATATGACGAGTCTAAATTCTCTTGCGAGAACAGAGCCTCATGACATTTGCGTCTGTTTTGACACCCCCCCCTAATGGAGAGTGTCGCCCTTATCATCTCCCCCGGTTGCCCCTTCAAGGAGGCGAAACATCGGCCATACAAGACTAGCTCCTCCCATCCGGTCTTAACAACAACCAGTTGTTTTCGCAGCCTCTTATCCCTTATACCTATATGGTTTATGGTTACGAGACTGCACCCTAAGTGGAGTTTTCTTCGGAGCGAGTGCAACATATGCCAAGACTTGCCAAGAATGGCCGTGGTAGGTTCATCCATCCCGGCACTCGCTCAACCGTGTACCTCGGCGCCTTGAGCATACACTCGACTCCTAAGAAGAGACCTCGGTCGCCCAACCAGGGTATAACCTACATATATAGTTGGGAATCCAAGGTACCTCTTCCTGGATAGGCTTTCATGGGCCCCAAATTTCCATGACTCGGGCTTCAGAGCGGTGTAACCTTCCCCCGAGCCATGTCGAGAGATACCCCTTATATGACGCACTTTAGGTCTTACATTTGCCTCTTACGAAATGTTATTCGCGAACTAGGGTGTACGCCATAAAGGTTCGTCCCATTCTTTTATTCATTCATATTTGTTAAATCATTCAATCATTCATGTTTCATTATTTGCTGATACTTATTTGCGAAGTATTCGCACAATTCTGTATTTTCATTTTTCTTTCTTAACTGAATTCCCATATACTCTTGTCTCTGAGATTATCGCACATCATTACTTCAATTGCTACTTTTTCTCCTGTTTTTGTTGATTATTCACTTCTTATGCTTTTTGTTCCTCATATCCTTTGCTTCTTTATTGCCATAATATTCACCTGTCTCTAGGCACTCACCTCGCGAAGTATGTTCAGTCCTTACTTCTACGGCATCCACCATCAATTCTTCCTTTCTCTGCTCATCTCTCACATGCTGTTTCCAACCCCTTCTTTTGGCATTTCTTTCTTCACAGCTTTCTACATCTACTTTATGACATTCAAATTTTTTGCTTTTGTTCCAACTTCTATAACAAATGTTTCCTTTCCTTTCGCTGACACTGTTCTGTGCATTTCTGGTGGTGGTGGTAATGTCTGGCCTTTTTCTTCTCCTCTTAGAAAGTGATTCAGCTTCCCTTGATCAATCATCCTGAGAATAATTCTCTTTACGTTTCTGCAGTCGTTTGTTTGATGTCCATGGAAGCGATGGTAAGAACAAAACTCATGACTTCTGTCGCTCCGGTGGTGGTTCCATCCCCGCGTTCCAAGGTGCTTTGGTACATCTTCCATCACAAGTATAGCCTCCCAGATCTTTTCCACACTAGCATTCAGTGGAGGCATCTTAATTGGTTCCCATACTATTCTCGCGCTTTCTCTGCCCTCCATGGTTATATTGCCTTCGTCCACCATAAGTTTCTTGCACATGATCTAGCCTCGAATCTTATTATTGCTGTTACGGTTATAGTAGTTCCTTTCTTGTTCAAATTCCTCCCGGTCATGGCTTCCCATAGCTACTATCTTCCGCTGTCTCTCATCAGCCTTCCCTGCTTGCTGTCCTTGCGAAGTGCTCGCCACTGTATTGATGAATTGAGGTAACAAGCTTGCGTTCGCAGCATTCGAGTTTGTGTTCGCGATCGGATAAGAATTCATTTCATTCTGTCTTTCTTCTAAGGCGATATATTCTTCCTGTAATTCTCGCAGTTCTGCCATCGTGATTGTATTTTTGACTCTAAAAATTTGAATGTATAACAAGTTAGTCGCGAAGAGAGCATTCACAAATGATAGGATGAGATATCTTTCCTCAACCCGTCCTGCCATTTCGCTACACATGGTTCTCCATCTTATTGTCAATTGCCTTAAGCTCTCGCCAACCCTTTGTTTCAATCCGAATACATCTTCAATACCTGGTCGTGAAGAGTTGTTACTTATGTATGCTCCTAGGAATGTGGCTTGTAAATGATTAAATGATGTGATTGTGTTCCTTGGTAAACCCTCAAACCATTTTAGTGCTTCTCCAATTAGGCTTGACGCGAAATATTTACACAAAGATAGCGTCATGATTCTCCCACTGCAACATACACCTCATATAGGCCTTGATATGCTGTACCGCACAGGTTGTTCCATCAAAGATGTTTGTTAATGCAGGGAGATTGCACTTAGGAGGTATTCCTCCCATTTGTACTTCTAGCGTGAAGGGGTTCTTCGCAGCTTCTGCGATGGCTTCGTCCAATTGTTTCCTTCCTCCTTCCCTTCTATTGTTCAAATCAATCCTCTCATTTCAGCCGATTCTCTTAAGATTTGTTCATTTGCCTCGAACTTGATTCTACTGGTCTTTTTAGCTCGCTTCTCTCCTTCTTCGCTCGTGCCTGTTTTGACCTTCTTGTTCATTATTTTCTTCTCTCCTTCCCCTCGCGACGCTCTTCTTTTGTTTCTTTCTTCAATTCGCACGCCATTATATCGGTTGTTCTCTCTTCTTGGCTGTCTCTCAGCTCTCATCTGCGCCCTCTCATATTCTTCATTAATATTTCTATTAGTACGATTTTGTTCCCTTCTTCTTTCGCGGTTATCATGGTTATTTTGCCGGATTGCCTCCTCCATCTCTTGATTTTCCATTTCTTCTCTTAGCCTTTCTCTCTCGCGAGTTAGCCGCGCTTGTTCAATGTAGTGTCTCTCAATGTCATCCTCGATCTCTCGGTTTCTTCTCGCTTCTTCTCTCCCGTGCAAGATTACTCTCCTTCAAAGAACTGGGTCATTCGGTTCTTGGAGTTGCATGTTTCCTTGATTTTCCCTATTCCGCTCATTTTGAAGATTTTCTGGCCGAGGAATATAACGATCTTCTATTTCTCCTCTTCTCTCGCCATGCTCTATATTCGGATTTTGTGTTTCTTCATCGGTGCTTTCATTGGTAAAGGTCTCCTTCTTTCTTCTCCATTCGATCTTGAACTTGATCTCACGCTACTTCTAGATCTCCTATTTTGCAACCTCATATTTTCCATCCTCAATTCATGATTCTGTCTTGTCAAGTTTGCTCGTTCCTCCGCCTCTAGCCGTCTCTCTTCGTGTATTGTTTGTCTCAATCTTTCTAATGCTTTGCGATTTCTTCGTTTTCTCCGTTCATTCCTTGCTCTCCTTGTCCATTGTTCATCACCGCTGCTCCTCTTCTCTCTCGTCTTCGAATCGATCTCCAAGTATGTACACTTACTCTATCATAATCCTCACCGCGTTTGCTACTCTTTGGAATTCGGTGGCTGATTTTGATCTTCTCCATCACTTCTCCTATTCATCCTTGATGATTCTCCCGTTTCATTCCTCCTTTCTCCAAAGAAGTCTCCCACTTCTTCTTACAACCGTTGATTGCCCTTGTACATTTCTTCTTCTAGCCATTTTTCTTTTTCAATGAATTCTTGAGGATCTTCTCCAAATCTTTTCTCTGTTAATCCAAATTCCTTCCAATTTCTACGTCAATCTCTCGCACAGTCCCTCATTTTCTAGCGCATATGTAGTAGCAAAGAGGATTTCCCACACTACACCCCTTACTCGATTTTGCTTAATTAATCCATTGGAAGATGTAAGATCAAGAACATTTATTGATTGAATTCATAAAGTATTTACACAGGAAAATAGAATTATACTTAGAAGTTAAAACACTCTTACACTTTTCTCTCTCCTAATGACTTGCCTAACAATTCCAAAAAGATCCCCTCTTAAAGACTCATCTAGCCCTTTATATAGGGTAATACATAGTGGATGACAGCTAAGCTCCCCTTTATTTTCGGGAATGTCTCGCGAAGTGTCGCAGATGCACAAACATTCGCTCTCGCGACACTTCTTAACCCTCGCTGTGTCTCTCGTCTTCTTTATGTTTTGCCGGTCGTTATTCATTGCGTCGTTTATTTTAGCTCCTGCGACTGCCTCGCGACAGCGTCGTTTATTAATCCCGCGAGTCTTGTACGTTGCGATATTATGATCCTACACGTGTATCATTTTCGAGTACACTTACACCATTTTTGTGGGCTTACTCAGTGCTGATCTAGATGCCCGGTTGTTGAGTATTTATTGCTAATCCATGAAATTCAGTGTAGAATAATTCATGGAATTGAATAATAAAAAATGAGTAGTTATTTATTATCAATTCATATGATCAGCTGTGGATTCGACCATGAATTCGGAATAATAAAATAGGCATTACCATTCCATGGGATCGTGGATTCGACCATAAAATCGGAGTAATAGAATTATCTTTTACCATTCCATGAGATTAGCAGTGAATTCGATCATGAAATAGGAGTAATGAGATAATATAAATTGTTATCTCTGCCAAATAGCTGCAACATTCCACACGAATGTCATCAGTACAATGGAATTAAAGCAATCAAACAATTACGATGCTTACAATCAACGTCTGCAAAATGGTAATTCTTAACTCTTACCTATTTACGACTTCACGAACTTAGTGATAACAGCGTAAAACCTCAAAACTTGTTCGTTCTTTCAAACCTGCAAAGCCGAGCAAAAATTTATTATTATTTAAAGTCAACATTGGCTTTTCATGAAACTATGAATAATTCACACAACCTTCCATGTGAATATTCGCTGATTTTTACGTGTACATACGCATAAAATCGTCAAACTTGCACATACACTACCAATTCATCAACTCATAAATTGTTGGCTTTCGAAAATTTTTCATAAATCAAAACTTGATTTCTATTTAATAAAATGTGAACAAGTCACGTAATTAAAAAAAAAAAAATCCGTGAGCTAAAAACTCACGTATTGTTTCATAAAAAATATACATTTTTGCTCAATCGAGCATCCGTCACGAAACCAGGGTCTTTTCTATTTTTTGTAAAATTCCACATGTTCCAAATAAACTTTATCATGAACTCCAGGTCTTTTCAAAACTCCTTTGACTCTAAGGATTATTATTTGTTACTTTTACGAACAAACCTACGTTTCCAAAAGTATTTGCAAAGTTCATGCTTCAAAAAACAAACTTGGGTTTTCATGAAACCTAATAAACAAAACTTTTACTGCAACTATACCATATCCATACAAAATTTTATGTATCTCTTCCATATTGAGGATTTTTTATTCGTTTCCTAAACTAACGAAAAACGGGCATTCATACGTTTTCTAAAATTCTTCATGAATCCTACGTACACATGAAACTATGGGATTTTTGTTTTGTGAACAACTCATGAATCATAAACACACAACAACAAAAAAAATATTCACGGACTTACCTGGTCGGCGCCGGCCGGAATTCTGCCGGACGGTGATCAGCAACGGGTGAGCTTCGACAAATTTTCTACCTCTCATGATGCCGCTCGCGTGAAGGTGGTGAAGAGATGAAGAAGCCTGGTCGGTCCAAAAATAATGATGAATTCTTAGGGCTTCACCCTTTTATATTAATTTTATTTCCAAAACCTAATAAAACACGGGGTTCCTTTTTTGGGCTCGGGCCCGAAAATCCTAAATTGACCAAAACTAGGCTTTTAACTGACCAAATCAGCACCACTTCACCTCTTCATGCTCGCAAAATAGCACTCTATCACACTATCAAGGTCCTCACCTGAACATTTGCTCGTACATGACACCATTGGAGCAAATCGAGGATTCTGAAACTACCTTTGTAGATTGAGTTTAACCACGATCTCGTCGGCTGAAAATCACCATCTAATGCTTACTGCGGAACATGACTGTCCCTCACAAAGCAGGGGACTTAATATTGATGGTGGATTTTCAACAAAGGTCAAATCCATAAAATCATGATACTGCATGTTTCTGATACGGCTTCAGGCATGTGACGATTCATATTTTACGAAGCCATGATGAACATGTCTTTCGAAAAGCCTCTGGTAGGCTTGCGAAAGGGGTTTATTTTTATGCCTACTTGTGATACTGCAAGTGCACAGTGTCTATTGGAGACACGGGCAAGCACAGGTCGATCCACAGGGAAATGGGGTGCTGTAGAAGTGATCTATGGCTTATTCTAACTGATTTCTAGTGAAGTGACAAAGTTGTATGAGCTGTGGTGTCGATACGACTGAGTTGAAGGTTACCAAACTAAAAGCAAAATGAAATATAAGTATTGAAATTGCAGGCACTAGGATTATCAAATCCACCACTAATTTAGGTTATGAGATTCAACTAATTTGAGTGTTCTTGCTCCTATTACAGGTAAGGGAAGTGTGTCAGGCTACCACTTACCTAAGGGGTTTCACCAGGGGATAGTTCAATTATCAGCTAAAGGTACTAACTCAGGGCACTAGTTTTCTAATTAAGCACAACTAATCAAAGGGTTAGCGAATGGTGGTTGAAGCTTGAGTGAAACACACTCACAAATGTTATCCTAACTACAATGGATACATGGCATCCATTGTGAGAGCAAAGCATTGATGTGCTGGAATTGAACTTCTCTTATAATTTAACATGCAAAAAAACTCAAATAAAGTTGAATATCAGAACAATGAACTAGGGTTTCATTTTTTAATCCTAGCAAGTAAATTAGAACATTACAAACATGATGAAAGCAGATTAAAATTGAAATGTAAACTAAACCCTAAAAACTTACTTAGTCCTCTCTCACATGAAAACATCCAATATATACCTCACAATCGCTCCAAACTGCAATTAATGACATACCCATAACTCTTTCTTCTGCCAATTCGGCTCTGGTAGCCTTGCTTGAGATGTTGGAGGAAACCCTAGCTCTGATTATCTCTAACTTAGCTTCTCGGGTAAAGGGAGAAGCTATGTGAGAGATAACCATGGCTGGGAGCGGCGTAGCAGGTGCTGTTGCAGTGGTTGTTGGTGGCTGGTACGGGTGGTGGTGAAGTCGGCTCTGCAAATTTGGTCGGGGAAGAAGAGAGGTAAGGGGTTTCTCTGATTTCTGTCGGGGGGAGGAAGAAAGAGAAGGGAAGATGGGAAATGAGGTGATGGTCGATGGATAAGGGTGTGGGAGGTTTTGCTGTGGAGCGGGTACAGCGAGAGACGATGTGAGGGGTGCAGCGAGCGTCGGATGCGGCGCGCGAGATCTGAACGGCTCAGGGAGAATCAGGCTGTTTTGGTGTTGAGCGGGAGCATCGAGTGTTGATGGGAAGGACGGAGCGACCGTTGGATGCATAAGATGGAGATCTCAACGGCTTAGGGTGATGTGAGCCGATGCGTGAGCGGGCTTTGGCTTTCTGCTCCATAGACGCTCGTCTCCAATTTTCTGCTCTTTTGGCTCCTCAATTTCTCCGAACTTTATTTACTACCTAAAAACACAAAATTAATTAGTACAAATATTTATTCTTGAAAACAAAGAAAACACAGAATCTGGGATAATATCTGATTTCTGAGCACAAAAGATGAGTTAAATGCCAATAAATAGATGTAGAAATATGCAATATTTGGCACTCATCACCTCCACTAGCTGAGCGTTTGATCCCTGACATTTCATTGTGCACTCTATGTAGAATAATAGAATTGGGCAGTCCTCCTACATAATTGTTTGTTGAGATGGCTTAACGCCTTCAGGACGTCGGTGATACTCACTGTTCCCTGACTACATGAGAGCAACTCCCCTCTACATAGAAGAACGATTGGGCGGTTCTCTGTAAGATTGAGAGCAACAGCGCCTTCAGGACAATGACACTCACTGATCCTAACTATGTAGAGCTACCATGTATAGACTCGGGTGTTCTCCGTAGTGTCGGAGAGCACCCTCAGGATTAGCCGTCTCCTGACTATGCACATAGATTAATTCTGTCGTGACATTCACCACTGAATTCCCAGAATAATCTATTATTGCTCCTATTCCATGGTCGAATCCACGGCCTGATCCCATGGAATGGCAATAACAATTTCTCCTATTCCATGGTCGAATCCACGGCATGATCCCATGGAATGGCAACAACAATTGTTCCGATTCCATGATCGAATCTACGACCTGATCTCATGGAATGGCAATAACAATTTATATTATCTCATTACTCCTATTTCATGATCGAATTCACTGCTAATCTCATGGAATGGTAAAAGATAATTCTATTACTCCGATTATATGGTCGAATCCACGATCCCATGGAATGGTAATGCCTATTTTATTATTCCGAATTCATGGTCGAATCCGCAGCTGATCCTATGAATTGATAATAAATAACTACTCATTTTTTATTGTTCAATTCCATGAATTATTCTACACTGAATTTCATGGATTAGCAATAAATACTCAACAACCGGGAATCTGGATCATCACTGAGTAAGCCCCACAAAAATGGTGTAAGTGTACTCGACAATGATACACGACTGAGCACCTGGATGCACGAACGAGCATCCAAAAATATGGACAGATGAGGAATCCTACGCAAAACAGGAGAAAACAAAAAATATTAATAAAATAATAAGGAGCGCCCAGGGGCTGGGCCCACCGGCCGGCCGACCATGCCCTAGTCGTGGACGGTCCCCATGCTTCTCTCATTATTTTGCCCTATTTTGTTATTTCATGAACTCATGAAAAAACTCCTTGATTTTAGCAACTTTCCTTTTTTTTACAGAATTCATGAATTCTCCATAACTTCACGGATTCATGAAAAATAATAATATTATAAAATAAGGAAAGGTGTGCGGGACCGGGCAACATGGCCGGCCGGCCATGCCTTAGCCGTGGTCGGTCCCACACCTTACAATCCTTAGCCTATTATAATAATCATTCCCCAGTTTCATGAAACTCCTTGGTTTCAACAAAATTCATGGATTCTCCATAACTTCATGGATTCATGAAATAATATTATAAAATAGGGAAAGGTGTGCGGCATCGGGAAACATAGTCGGCCGGCCATGCCCAAGCCTTGGCCGGTCCCACACCTCACAATCCCTAGCTTTTTATAATTATTATTCCCTAAACTCATGAAACTCCTTTGTTTCAATCAAAACTCATAGATTCTTCATAACATCACAGATTCATGAAAATAATATTATAAAATAGGGAAAGGAGTGCGGCACCGGGCAACATGGCCAGTCCCACACCCTGCAATCCCTAGTCTTTTATAATTATTATTTTCCTCGAATTCATGAAACTCCTTGGTTTGAGCAAAAATCATGATTTCTTCATAATTTCTCAAATTTTTCTCAAATCATGAAAATTCAAGAGCCAACATGGTCACGTGACCGGCTAGCCTCTCACAACAATTTTAAATGTTAAAATACTCTTATTTTAATATTTACAAAACATTGATTAATTGAGCATACATGTTCATTCCAACAAAAATCAAGAATTTCAGTGAAGATGAAACTCTTCTGAAAATTCACAATGTTGCTCGAATGCACATCAGAAAATACTGAAACTCTCAGTACGGAGACATGGACGCCACGACAACACGTGAATGCCTTAATGACCGACCAAAGTCATTCCTAGGGCTTGCACAAAGCCGGTCCCACACGTTTTCACACTTTTGACCTAATTTTCGCAATCGCTCATATTGGGCCCAAACTCTCTCCAACCAACCTGGAGATTGCTCGAACGGACAACATCCAGTCCCGTGACCACCAAGAGCCGGCCCCATGCTCTCTTGGTCGGTCCCCCATCTTTCACACTTAGGTTTTTGCCTAATGTTGAACCCAGCAGTAATTCAATAAATGATGAAACCGGCACTTAGTCATCATTCTTGCACCAACTCTCCAACTGAGAACCCTGGTGTACGCTCACTCGAGCACTGGGCACCACATGGACGCTCATCATTCCATGTGGTCAGTCCCTCTATCACTCATGACCTATTTTCAGCAATTCATCAATTGTTGAACAATTGCTCAAAAATTAGGGTTTCGAACAAACGCTTCACGGAATCATCATTCCGAGCAAGTTCAAACAACAAATGAATTTATGTTGATCCACGGGGATTAATTATACAATATTTGGTAATATACCAATATTTTAATATTTTATTGGGTTACGTTACCAATAAATATTTCGTCGAATTGAGCGACATTTGCTCAGTTGCTCAAATATTGGTCCAACTATCAATATTTAGTAATTTATCAGTATTTTGTCGGATTGAGAAATACTTGCTCAATTGCACGTCAAATTCTCAAATATTCAGTGATTCGTCGAATTGAGCAATACTTGCTCAGTTGCTCGAATATTGACCCAACTATCAATATTCAAGAACTTATCGATATTTCGTCGAATCAAGCAATACTTGCTTCGATTGCTCGAATAATCCACATATATTGATAACTCATCAATATTCAACAACTCGTCGAATTTACAATATTTGCTCAGATGAGCAACATTAACATTCATGAATCGCTGAGAATTTGTCAAACATGCTCGATTCAACAAAACCTAGACTCATTGTCTAATAGTCAACAACTGACAAACTAAATACACGTCTATCATGCAGACTCCACGATTCGTGAGACATCAATCACCTCAAATTGGGGGATAACAACTAGGGTTTTGGTCTGGCGGCCTACGACACGTGGATTCATCCATGACGAGAAATGTGCGTAAGTTGTGTCAACGGTTGAAGGAGTTAGCAAAGTAGTGGGTGCACGATCCGTCAAGTATCCACACGACGTGGAACTGACTTTACCACGATCTTCCATTTGCACACTCTCCCACTCATGAAACCGTCACACTTACAGGGATCAAGGTGTTCACAACTCTGACAATATAAATAAGTTTCTGAATCCATGATCGGGGACAACGTTTTTGGTCTACACAGAATTTCTCGAGTAAATACTCTCAAGAATTCATCAATCCATCAGAACTTATTCGAACTCAACATTTCACCAATTATTGCAGAAACCTTCTGTTGATGGTGGATTTTCATTTAAGGTTAAAATTGTAAAAACCAGAAAATAATGCGCTGATATCTTGTAAAAGATAAAGCCATTAATAAGTGTTGGATACTCCCTCACTTAATTCACCAAGAATGGAGCATGTGGCAACAATCCCATTCTATGGATACACGAAATTCATCCAGGTTGGAGCATGTAGCAACAATCCCATATACCCTCGTGAATTTCTAGCATTATTAATTAATGCGCAATCGCTTTATATTTCTGTACTCATTATCGGTGCGGCATGACGACCGAGTGTTACTCTTACGAGCAACACGAACCTCCAAGCATTATAATGAAACCATGTACGAAATACCCGTACAAGCCGACTCTCGGTATGTTATACTAGCCCGATTGAGCCCCTCTCGGTGTGTTATACTAGCGATTGAGCATCCAGACCGACCAGTATCAGTCCGGATATGATCGCAGTCATCCAACTCCACAAGCATAATTGGATGACCCCGGATCAATTCCATCACCCCCAAGCGGTATGGAATACCCACTTCCGACTTTCGCATGGTCGGCCATTGGCCTAGCTTGCCAAAAAATGTTCATACCAAGCGGTATGGATGGAAAACCCTAAATTAGGGTTTTGCGGCATATTACATGTGTCACAAAACAGTCTCAACCATCCATCTTCGCAGGTATAGATGGAGGGTGTAGATGTAAACTCAAAGGGCCCAGAGCATGTCAAAACAATCACCGAGGGCCCGCCTACACACTTGACCAACCGGTCAAGACCAACCATGCTTGGTCGTAACAAATTCGTGCGCCCAAACAAGGGGTGACGCACGGCTTTGAAATCTGAGAATTAGGGCTTTGAGCATCACGAGCGTCCATCTTCTCCGGCACGAATGGAGGGTCCAAGATTAGATTAAGCGAGTCCTAGTCATACCAACATGACCACCGTGGACCCATCTATTCCCTCACCCGATCGGCCAAGGCATATCATGCCCGGCTAATTCAAAATGCACGCCCAAACTAGCGTGGTCACACCTCCCAAAACCACAACCGATCTCGACCGCTCAACTTCGCGGACGATTTGGATGGCTCGAGATCACGTTTTTATGGGATATTCGAGTATAGGCGTAAACACCAGCCTACCACCTTCACACCAAGGCCAATCGGCCAAGACCGACCAAGATTGGTCGTCTTGGAACGTGTGCCTGAAGTGGGCGTGACGTGCGGCTCTTGCGGCACTGGTTTCCTGTCGCAAATCGATCTCGACCACTCAAATTCACCGGATGAAATGAGTGACCCAGATCATACTTTCGTGAGGTAATGGGGTATATGCGCCTACACCATCATGCCGTCTACACGCATGTATGGTCGGCCTGGCCAAAGTTGTATCCCATGCTTGGTTTCGACCAAGCTGAAGAGTGATGCCTACGCACCTCTTCAAAACCCTAATTTCATTAACGGTGAGATGAGTGTCTCAAAGATCATCTCATCCGTCCAACTTCACCAGACTTGGTTATACAACCCCAGTCGGGAGTTAGTTGGTCGGTGAGGCGTCATTGCCCATCACTTTACCACACCATGATGCGGTACAAAAATACACACGATACTTCACAAGTATCAACTTCCCGAATAACGATTATTCAAATTAGCATTACATGCTACCTATCGTGGATCCACGATCCACACGTTCGGACATCAATCATGTCACAAATTGGGGATACATGCTGGGTATTGGTCGGCGGTTTACAACGTGCGGCGTGCAACGCGCCATCACAAGAACGTGTTAGGAAGTCATGGACGGTAAGAGATGAAACAGGAGAAGTGGGCAAGGCTGGTCGTGTGGCACCGACGCACAACTCCACTACTCCATCACTCCACTTCCTCCACTTCCCACGAGAGACGTGAATAAGGCTCAATGACTTGTATAAATAGGTTCTCCGCCCTATTTCAAAAACAAGGGAAAAACAACAGAGGAAAGTGTTAATACAAAAACGTATTCCAACACCCAGAGCCTACTTGCATCAATCGTAAGCCTGCTCATCTTTCTGTTATAAGTCATTCATAGCTAACACCTTCACAATCTCAACACCTTCTTCGCTTCCCTCCCTAAGATCAACCCCATCTCCTTCACTTTG
The DNA here is from genome assembly GCA_023531295.1 of Papaver armeniacum. Lineage (NCBI taxonomy): Eukaryota > Viridiplantae > Streptophyta > Magnoliopsida > Ranunculales > Papaveraceae > Papaver > Papaver armeniacum. The sequence continues at coordinate 113,226 of JAJJWW010016864.1, read as the reverse complement.
TGACCGAAACAAGTCTGGAACGGCCATTTCTTGGTTTAGGCCGGACTTGCACAGATTGACTTCCGAATCTACAAGCACTCACCGCGCAGTGCATTTGTTTAGGGTTTAGATTTATTCCTCATCCACACACCCCAAATTACCAAATTCAACAGGAGTAGTTTTCACCCATAAACACCTTCAACATACCCACAATCCTTGATCATCACTGATCCCACACAATTCTTAGCTTCCTTCCTACAGATCAGCCCATCTCCCTCTTTGAAGCCGAATTGACTCTAGAACGGCAATTGCCTTGGTTTAGGCCGGAGTCCTACAAATTGATATCTCGAATCTAAGCACCCCCTTTGCAACGGTGCATCTGTGTGAGGTTGAGCAGTTTGCCCGGTTCGAGGAGTCTCGACGACACGCTCGACTCTTCACTTTCCTAAAAAACCAGCGAACCGTTTTTCCCCATCCACAGAGGTGAGGATTTTATCCTAGGGAACAATGTTTTACATGTGTTCTAAGGAAGTATAAACTTGTTTGTGAACCGAAAAGGAAATTGCCAGGTGTTATTGGTTTTGTTATTCATTGAATATCTTATGAACAACCAATATGTGTGATCGAGTATAACCGCTCACAACTTATTTGTGTTCTTGGTAGAACTATTCACAATGGCCTGACTTATGTATTGGTTTGACTTTTATTAGTAAAACTGATCTTAAGTAGTCACCTGAGATGGTATGATCGGGTTTGTGATTTTATGTTTGACCAAATATGGGAAAGGGGAACCGATCCTAGTAAGAGGTGCAGTACATCACAAAGGGGAACCGATCCTTGTATGTGGTGCAGCAAGGTTTATAACAGAAAGGGGAACCGATCCTATGGACATGTGCAACATGTTTTTAGGAAAAGGGGAACCGATCCTATGGACATGTGCAACACATATAAGTTAGATACCATATATATGTGGGGAACCGATCCTAGTACCTAGTCAACCGAATTTTGGAAAGCTAGTGTGACTATGCACAATACTCACATGGAAGGTAGAACCGAAACTTGTTTTGGTAGAACCGTTAAACCCATGATTGTGATTGAATATTTGTTTGATCAATCACATAGTTCTTGAAAGTCAGATGAACCAATTCTAAACTTGTTTGGAAGTGTGGCAAATCGGTTTCAAGGTTGTAAGTGTGAAAGAGAACATACAAAGTAAGGATGTCGACATACTTTGAACACGTGCTGTGAATGTTTATTTCTTTAATTTTTCAAAGTTATTCCTTAATAACTAAGGGAAGAGAATCCCAGGATTGAAACATAAGTAAGTTAAGAATCTTTTAATTAAGGTTATTAATTTCATTTTCTAGGGAAATATAAGAATTAGTAATGTGCATTTACTAATTAGATTTTCCGAGAGATTTCGATCATTATTTTTGGACAGAGCATTTCCAGGAATTATGGAAACCGAATCTGTGCTTTAATGAATATCTTGAGAATATTTTCGGTTTTGGAAATTCCTTGGTGTCCAAACTTCCTTGTCTATAAATACTTGAAGTTTGCCTTTCTTGCAAACTAATCCTTCGTAACAACAGACTTCCTCTTTTGTTGTTGTTACTGGTGTAGCCGCCTATTCGGAGAGGAGAGTAACCTAATTAGGCGAAATCTCTTACGGATGCTCAGTTTAAAGTCTTCTTTGGGATTGAGAATCTCTAGCGTGTACCATTGGTGGGAAACTAGATAATTGCGGTTTATCTTTTGTTTTCGATTGATTTGATTAACTAATGATGGTTGAAATCTGATTGCACCTAGTTTGTTTATGCTTGAGAATCTTCTCTTCTAATATAAGATTCACTCAAAATAGTTCAGAGTTTCGACAGGGATCTTTAGACTGTTGTTAGTTCTAAAGACGATCTTGTGATAATCCATTGTTAATAGACTCTGTTCTGTGCGTGATTGATCACAAGAGATTCAAGTGATTGTATGCAGGTTTTTATTGAAGATTTAAAAAGATTTGAAGACAAAGAAGATATTGAAGATCTGACTTGGGTTTATAATCTTTGGTGTGCACAATACTTGTTTCGGTAAAAGAGGATAATTAATAATCGGTTTATCCTTGTGGTAGATTGGATTGATTAATTGAGTAGATCGGCATCAACACAATTCTTTGGATTAAGAGTGTTGTTGGCTTAATCTTAAACGATTACTTTGGTAATTGAACATAAGATAGATCTAAGGACCTGACGAAGGAGTTTATGTTAAGATAAACGTAAGAGCCTTTGTCCGACTCATATCACTTGGTTGAAGAGAGTTGATACCAAACAAATTTGTTGTTCCTTTACTGTTTGGAATACGAACCAAAGGAATTGTTTCAAGTACATGACTTATTTATAAGTTGGAGGCGTGGGAATAAAGACGGAACTAGGTGAACTATAGGTTTAGTTGCTTGGTCTCAACTATACGAAGTTAGGTGTAATTTTGTGTAGCGGCAATCACTGAGAGTATTCAATTGGACAAGGTCCGGGGTTTTTCTGCATTTGCGGTTTCCTCGTTAACAAAATCTTGCTGTGTCATTTACTTTATATTTCTGCATTATAATTGTTCTATTATAATTAAAGTAAATCACACAAACGTTAATTTCTATTTACTTGATAAGTGAATCCTATTGTGTTTGGTTAAGTCCGAACCTTTTTATCAAGTAACATACTTCGTTGTTGTATTGTCTCGATCTCGTATCCATAGACGATCACATGAAGTGTGAACCGATTAGTTGTATTATCTGGACTCAGTCCATAAACAATCACTTTCGGAGAAAGGACTTATAGGTATGAAAAGTTGTAGCTTGATGATATTTGGGTACCCTCGCCTTTTCAATTGGTATCAGAGCAGGAAAACACGAAAAGATCTAACAATCTGTGTTTGGTGCGATCCAACCTATAAGAATTGAATCTATTGTTTGATTCAGTTAACGTTATGCAAGAGTATGAATACTCAAAAGTTGAAGATGTTACTACTTCGTTGACTCATGATCCAGGAGTTACGAAAACATCTATGTCTATCTCTGATGAAAGAGAAGATGCTTATACAGAGTTGGTAAAAATCCTAAAGCCTATACAATCTTTGTCTTCTAAAGTACTCATTTTAAAGACAGAGTCAAATCTTCTTAAACAGGAGATCAGAGAAAAAGACATTAAAATGAAATGTCTAGCCAAAAAGAAAATGGATTTCACTGTCAAACTAGAGGCTCTTGGTAAATCTCTTACAGATAAAGAGACACGTTCTATGATTCTAACTAATGATGCTGTTGTGATTTCTTCTGATGAGGAAACTAAAAGTCCTTGCTAGACTTTTACAGATTGTGACAAAACCGGTTTAATCACATCTGAAACAGATCAAGATGATGGTAGTTTACCTAACTCCATCAAGTTAGAAGAGGATGAGAAACCAGCTTCTAGATCTACTTATGATCAAACGAAATCTTGTCCAAAGGAAACTTTGAACCGATTCCGTGGTGATTGTATGGAATACAATTTTTAGTCACTTGACAGGAAACTTTTACTTCTTCAACATACGGTGGTACAAATTTTGAAGGAAGTTTCTTGTCTCAAAAAACTGAAAAATTATTCCTCAGTAGAAAGACAGATTATACCACATCCCGATAAGATCAACTCAAAAGAGTCAGAGGAAAGAGTTGATAATCGCTTCTGGAAAAAGGTTCCTCCGCACCCATATCGAAACAGTTCTGGTTTTGATGAGGAACGACTTCAGAAGGAAGGGAAAGAGCAAATCTCTGCCAAAAGTAACAACCAGGAATTTTCGATAGTTGTTTCAGATGATCATCACACTAATGTGTAAAATAAGGAAGTCCTTAGAATGAGAAAATCTTATGAAAATCTCATTGAAATAATTATGAGAGATTTATCCATCTCTGAGAATTCTCACATTAGTACATTTTCTCCACATGATCATATCTCTAGAGTTAGAAAAGATCATCGTCTTGAGAGAAAATATTTTGGGCAGAAATTCCCGAAGAGAAACATGAACTATGTTTCTGATATTCACTGTAAGCTGGAAAAAGCTTACTCCGATGCAACTTAGTTGTGTCAAAAATTGTGCACTCTCATCCTTTTCGTGCTCATAAACTTGGATGGGAAAGGCACAATAAAACAGGAGCACATGTGTTTTGTGTAGTTGTTTATCATAAAATTCTGTGACACTATATGGATAGTTGCGAATCCATGGTTGTCTGAAAAAATGTTCATGTTTAACATGATCTTCCAAAAAGAGGTTTTATTTAAAATTTTTGAATTTTAATAAACCTTCCAACCTGAGAAATTCGGACTAAGGAAACAAAATATATTCTTTTATATTTTTCGGATTTTCCAGAGGTATTTTGGTTCGAAAAGTTGTCTCTTTTAAAAGAGAAACTTTCTCTTGTCTGTATTCAGAAACCCTGATCAATCCTTTATATTTATTTATTCATAACCGAGCATGCCTCCAATGACTCGCAGTGCCTCAAAGGCTAATAAGGAGGAAGCTCAAAAGGTTGAGGATTGTCAAGGAATCAATACAGAGAGCAAGAAGAAGGGCATATCAAATATCATGTCTGATTATGACTCTGATAGTTCAGTTGGATCACTAGATGAATCATGTCTGTTGGCTTACAACCTACAAGATCCAACCAAAACCAAGTGGATCCGTTCTGATAGTATGATTGAATATATCCAAGGTTTTTAGGAACTAAGAACCAATCTCATTATAACGGTTTGAAATCAAGATTGGCTCAAAGATAAGATTGAGGAAACAAAATCTGACATAGCTAATATGAAGGTTCAAGTTGAAATACTTGAGAAACAATAAGTGGTTGCAGAAAAGTCTCTTGAGACATGCTTTAAGAGTTTGAACACTGAAGAGACCTCAGTGAACAACAAGAGCACCACTAGAGATTAAGTTATATGCTGTAATACTTAATCTAGAATAATAGACATCAATTTTTGATTTTTTTCATTGATTGTATTGGTCTATTATAAATAAAACTATTATGAATAAATTATTATGAATAAAATTAGTTGATTGGTAATTTTTCTTGCGATAGTTTTCGGTTTACTTAACATGTGATTGAATGCTTTAATCTTATTGCTATGTATGTATATGGTATGTTTGATTTTGGTTTTACTACCTTAATATCCGATCTCATATATTGTGAACCCTTGTGGTTTGGGTGACTTTTTAATTTAGCAGGATTAAGTTCTAGCCCATGTTGGTAGGCTTTATCAAAGGATCATGAGGGGTTCTGGTAGAAACAATATGTGAAAAAGTCACAATATGTTGAATCGGTTTTGGTTTAGCATAAAAGCATATGTGTTTCGACGGTTTTCAACTTTTGCTTGCAATTGTTAAAACCGATTTTCAACCTTTCTCTGGTAAAGGTTGGTTGTTGTTATTCTTTTGTTTTTGCATAAGGATGTGTTGATGGTGGTTTTTAGCTTAGGGTTAAAATCGTAAAACCTTGCATCCGATGTGACGTCACTCTGCAAGGAAACAGAGCCACGTGTGCTAACCTCTCCACTGGCAAATTTATTGAGCCTCTCAATATACTTACATGAAATTTATCCAGACTGGCGAACCCCAGATGTTCTGTAAATTTCGATGCCTCGCGCATATTCACTTAATATAAGTTCCTCTGAATGCCTTCTATGTTATGTTCTCCGGCTAAACTCTTAATGTTGATATGGCATGACGATTCGTGTTCACTCGCAACAGAGTAGCACGAATCTCCAAGTATCAAGAATAAGATCTCTGCATAAGGTATTCAATCGGAAAAGCATCTTTGCTCTCGGCAATGAACTTAAAAGAGCTCTGTGTCGACACATAGAATTCAATCAACCTTACTAACTTGCAGAAGTCAGGGTTTCACGCCTCGCGCAACATACTAGACCTTGCTTGTCAAAAAATTAAGCCTAGGCAAACTAGGTAGTTAATCCGCCATGGATTAGCAGGTGCAAAACCTCGCCCTGAATTAGAAAAAACTGGGAGCCGTAGCAGCAAAGGGAGGCATGGCCTTGCCATTGTCCACGCCCCATCCTAAACCGGCCCTATTTCCCTCGACCAATCCGGTCGCTTTAAATCCGCCGCAGCGCACCGGAAGTGTGGCCACGCCCCAGCTTGCCGGCCCCACTTCCCATCGACCAATCAGGTCGCCCTAAATGCGCCACACGCATTCCGAATGAGGCCGGACCCATTTTTCTTACTAGCCCCCAATTCTTCCAAGGAGAATTCTTCCACGGCACCTTGGCCACGCCAATCCCTAATTCTTCCAGGGAGAATTCTTCCACGGCGCCTTGGCCACGCCAAACCCTAATTCTTCCAAGGAGAATTTTTCCAACAGGCGCCAAAACTTGGCCACGCCAAATGCTTCCAAGGCACCAAGATTTGGCCACGCCAAATCTTTCCAACCACGCCAAACCCTAACTTTGGTTGCGAAGCAGTTTTTAGCTTTGGCCATACCGCAACGTCTCTGGCATACCACTATGCCGCGGCTACTCTCATGCCGCCATGCCAGGGCTACGCCACCGGCATGCCATTAGCATGTGGCCGACGCCACTTCACTATACAACAAGATGTGGCCATAATCAATGACCATCCTTCTTCATGAGATGCAATCTCAGCCATCCAAGTTCGCCAACGAACCGATAAGCTCACGACAAGTTTTAGGCGACTAGCCAAGACGAGCCTAGCATTACATGCTATTTACCTGCGGCAAGCCTCTCAATTTTAACTTGCCACACGTAGAAAAGTGCTACATGTTTCCACAGAAACACTCGAGACATCAAAATATGTCACAAACTGGGGGATGCTCATCAGGGTATTGGTCTGGCGGTTTACAGCATGCGGCGTGCAATGCGCTCGTTACAAGAAAGTGTCATGAAGTAGGATAATTAGTGGTGGTGAGAAGTAACGGTGTAAACAATTCATTTCCTTCATCATGGAAGAGTAATGACTGACGGTTACACGAATTCACTTCCTTCATCATGGAATGATAACGTTTGGCAGTTACACATTACTCTTTTCTTCCACCACTCAATCGTTTCCACTTCCTACGAGACCAGGGTACGTTTCACTATGACTTATATAAATAGGTTTCACCTATTTCCACCAAAAAACAAGTTTTGGTCGGAAACACACAATATCTAGAAATCACCTGGTAGCTTTCCATCCTGCTTACCAGTTCTACTTTCTGATACAAGTCATAAAACACCCACACTTCCAGAATAAACTATTCTGGTCTCAACACTTTCTTCGCTTCCCTCCCTAAGACCAACCCTTCTCCTTCACTTTGTGACCGAAGCAAGCCTGGAACGACCATTTCTTGGTTTAGGCCAGGATTATATAGATTGATCTCTCGAATCAAAAGTACTCCCGTGTAGTACATTGTTTAGGGTTTAGATTTGTTTCTCACCCACACACCCAAAGTTACCAAAATCAGCAGAAACGGTTTTCACCCATAAACAATTGGCGACCACAATGGGAGATTAATCTCTCAGTCACAATATCAATTTCTCAATTCCCGATTTTATCTTTTAACCCCGATCGCAAGATGGTAGAACTCAGGTCTGGATCAGCAACAAACCCTGAGAACATTGGCACTGAAATTATTCCTGGTGTTAACGTTCCTTCCAGTGGTGTTAATACACCACCTGTCAACAACAACAACATGGAGAATGTTCTATCAGGCGTTACACCTTCGGTTACTAGAGCCAGAGCCTCTGCCATGGAAAATGCTCCTTCAGGTGTTACACCTCCAATCACCAGAGCCAGAGCCGCTGCCGCCGCTCCCAATATTCCTTCAAGTATGACACCACCAACCGTCACCAGAGCCGCAGCTACTCGCCGTCAGGGAGAGAAACTGGAGGACCCAGAGGGAGCTGATACAATATTACTATTGCTGATTTGATGGAAAGACAGGAGGTTCTCGCTAGATCCCAAACGGACATGTCCTCGACTCAGAAGGAAGTACTTGTTTTTCTCAAGACACTAACGGAGCGACTACCACAAGAATCACGCCATCCAGAGCCCATGAGGAATGCCTCCAATACCCCCGGCGCCAGCACCTCAACATGGCACACCTTTGTAGATGAAGAGACTCGCCCAGGAGCTCCAGCAGAGAGAAGCCAACTGTCCAATTTTGTCACTGATGGTTATTTTCAATGATGTTGTAGTAATAAGTTCGTTGAGACTTGTGAAAGCAGATTTTTTAGACTTAATTTTTATAAATAAAAATAACAAACTCAATTAAAATGTGTTGTGAAAATTATGGAGAGACTGGGACTAGGATTCCACCAATTTTTCGCACTCATGTGGTTCAGATATCAATCTAAACAATTAAAGCTCAAATGATGAAGTTTTATTGACTCTAATTCATTTCCTAAGGTAGATTTCGAAAGTAATGGGTGTAAAACTAAAGCATGAGACATCAAAACATCTAAGCTAAGCATGACCCATCAATTGTAATCACAACCATTCAATGAAACTCATAAATCAATTGAATAACAATGCAAATAGTCATAACAAGAATTGATAGAATTACCACATTTGTGAAATTTGGCTTCTTCCATCGCCCCAGAGGATGGTGATCGAATTTTTTATAGTGGTAAATAGAGTTGCCGTTCACTCGGACTTGTTGAAATCGATTTTAGAATTTAATAAACTAAAATAAAAGAAAAATATATACAAAATATTGTCACAGAATATTAGGAATAACCAAGACACTTATTCCACTATTACACATGAATAAATTATGGTAAATAAGCCAAAACTCTAATTATCTTTTAAGTCCCTTATTTCTTAATTCACATATAATCAGACAAATTCTCAAAAATTAATTGTATCCCCTAAGCATAGATTATCTTAATACAAAGCATAACCTATCTAATTGAATCACAACTAATGAAGGAAATTATGCAAACAATTGAAAACTCTGCAAAAGCAGTGATTGAGTGAATCATAAATTATAAATTAGAGAAAATAAATAATTACCAATTATTCATGCGTAAGTAGCTTCCTCATTGCCTTGGTTGTGGGAGAATTAGCTCATCATCATGTTGGAAACACGCTCAAAAATAAATTTTATTGCTCAAAGTGTTTACATATGATGAAAATGGGGGAAATATAATGAAAACCGGGTTTGTAACAGTTATATTTGTTACAAACCGAGCTGTTACAGAGAACGATAAAAGCTTCATGTCATCATTCATCGTTGCTTTAATCTGTCTCTCTGAACTACGACCCTCAGCTGTGAGTCGTTATCACTGTAGCATGAACGACTGTTCTTAGGCGTCCAATGTTCTTCGTGTTCTTCAATGGAAGCAGCAGCAGGTTTCTCTGTGATGATATGTAATCTCCCAAACTCTCCCTCCCCCTCTCTGACTTCAGGCCACTCCATTTATACTCACAGGACCCTTATATCTCGAAGTAAAAGCAAATAATCTTCCCAAATCTTTTCACAGTCGAAGTATTAACTCGGGATATTTTCTTCTTTATTTAGCAGAGAGATACGTGATTTTCTTTCCTCTTACTCGTATTCTTGTGTAAAATATATTCCCAACACGTTCCGTGACAAGCTAAACTCATGCAGAAATACGCCAATCTTTCCAACAATAGAAAAGCATACCCGATATACAATATCTCCCCTGTTTTACGTGAAATCCACGTTTCAATCCTATTTTTGTGTTTCGAAGCAACTTACCATCCCTGTTTAATCGTAACAGGGTAGTAGTAATCTGTTTGACCGGTCCAGTATCACTACAACTGATCCAAATCTTCTCAACAGAATACCGAGTATATTTCCGACTTTGTATATTTCCGATTTCGCTTTGTTTTGCTTCACATGAATATCTCAGCTCAATTATTTGAATAAATCTAAAATTCATATCATCCCCTGTTTTCCCCCTTATCAAATGGTTTCCCCTTATCCAATGTGAGATAAAGTCTCGGGAGGGTTTTCCCAAAAATGTTTATTCCAAAAAATACCTCCACACAGTGTAACCACAAAACCTTTACTCTAGACCCTAGCTATCTACGCAAAACCTTGGAAAGCACACTAAAGAATCTCCTTGGTTGGCATACAATCATTGAGTATAGGAGGAAGTACCTTGATGCGAAATTCCAATTGTTGTACACGAGTTTGCACTCAAGCATACTAAAATTCATATAAAGTGACAGAGCTCTACTAAAATAGTTTCTGGACATCATAAACCGGAGTCAACCAATCACGTAGAAAGATTAAAAAGATGGATGTAGAGAAAAACATAGATGTTGACTAGGGTGAACCTATCCTAATGGACTGAGATACCGGTCTGACTAATAATATCAACATAACTGGCATATACAAGGGAACCCAGTGGTCGATAATCCTAACTCTAGGTCAACTCAGCTGGCATATACAAGGGTACCAGTGGTCGACTTTATTGAATTTATTCCGGTTGGTCTAATTGTCTGGTCTCAATTTTTTTTTTTTTTTTTTTTTTCTCAGCCATTCTATTTCACCATAGCAATGGTAAAAAGAAAAAGAAAAATGATAAGGATTCTTTCGATGTTTCCATCACGAGGATATGGCGAAACTACCATGTTTTCTTTTCTAACACCTGAGCTCTGTGCTTTTATGAATAGACTCTTCTAGACGTTTCCATCTAATCAGATTGGTTCCTCAACTCCTACAACCAAGATGTTCCCATCCACTTAGATTAGTTAGTGCCAACCTTAATAAGCATAAATTTCTAGTCTCTGGAGTTTATTTATTGCAACTAAAAAGTTTCTCCCATACCCCCAAACTTAAATCTAACATTGTCCTCAATGTTCTAAAGATGAAATTAAAAACATGAACAAGGAGAAACTATTACCATTTGAAGCAAAAGAGATAAGGAAAGATATTACCGTGTTGCATGAGCATGGGTTACCTCCCAAGAAGTGCTAAGTTTAAAGTCTTCAGCCAGACTAAGAAAGAACTAGTCACCTCGCAGAATCATATAGCAGTAACCGGAATAATTGTGGGTCATCTGGATCAAAAAGTGCTAACCAAAAGAAGAGGAAACTGCTACAGACCAGGAAGACATCCAACACACCCTTATCTATTTTTTTGTTTAAGACAACTACATCTAGTTGTGGTTCGGGTTCAGGCTCTATAAATGGGTCTAGATAAAAAGTTTTCATCGGCTGGATTTCCTCAAAGGCATTATCCTGGAGATTAGGTCCTAGAGTCTGGAAATACTCAATTAAGAACTTAGAAGCACATAACAATAACCTGAATAACTGGGGATCCTCTAAGTCAATCAGACTTGACTCACACAGTTGACCACAGTAGTGGTCATTCTTAAGCAAATGTGTCGACCCTAATCTCCTAAAGTAATTAGGTTTAGTCTCAAAACTTAATAATTGACACATCTGAAACTTATACGTTCCCACAATTGGAAGGAAGGTTTTTGGTAAGAAAACAAAGTTAATCGTGGTATCATAGCCAGGGTTAACCACATCAACCAGAGGATGGGTTTCTAACAACTGAACTTCTTTATGGACACAACTAGGTTCAGGAAAAAGTGTATGAAGATAATCTTTTAGAATGGTTGAGGCACATATGTCAAGTCCCAAGTTAGGGACCTTTCTAAGAGTTAAAGCACATGGAGAATGATAATCACCCCCAAACTTAGAGTTTTCAGTGTCTCTAGAAAGACTAGTCACAACTTCCCTAATTTCAAGGTCATCTGATTCCTGAAAATGGTCAATTGATTTTTCTAAGTCAGGTTCATCCTCACTCATCTCTACAAGTTCATTTTATTTGTCTAAGACTATTGTTTCTAAATCGCTATACTCAAAATAAACTCGTTCATCTAAACCTTCGTTGGCTTTGTGAAAAGGAAATACTACATCGTCTAAAACAGGGATATTTATAGTCAAACCCTCGTCCTTTTGAATAGGTGAATAATTATTAAAATTATTTGGATTTGTACTAGAATTAACATTATCATTATAAAGCTCTTTGGGAGTAACAAATTCCTCATCACTATGCCTACATATTTCAGATTCTTCATCAATATTATCCTCATCACAATCATCATTATAATAATATGAAAATGATCGAACTTCATTTAAACAAGTAGTGTTACCAATTCTAACCTCGTCATCCTGATTATAAAAATTATCCTCATTTTCACAGGTGATATTGGAAAGAATGTATTGGCAATCATGTAGGATCAGAATATCGCAACATCAATACTTCGCGAGATCAATAAACAACCGCACTGCGAGGGTGTCGCAGAAGAGTAATATAAATGACGCAATGAATGATGATAGCCAAAACATGAGAAAGATGTGAAGACCCAGCGAGATTTAGGAGAGTTGCGAGATTGTATACTTGTACACTTGCGATATTTCGCAAGTCATTCCCGAAAATAAAGGACAGCTTAGGTGTCATCCACTGTGTACTACCCTATATAAAGAGTTGAGCGAGTCTATTGTGAGAGAGGATTCTTTTGGGAGAGTATTAGACAAGTAATTAGGAGAGAGAAAGTTGGTGGTTGTAATTTCTTTAACTCTTTTCTATTTTATCTTGTGAATCTTCAAGGAAATAATCAATAAAATCATTGTTATTCATCTAAAAAATGTCTTAGTTGAGTGGAATATTGTGAGGGGTGTAGTGTAAGATTTCCTGCAACTACATATTGGCGCTAGAAACAGGGAGAGATTGGATATTGTCATTAAAACTGTAAAAATAAAGAGTATAATGAATAAATTGAAGAAAACTAAAATCAAAGAGAGTAATGAAGAATTGGAATGTAATATGATTACAAAGTCAATGGATAAAGAATTTCATGAAAGTTTCAAAGGGAGATTACATAAAAGAGATTTTGAAGGAAAGAAAATTATAACAACAGAGAAGGTGTTACCCTTGAAAGAATGGGAAAAATAGAGAATTATATTCACAACAACGGAAATGTCAGGAGATAATTTAAATCACACATCTCCACTAGTAATTACGATAAGTGCCAGCAAAGAAGAAGGAAAATTAACAAAAACAATGGAAGAATGGGCAATAAGTAGAACTTTAGTGGATAAAGGGAGTTCAGTGAATATAATTTTTTATCATGCATATAAAAAATTGGGGTACAAAGATGAAGAAATGACTTCCGCAACATGTCATATCTATGGTTTCGGCAAATCGATAACAAAACCTAAAGGAGAGATAAAAATACGAATTTTGTTGGGAGAAATTGAAACAAATGTGACATTATGAGTAGTAGATATGGAATCACCATATAACATGCTGTTGGGAAGGCCATGGATACACGCAATAAAAGCTGTAGCATCAACATTTCATCAATGTGTCAGATTTCCTATGCCGAGTGGAATTGGCGAAATCAGAGGAGATACCGATAAAGGAAGAATGTATCATCAAATTGAAGTAAAACATTATGAAGAACAGGTGAAGAGGCGAAAAGATCGCAAGAAGATGACAAAAACAGCAAAAAAGGAAGAAGAATTTAGAACATACATGATAAGAGCGAAAGAAGGAAAAGGAATATGTGGTGAAGAAAGTGATCTCGCAAAGGAAATAAGAGGACCAACGCCCATGGGAGAACCGAAGGCTAGCTACATTGCGGCAGAACCAACAAAGGAAATGAATATTGGAACTGAAGAAGAACCCAAGATGTTAAAAATTGGGACTAAAATGGAGGCAGATGAAGAAAGAAAGACCATTGATTTGTTGCGAGATTATAAAGATATTTTCGCATGGGATATGGATGAGATGCCTGGAATAGATCCATCTGTAGCATGTCATAAATTAGAGATTGATAAAAATGCCAGACCATTCAAGCTGTAGTTGCAGGAAATCCTACACTACACCCCTCACTAGAATATACACAATTAAGTCATTTTAAGATCAATGATTATGATTTCTATTGATTGAATACTTGAATCTTTACAATGTGAAATAGAAACGAGTTGAAGAATTACAATCACTCTAAAATTTTCTCTCTCCTCAAAACTTGCTTAACAATTCAAAAAGAACCCTCCTCTCAACAGACTTACTCAACCCTTTATATAGGGTAGTATACAGTGGATGACAGCTAAGCTGTCCTTTATTTTCGGGAATGGCTTGCGAAATATCGCAAGCGTACAAGTATCAATTCTCGCGACGCTCCTAAATTTCGCCATATTTTCATATCTTCCTCGTGTTCTGGATGTCGTCATTCATTGCGTCATTTATTTTACTTCCCTGCGATTCCCTCGCAATGTCGTTATTTATTAATCTCGCGAAGTATTGATGTTGCGATATTCTGATCTTACACAAGCAAAGAATTAGAAAAATCGCAACAGCATATCATCCTCAAATAGAAGAAGAGTTGCGGAAGATGCTTGATGCTGGCATTATTAGACAAGCAAAATACCCTGAATGGATAGCGAATATGGTCGTAGTTCCAAAGAAGAAAAAAGGAATAAGAATTTGCATAGATTTCACCGATCTAAACAAAGCTTGTCCAAAAGATAGTTTTCCCTTGCCAGATATTCCGCAGATGGTTGAATCAGCAGCGGGAAATGAAAGGATATCCTCCCTTGATGGATATAAGGGATACAATCAAATTCCTCTCGCTGAAGAAGACCAAGAACATACTGCCTTTTTTCGCTCCAAGAGGATTATACTGTTACACAAAAAAGCCATTCGGTCTCATAAATTCCTATGCAACGTATCAAAGGATGGTGGAGAAAGTGTTCGAACAATGGATACATAAAACACTAGAGGTATATGTGGATGACATGTTAATAAAAAGCAAAGAAGCAAAAGATCATGTGCGAGATTTGAAGGAAATTTTCGAACAAATGAGACATTTCAACATCAAAGTAAATCCAGAAAAATGTACCTTTGGAGTGGCATCTGGAAAAATTTTAGGATACATTGTATCAAAAGAAGGAATACAAGTTGATCCGGAGAAGGTACAAGCAATTCGAGACATGCCAACGCCAGCAACAGTGAAAGATGTGCAAAAGTTAAATGGACTATTAGCTTCGCTAGGAAGATTCATCTCGAGATCATCTGATAAGTGCAAACATTTTTTCAACATACTTAAAAAGGGAACGAAATTTAGGTGGACGGATGAATGTGAAAAGGCATTGCAAGGAATAAAAGAACATCTAATGGATATATCAATATTACAAAAAGCAGAAGAAGGGGAGGAATTACTAATTTACCTCGCGACAACCTCGCATGCACTAAGCGCAGTATTATTGCGAATGGATGCAGGGGTGGAAAAACCAATCTATTACATCAGCAAAACATTTAATGCCGCAGAGAAAAATTATTCAAAAATTGAAAAATTAATTTTGGCATTAGTTTACGCAACATTTAAACTTCGCATCTACTTCGAAGCACACACAG
Organism: Papaver armeniacum; assembly: GCA_023531295.1. Taxonomy (NCBI): domain Eukaryota; kingdom Viridiplantae; phylum Streptophyta; class Magnoliopsida; order Ranunculales; family Papaveraceae; genus Papaver; species Papaver armeniacum. The sequence goes on along the minus strand of JAJJWW010016864.1, from coordinate 97,823 downwards.
TTATGGTAATGACAAAAGTACCAATTGAGTCACCATGAAAAATTCAAAAAGGTCGAAGGGTTGAAAGATGGAATGCTCAAGTAAGTCATTGCAAACTCAAATATGAAGTGTTATCCTCACCAAAATCGCAAGTTGTAGCAGACTTTTTAGCGGAATTTCCATTGGAAGAAGATGAGGCAGTGGAAGAAATGATGGATATAGAAGAAGAACATGGAAATCCGAGGGATTTATTAACAGAGCCAAATAGATGGGAAATATTGGTAGATGGATCGTCAAATGGATAAGGTAACGGAATTGGGATCATTATAATTTCGCCGGAAAGCAATAAAATGGCTTTCTCTTTCGATTGGAGTTTGCATCTACTAACAATGAAACAGTATGAAGCTATAATACATGCTTTGCGATTTGCAATAGAAATGAAGTTGGAGAATGTAAGAATTACCGGTGATTCTCGATTAGCTATTCGCCGATAAAAGAAGAGTATACTACAAATGAAGCATCCTTGAAAAAGTACAAAAAGCTTGTTGAAGAATTGTCAAGAAGATATCAAAAATAAAGTGGAGACACATATCAAGAAAAGACAATAGACTCGCAGATGCTTTTGCTTTTATATCAAGTATGATGACAGATCCATATGCGAGATGCATAAAAATACAGACACTTCAATCACCATCAATCAACAAAGAGGAAGAGGAAGAAGCAGAAGTAATGCTCATAGAAGATGAAACACAAAGATCCCATTGCGAGGATTGGAGGACAGAACTTCATGCTTATTTAATAAAAGGAGAAACACCAAGAAATAGATTAGATATGCATAAATTAAAAAGCCGTGCAACAAATTATGAATTAAGAGACGGGGTATTGTACCGAAGATCCTTTAATGGACCCTCACTCAGATGTTTAACACGAAAGGAAGGAGAAGCAGTGTTAAAAATGCTACACAGTGGGGATGCTGGCAATCATAGTAGCAGAAGATCTTTAGCACATAAGGCGAAAATGCAAGGCTATTATTGGCCATATATGCATGAAGATGCGAAACAAATATCAAGACGTTGCGAAGATTGTCAAAGACACGGAAAGAAAATACATGCACCGGGTGCACCGTTAACCTCTTCAACAAGTGTATGGCCTTTTGGAAAGTGGGGATTAGACATTGTAGGACCATTTTTACCAGGTACGGGGCAAAGGAGATATTTGATTGTCGCAACAGATTATTTCACAAAGTGGGCAGAAGTAAAAGCGGTACAACACATTCGCGATAAAGATATTTTTACTTTCATATTCGAAAACATAATATGCAGATTTGGAATTCCAAAGACAGTTGGTATCGACAATGGGAAACAATTTGAGGGACAAAATATAGAATTACCGCTTAATGCATTTCAAATAAAATGTGGGAAATCAACTCTTTTATACCCGCAGCCAACGGACGAGCGAAGCAACAAATAAAACAATCACGATATATTGAAGAAAAAAATTAGAAGGGCATAATAAGGCATGGTGTGAGCAAGTGCATAATGCAGTATGGGCTTATAATACAACAAGGCGAGAAGCTACGGGGGATGTCACCGTTTTATCTAACCTATGGTGTTGAAGCTGTACTTCCGACAGAAGTTATTATTCCAACAACAAAGAGAGAAGCTTGGGAGAAAAATCTTAGTGCGGGTAACATTTTGGTTAAATTAGATGAATTAGAAGAAAAAGAGAAAGAGCACTACAAAGATATGGAGAATTATCAAGAAGATTGGCCGAGAGAATATAACAAGCGTGTCAAAACACGCGAGTTTCAACCGAGTGATATGGTATTGCGAGAAACACCAATATATCGGCGAGAAAGTGGTGGCAAGTTGGCGAAAAAGTGGGAAGGACCTTATATCATCAAGGAGATAGTTGGAACAGGGGCATATAGATTAATGGATCCGTAAGGCAAAGATGTGGGCCAGAGATTGGGTAGACCATGGAATAGATTATATCTCAAGAAATATTACCCATAGAGGATGGAAAGGAAAGAATAAATTCTGAAATGTTAAATGAATGAAATGAAATGAAATGTTCCTGCGACAGAGTTATTGCGAAATTAAGAAAGAATGTGCGAATATCTCGCAAATGAATTAACAAGAGATAACCAAAAATGAATGATTGAACGAATTGACAAAAATGAATGAGCGAGTGAATGGGACGAACCTTTATGGCGTACACCCTAGTTCGCGAATGATATTTCGTAAGAGGCTAATGTAAGACCTAAAGTGTGTCATATAAGGGGGTATCTCTTGACATGGCTTAGGGAAAAGGTTACACCGCCCCTGGAACCTGAGTCATGAAAATTTGGGGCCCATGAAAGCCTATCCTGGGAGATACCTTGGATTTCCAACTATATATATAAGGTTATACCCTGGTTGGACGACCGAGGGTCTCTTCCAAGGAGTCGAGTGTATGACCAAGGCGCCGAGGGTACACGGTTGAGCCAAGAGTGCCCGGGGCATTTAAAGTGTCTCGGCCATTCTTGGCAAGTCTTGGCACATGCTTTTCTCGGCCAAGAAAACTCCACTTAGGGTGCGATCTCGTAACCATAAACCCTATAGGTATAAGGGATAAGAGGCTGTGAAAACAACTGGTTGTTGTTAAGACCGGATGGGAGGAGCTAGTCTTGTATGGCCGATGTACACCTCCTTGAAGGGGCAACCAGGGAGATGATAAGGGCGGCACCCTCCATTAGGGAGCTGATAAGTGTCAAAAGATGCAAATGTCATGAGGCTCTATTTTCGCAAGGAAATTTAGGCTTGTCATATTTGTGCAATGATCCTGAAGAGGCAATAATACTAACGCGAGGGTAAGACGAGATCAATGGGTCCTTACATGAAAGTGTAAAGACGTTTTGCGATTTCGTCGCAAGACGGCAATGTCATGGGGCTTTATGTTCGCAAGAACATTTAGTCCTGTCATATTGTCGCAAATGAAATATCCTGCAGAGGCAAAAATACTAAAGAAATGATAAGACAAGATCAATGGGTCATTACATGAAAGTGTAAGGACGTCCTGCGATTTTGTCGCAAGACGTCAATGTCATGGGACTTTATGTTCGCAAGAATATTTAGGCCTGTCATATTGATGCAAAATGAGGGGTGGCAAAATAAGACCTTTAACTAGGAAGGCAAAATAAGACCACACAAAAACAATGATAAGGCAAGATCAATGGGTCAATACATGAAAATGTAAAGACGTCCTGCGATCTTGTCGCAACAGTGAATTTCAACATAAATGAAGATAATGGAATAGCAATTATTAAATACCAAAAATTATACTTGTTGAAAGAAAGAAGAGTAACGCAGACGAGTACATACATAAAAAAAGATGATTGAAGTACATAAAGAAGCAACAGTACGAGAAGAAAGATTACAAGAGAAAATCATTTCTCAAATAGTAGCTTTTTCACCAGAAGGAGATGCTGGGTTTTCTTCAGCAACTTTATCTATATTTTCGCTAACTAATATATTTCCAGTAGATCCTTCTTCACCTACTTCTTCATTTGTGACATCATCATTCACAGTTTTATTGGGAGAGACAGTTTCTTCATTTTCGAGTTCTTCGCCACCATTATAATCATAATCGCTATCAGGAGGATTAGGAACTTCATCATCACTTACTTCCAGAGGTTCAACAGACACAGGATCAAGAGATTTAGATAGTAAAACATTATTCACAAGAACTTTGGCTCTAAGATGAAATTGACGAAGGAGTGCTTTTTGCTGATTTTTACTCTCTATATCTTTACAGTCACGCATATAGTCGAATTTTCTTTCTGCTCTGTCGCGAGAACGCACAAGAGAAGCAGTGAGTATTCCATTCTCTTTGCTAATTTTTGAGTAGTCAGATTTCAAAGCAGTAATGGAGGAGTGAAGTTTTTTCTCAGACTCTGCAAAACAAAAAGTAGAAGGAATTATACAAACAAAAAATATGAAGGCTTGATAAAGAAAGAATAGATGAGGCAGTCAACTTCTATGACTACCTTCCTTCTGCGAGGTAAGATGTTGGATTAGAGCCAAACAACTATTCTCCAAATGATCCATGGCATTGTCAAAATTATCTCCAATTAAACCTTTCAGACGTGATCGCCAATTTTTTTCGTTGGAAACAAGTAAGGCATTTTCTTTTGTAAGGGAAGAGTTGGACTTTTCTAGTTTGGAACATTGATCCTTGAATTGGTTTGCTTTTACACTTAAGTTTATTCTACCCCTGAATCGCTTTATCCTTCTCGTGATAACTTCTTCAAGTTGATTTCTCAGCGAGCAAAGAGATTGTTCTTGCTCTTTACATAATTTTTGACAAACATCATATTGTTGCGAGTAAATCGCCACCTTGTTTAACAGAGTTCGCTTCTCTTGAGAAAGAGTTCCATTCTCATCTGATAAAGTTTCCAACTCCAAATTAGCTTTAGTCAAAGAGTAAGAGAGGCGAGATAAGTCATTACTTAATGCGTCTTGTTTCTGAGCTAAATCAGCATTTTCTTTAGAAAGATTATCTATTTGATCAACAGAATATGTATGAAGATTATCTAATTGGTTATATTGCTCCATCCAAGCATCTCTATCAACTCGAACTTCTTCAACAGTAGATTCTAACTGATATATCTCTATTTTTCGTTTCTGGTTTAAAGCTTCAAGGGCGAACAAGGCTTGAGGTTTAATAAAAAAAAAAATGTACAATACAGAGGCAAGAGTATACCTTTTAATTCTTCATTCTTCTTGCGAAGATTATCACGATCCAGCGAAATATTTTGAAGTTTTTGATTCTCAAGATGGAGAATATTACATTTTGCAGTCATAGCTTGGAGATCATTCTTCAAAGTGTTAATTTCTTGTTCCAAAGATGTTTGCGAAATTCTATCAGGGCCAAGGTGTTTGCTCAAAATCTCGCAAATATCATATTTGATAGGGTCGACAGAAGTCTTCTTAGCATCGTTCACAATATCTGATAGGACTTTGAAGGCCACATCTATTCCTTCTAAATGTTCTTTAGTAAGAGGTATTTGCTCAGAAAAGGAAGTAACGGTGATAGAAGAAGGAAGAGATGAGTCATCTTTTGTTAAAGGAATATCACGAGAAGAAGAAATCTCATGGAGGTTAATGACTGGAGGAATAGTAGAGGCATTAACAATGGAAGAAGAAGTAGGCTCATTCGCAATGGGACTGTTATGAGGGAGTTGATCTATGAGAAATTCAGGCATAGAAGTATTATCTTTGGAAGAAATAGTAGGGATATCTTGCGAAGATTTCGCAGTAGGAGTTGTAAGTTTGAATGTAGGAAAAGTAACAGAAGGCGCAACAGGTTTAGAATGGCGAGGCTTCTTGGGGGACCTATCAACATTTTTGTCATCATGAGAATTACAAGATAAATAAGAAACAGAGGCAACAATATTGTTATTAAAAGAATAAATGTTTCTTAAATACCTTGTTACTCGCAGGCTTTCTTTTAGAAGCAATGGATTTCGGTTGCGAACCTAGGGAGATATTAGGATTCACAACGGTGAACTTGGTGCTAGGTTTGTTCTTGCTAAAACAAAAATGGCAGAGGAGTCATTAAAAGAAGAACAATATCAGAATAAAACAACTTCAATAAGAGAGATCAATCACAAAATGATCAAATTCAGCAAAATTAACAAACCTTGATGCCATAGAAACAGTAACAGAAAAATAGTAGCAGGAAAACGATGAAGAAGATGATGAAGAAAAGCAGCAGAAAATAGTTGCAGACGATGAAGAAGACGAAGTAAAAGAAAAGAAATGCTTTCACAAGGAATCCTCCTTTAAATAGACGAGAAAAGAGTAACCGGATAACATTAAATGTGTCGGTAAAAAGGGAATTTTAGATACGTGTAAACAGTCATTCCTAAATTCACGGAATCTTGTCAGCAGAAAATTGGTAGAAAATAAACGATTGCGGCATTTCAAAATATTGGTTCTCATGACATTCTCTCCTTCGCAGAGAAGACATGAGAAGAGGCAAGATGTAGGATCAGAATATCGCAACATCAATACTTCGCGAGATCAATAAACAACCGCACTGCGAGGGTGTCGCAGAAGAGTAATATAAATGACGCAATGAATGATGATAGCCAAAACATGAGAAAGATGTGAAGACCCAGCGAGATTTAGGAGAGTTGCGAGATTGTATACTTGTACACTTGCGATATTTCGCAAGTCATTCCCGAAAATAAAAGACAGCTTAGCTGTCATCCACTATGTACTACCCTATATAAAGAGTTGAGCGAGTCTATTGTGAGAGAGGATTCTTTTGGGAGAGTATTAGACAAGTAATTAGGAGAGAGAAAGTTGGTGGTTGTAATTTCTTTAACTCTTTTCTATTTTATCTTGTGAATCTTCAAGGAAATAATCAATAAAATCATTGTTATTCATCTAAAAAATGTCTTAGTTGAGTGGAATATTGTGAGGGGTGTAGTGTAGGATTTCCTGCAACTAAAAATCAAGAGTAATTCGAGCAATTCTTTCTTCCATCTCTAACTCTAACCTACGTGTTGTCTCAGCAAACTCACGTGTTGACTCAGTTAACTTACACGTTGACTCAAGTATCTTACGTGCTTCATCTAGAGAAGAGGAATTATAGGAATTTTGCTCGTATGACCGGTATTCATGTGAATAGTAATTGGGCTCACCATGGTATGAGCCATAATCTTCAAAAGGTTGGCGTTCCCAACCACTATTCACACTCTGGTCATAAAAAGAGTGATGTCCATATTGTTCAGTTGGATATTCATATTCATTATGATGGCTATTATAATACCAGTTTGACATCCTAACTGCAAGGGAATTCTACACAAGCACAAACAAGGCTGACTCGACCACAACAAACCTACCGATTTCTAGCAAACAAAAAGCATGATGGCTCCACTTAGATTGTTTCTAGACCAGCTTCTAATCCTTCTAATGGGAATTCGTTACAATTTAAGCAGACCCCTCTGGAATCAATTTGAGTTAAAGTAAGCTAAATAGAGACGAGGGAAGCTCGATGGAGCTTTGATACCTAAGGCCTCACCGCATTACAAGGAGGCGCAGTCACTCATTCAACTCACATAAACCGTCATGAACTTCGAAGTATGCTTAAAAGAGTAACCAATATTTTTCGAATGACTTTACTATTAAGCTCGTTACCCTATCGGTCTTGTTCTAGTCAGTATTTTAAGCTTGGGTTCGCGTTTGGTATCGTTTTCCTAAGGCGGGCAAGAAGAGAACGGTGATGAAATCCGAACCCTTATCTTGTATGGCCAGGCCTTGCCCTTTACTAGGAAATTAAAGCAGCCGTTTTCAATACCTCAACATATATGCATACAAAATCATCCAGTAAACCCGCTGACAGGGGATTCGCGGGTGTTTAGAATTCTTACCTCCCGTTCCAGACGGGGGATGAACCGTTGAAGTCGACTCGGGCCACGACTCCTATGTCGTGTACGAACCCGAGGGGCCGAGATAGTATCGTAACTGTCGTCCTTCCCAGCAGCAATTTTATTTAAATTAACCCTTCCTTAGGGTTTTAAAAATAATGTCCAAAGAAAGTCCCAAGAAAATAAAGTCCAAATAAAATGTCCAAAAATAAAAGATTACAAAAATATAGCCCTAATTACAGTTTCTAAAAAAAATAAAGAAAATAAAGAAAATATCTAATAAAAATTAATTAACTATATACAAAAATATTCTTCTTTACTCCTTTGGATTTCTTTTTTTTCTTTTCTTCTTTGGCTTCGCTTTACTTTTCAACACTTCTTCTCTTTTTCTTTAGCGCAGCTCCAAGTCTGAAAGCAAACAGAAATACCAAAACGCATAAAAAAGAACAAAAATAATAAAAATAAAAATAAAACCTAAAAACAAATCTATACACAAGTCCGCGTCGGCGGTGCCAAAAATTGATCGAATTTTTTATAGTGGTAAATAGAGTTGTCGTTCACTCGGTGTAGTTGCAGGAAATCCCACAACACACCCCTTGTGATATTATGATAATATTTTCTAGATCTAAACTTATTTGATAATCAAAATAAATATTAAAGTGCTAAAATTATAAATAGAGACACAAGATTTTTTACATGGTTCGATCAATGTGATCTACATCCATGGTTCTTCACTAGTGATTTTTGTAATTACATGAGTTTACATTTAGAATCTCCATTAATGAGTATTTGGAGCTTTCTAGATCTAGTTTTGAGGAAGAAGATGATAAAGAAAATAAATCCCTCTCTAAAAATATCTCTCTCTTAACAAAATTGTGTCCTCTCCAAAAATGTGTCCCCCCTTTTCTCTCTCCTGCCTTTATCTTTATATAGGATATTACATAGTGGATGACAGCTCATGTACAACTAATATTTCCCTTAATTTCGGATTTACCTTGCGACATTTCGCAGGTCTACAAATGTTAGTCTTCGCAAGTCTTCTTGACTCTTCGCAGAATCGTCACACCTTTCTCATATTTAAGCTAATGTCATTTGTTGCGTCGTTTCTAATATTTCTTCTGCGACATTATTAAGTTGCGTCGTTAATAATTCGCAAGTGAAGGTTGCTGCGATATTATGCTCCTACATCTTGCCTCTTTTTTCTTGAATATTGCTTGAAGAGCGATCTTCAGGAAAAAATACGTTGTTGTAGTAGTCTTTGATCTTTATTGATGAAGGAACGAGCGAAAGAATACTGGACTTGAAAAGTACGTACTTGCCTCTATTCTTTTGTGAAGTTCCGAAGCTTTGAGAAGTATATATGAAGTATCGTTTCTTGAAGTATGCGAAGTATGAAGTATACTTGAAGAAGTATAAGAAGTATCCGTCCTTGATTGCGAGTAATAAGTATTGCCTCTATTCATGCGAAATTATTACTCCATTTTTGATGAGGATTCTTGTTGTTCATTAGTGAACGTCCATTTTGGAAATGATTCTTGCCGAGAAGATAAAGAACACAAAATGTTTTCTCGGTAATCCATAGTTGCCTCTGTTCTTTATCTATGAAGGTTGAATCTTTGAGAAAATGTTGAATGAGCGAGTTGTGTCTTCATTCTCATCTTGCTTCTGTCTCATGTTTTGTGCTCATGCGATAGTATAATCTCTTCAAGTTGCTTATAATTTTGCGAAATAATTGTGTGAAATAACCACATTTTGCAAAATAATCACATTCTGAGAAATTCTGACTCATTCTGCGAAATTATGAATACTTCTGCGAAATTCTGAATAATACCTTGAGAGATTCTAAATAATATTGCTGAGAGATTCTGAATAACACTCTTGAGAGATTCTAAATAATATTGTTGAGAGATTCTGAATAACACTCTTGAGAGATTATAAATAGTACTGCTGAGAGATTCTGAATAACACTCCTGAGAGATTCTGAAATATACTTCTTTGTTATTTTCGCTGTCTCAGACTCATTTTCATGTATATACTCGCAAACTTATTTGTTTACATATAATTATTTTCGCAAGCTTATTTATTTACTCATTTTTGTGTGGTCTTATTTTGCCTTCCTAGTTAAAGGTCTTATTTTGCCACCCCTCGTCATTGCGACAAATCGCAGGACGTCTTTACACTTTCATGTAAAGACCCATTGATCTTGCCTTATCGTTTTCTTAGTATTTTTGCCTCTGCAGGATGTTTTCGTTGCGACAATATGATAGGCCTAGAAGTTCTTGCGAATTTAAAGCCCCATGACATTGCCGTCTTGCGACGAAATCGCAGGACGTCTTTACACTTTCATGTAAAGACCCATTGATCTCGTCTTATCCTCGCGTTAGTATTATTGCCTCTTCAGGATCATCGCACAAATATGACAAGCCTAAATTTTCTTGCGAAAATAAATCCTCATGACATTTGCGTCTTAAGACACTTATCAGCTCCCTAATGGAGGGTGCCGCCCTTATCATCTCCCTGGTTGCCCCTTCAAGGAGGCGTACATCGGCCATACAAGACTAGCTCTTCCCATCCGGTCTTAACAACAACCAGTTATTTTCGCAGCCTCTTATCCCTTATACCTATAGGGCTTATGGTTACGAGACTGCACCCTAAGTAGAGTTTTCTTCGGGCCGAGTGTAGCATGTGCCAAGACTTTCCAAGAATGGCCGAGACACTTCAAATGCCCCAGGCACTCTTGGGTCAACCGTGTACCTCGGCGCCTTGGTCATACACTGACTCCTTAGGAGAGACCCTCGGTCGTCCAACCAGGGTATAACCTTATATATATAGTTGGAAATCCAAGGTATCTCTCCTGGATGGGCTTTATTGACCCAAAATCTCCATGACTCAGGTTCCAAGAGCGGTGTAACCTTTTCCCTGAGCCATGTCAAGAGATACCCCCTTATATGACGCACTTTAGGTCTTACACTTGCCTCTTAGTCTTACGAAATATCATTCGCGAACTAGGGTGTACGCCATAAAGGTTCGTCCCATTCGTATAAATCATTAATTGTCTCTGCGAAATTTTCGCGTTTCTTTACTCTTTTCATTTATTCTTTCATTTTTGTCAATTCTTTCAGTCATTCTTTGCGAAATAATCATTCTTTTCTTCATTCTTTGCGAAATAATCATCAACTCTCTTCTTTGCGAAATAATCAAAGATCTTTGAAGTAATGAAATACCAAATTCATGCCTCTGATCAACTGTGCTAGTTCTTATGTATGCGAAATAATTCCCTTGTCTGATAAATTCCTCTTGAAGTGTATAATGCCGCACATCACATCTCTCTTGAATATGTAAATGCCGCAGCAAAAATAAATGGGAAAGTGGCAAGACTTGAACCCGCGACCTTATACTTGTATTCTTCGCCAATGACCAATTGTGCTAGCTTTTGTTTGTGAATAAATGTAACCACTATCGTTCTTTAAATGTGATCTTTGACTCTAGCATTTCTAGTAAAAACATGCAAAAAATATGCGAAAGTTGGGATTCGATCCTGCGAACATGAAAGCATACTGATCTGCTGATTTCACCATCTGTGCCAACTTCTGTTTTTGATAAAGTTGGTGAAGTTGCCTTCTTATTGTTTTCTTCTCTTGCGAAGTTGAATAAAACATGTAAAAATATTGTTGCGAGGGAGACTCGATCTTGCGACACCGAGATTTCTCCTTTTTGTTCGTGACCATCTGTGGATGACTCTCCCTGTTTGTGTTGATGCAGTAAGCTTCGCACCATTTATCATCTTGTTATTGCCTTTGTAGTTTCTAGATTTTAAAATGTACGCAATTAACTCTCCCGTTTAACTCTTTTTTTTTTTTTTTTTTTGGTACTTTATTTAATCATGTGTTGCTCTGTCTTCGTCCCTTTCATTGATGCCTTAGTTGTACTTCCTTCAGTGGTGCGTCTCCTTTGAATAGCTCCTTGCGAATAGAAGATGACGATACAGACTGCTTTAGCTTCTGTGTGCGCTGACGAGGTTATAATTAGTGAAATTCTTCGTTGTGCTCCTCTACTTTCTAATTCTTCGTTGTGTTCTTAACAAAGTAAATGGTACTATATTTATCTTCTTGTTTCGCTGGTGATGCGACGGTGGGAGTACTTTTGCATCGATCTCTCATGATTCCTCTTCGATTATCTTTGCTCTAAGTACGCATTTTCTTCGTCATCGATAAGGCTTCGTCGAATCTTGGTGATTATTATCAATGATTATATGATCTCCTTTTATTTGTCCTGCTCGAGTTGATTGGTCTTTGATGATGAACTGAGAATGAATGTTCTATGCAAGTAGCTCTAACGGTTTGGAGCTGATTTTATTCGTTGAACTGGTTGCTGCTCCACGTTGGATAGATGATAAAGTACAGTTGCTTTGATTTGTTTGTATGTGAGTCTGCTAGCTCTCTTTTTGTTGCTTGTTGGATGACTGCATGAGTGAAACTTCTCCTTTCGCCACTAGCGTTCTTCGCATTGCTAGTATTCTTCGCTATTATACATGCCCCTTGCTCACTGGATTTTGCGAAGTAGTATTTCTCTTAGCACTTCCCTGGTGATATGAGGGTGAACTGGTTCGCTGGGAAATTGGTCCTTTTATAGCAGATTGTTGATGCAGCTTGGTTTAGATTTCATTTTTCACTGCCTTTTGTTGATCGTCCTTCTGCTCATCAATATCTCCATCTCTCGTCTTCATTGGTCTTTGTTCATTTCTTTCATTTGTTGACTTTCCCTTTCCCTGACGTCTGGAAAATGTTCCACCTTGCTTTGCTGGCGCATCACCATGTTGTTACGTTCGCTTGACAAACTTTGGTCTTCCCCTAGTTGATTATTTCCCCAATATGTACGTCTTCCATTTCAGTTCTTCGCTAGCAGCTCTTAGTTGCTTCTCTAACATTGCTTTTCTTCCTTGTATTATGACTAAGCTGTGCATATTCATATGCCCTGTGCGTCTTTGTAGGCTTTGAAGTTCGGTTGTTTTGTGGAATTTTTGTTAGCCTCTTGCTCCTGACGAAGTATGCTTCATTGATGGTCGCAAAATTAATTTTCGATGGAATTTCTCTTTGTTGGAATTCTTCACTGGTGATGTAGTTAACTGAATTATTAGTATGCAGGTACTAAATTCCTCGCTGCAAAATTATTTATAGGCTGCGAAGACGTCGCAGGAATTATTAATGTCGCAGGTACTAAACATTGCGAACTGATAACTGAGCTGATGGTGAGCTTTGTCTGCATCTTGTCTCAAATTCCAAAATGATGGGTTCATTTCTACGTCTGCAACTTTTTATTCCATGATGCTTTTCTCGCTGGCTGCGCGGAAACTTCTGTATCTTCTTTCTTCTTTATTTAATCTTATTCTTACTTTTGATTGTCCGCAACTTACTACTCATCAATTCCTTACACTAATTATACAGGCGGGTGGTTACTGCGAAGTGATGAGACTTTGTTTTTCCTGTGACTTCATCACTTCATCTTTAAGTGAGAATTTCTCCATTTTCATCCTTCTCTTTGTTAAGTTACCCTGTAATTTCACCTGTGCGGCTTTTCATTTCAAAAAATGGTCTTTCTTCTTCGCTGCCCATTGACGTTTTATAGCAACTCCCGCGAGATAGTGATTAATTCCATGAGCCAAGCTAAATGTCTTCTGCCGGTAACAATAAAAGCTAAGAGAAACTTCTATCCCAACTTCGCTGTTGACTTCTATCGCAACTCATACTTTATTATTTTTCATATCATTGATTGTCGATAAAGATTTTGCTTCGTTTCCTGAACTCCAAATTAGTTTTTCCAAGTCTTCTCATCTCTACGTGTTGATTTTTGATGTTTGAGTGTGTAAATCTTGATCCAAATCCCCATTTTTGCCTTTGGAAATCAAATACTTAGTGAGATGTATTTCTTTCGCACATGCACAAATTCTTCCCTTGGTAACTTCTTGATTTGTGAATTTCTCATGGATGTTTAATTGAGTTTCCATTGGGTTGTAACGATATTTCCTTTTGTACCTTATGCGATGGCTTAGATCCATTATATTCTAATGAAATTTGTTGCTCGGGAAGAAGATCCTTTATGCAAACTTCCATTTTCGTCCCTTAACTTTGTAGATCTAGTGAATTCATCACTAACAGTAGCCAATTTTTCTAAAATTTCTTGAACCAACAAGATTAGTCCCTGTTTCTAGCGCCAAATGTAGTTGCAGGAAATCCCACAACACACCCCTTGTGATATTATGATAATATTTTCTAGATCTAAACTTATTTGATAATCAAAATAAAGATTAAAGTGCTAAAATTATAAATAGAGACACAAGATTTTTTACATGGTTCGATCAATGTGATCTACATCCATGGTTCTTCACTAGTGATTTTTGTAATTACATGAGTTTACATTTAGAATCTCCATTAATGAGTATTTGGAGCTTTCTAGATCTAGTTTTTAGGAAGAAGATGATAAAGAAAATAAATCCCTCTCTAAAAATATCTCTCTCTAAAATAATATCGCTCTCTTAACAAAATTGTGTCCTCTCCAAAAATGTGTCCCCCCTTTTCTCTCTCCTGCCTTTCTCTTTATATAGGATATTACATAGTGGATGACAGCTCATGTACAACTAATATTTCCCTTAATTTCGGATTTACCTTGCGACATTTCGCAGGCCTACAAATGTTAGTCTTCGCAAGTCTTCTTGACCCTTCGCAGAATCGTCACACCTTTCTCATATTTAAGCTAATGTCATTTGTTGCGTCGTTTCTAATATTTCTTCTGCGACATTATTAAGTTGCGTCGTTAATAATTCGCAAGTGAAGGTTGCTGCGATATTATGCTCCTACACTCGGACTTGTTGAAATCGATTTTAGGATTTAATAAACTAAAATAAAAGAAAAATATATACAAAATATTGTCACAGAATATTAGGAATAACCAAGACACTGATTCCACTATTACACATGAATAAATTATGGTAAATAAGCCAAAACTCTAATTATCTTTTAAGTCCCTTATTTCTTAATTCACATATAATCAGACAAATTCTCAAAAATTAATTGTATCCCTTAAGCATAGATTATCTTAATACAAAGCATAACCTATCTAATTGAATCACAACTAATGAAGGAAATTATGCAAACAATTAAAAACTCTGCAAAAGCAGTGATTGAGTGAATCATAAATTATAAATTAGAGAAAATAAATAATTACCAATTATTCATGCGTAAGTAGCTTCCTCATTGCCTTGGTTGTGGGAAAATTAGCTCATCATCATGTTGGAAACACGCTCAAAAATAAATTTTATTGCTCAAAGTGTTTACAAATGATGAAAATGGGGGAAATATAATGAAAACCGGGTTTGTAACAGTTATATTTGTTACAAACCGAGCTGTTACAGAGAACGATAAAAGCTTCATGTCACTGTTACTGTTGCTTTAAGACTGTCTCCTGAACTACGACCCTCAGCTGTGAGTCATTATCACTGTAGCATGAACGACTGTTCTTAGGCGTCCAATGTTCTTCGTGTTCTTCAATGGCAGCAACAGCAGGTTTCTCTGGTGATCAATCTTTCGCCTTTGTGATGCTCTGTAATCTCCCAAACTCTCCCTCTCCCTCTCTGACTTCAGGCCACTCCATTTATACTCACAGGACCCTTATATCTCGAAGTAAAAGCAAATAATCTTCCCAAATCTTTTCACAGCCGAAGTATTAACTCGGGATATTTTCTTCTTTATTTAGCAGAGAGATACGTGATTTTCTTTCCTCTTACTCGTATGCTTGTGTAAAATATATTCCCAACACGTTCCGTGACAAGCTAAACTCATGGAGAAATACGCCAATCTTTCCAACAATAGAAAAGCATACCCGATATACAATATCTCCCCTATTTTACGTGAAATCCACGTTTCAATCCTATTTTTGTGTTTCGAAACAACTTACCATCCCTGTTCAATCGTAACTGGGTAGTAGTAATCTGTTTGACCGGTCGAGTCTCACTACAACTGATCCAAATCTTCTTAACAGAATACCGAGTATATTTCCGACTTTGTTTTGCTTCACATGAATATCCAGCCCAATTATTTCGAATAAATCGACCATATCATCCCTGTTTACCCTCAACAGGCCCACGACAACTAATTCCAGTGTTTGAATCTCACTAAATCTCGGTCAAATCTCGAACTCTAACCTAAACTGTGCTGCAAATGGTTTCCCGCCAAAATCTGAAATTCAAATGATGAAGAAGGGTGGCCCTTAGCCAAGTATGAGGTGCCGATAGTAGGGAGGTACCCCTTATCAAATGGTTTCCCCTTATCCAATGTTGGAGTCCGCTTAGCAAATGCCCTCCAGGGGTTCCTTTAACAACTTTTCGAGATGATTTTCCCAAAAATGTTTATTCCCAAAAAATACCTCCACACACATAAAACACAATAATAAGTACAAAATCGAGTGCCAACAATATATAGTATTGAGATCAATTTAGACACAAAAATGTGTCTATCAGATGGGATTAGCTACTCATCATGGAAACACACTCAAAATATGATTTCATTGCTCAAAGTGTTTACAAATGATAAAAAGGAGACAAAAATGGTGAAAATCAAGAATTGCAACGCTTGTGAGTCGCTGCAAATACCCTGTTACAGTGAACGATAGTTGAAAAGTGCTGTTATTATTGTTTGACTGTTGCCGCAAAGACTGTTGCAAAACCAAGAATAAACCACGGTTTTTTAACGACAACCTTTGGCAGTGTTTGTTCTTCGTGTTCTTCAGTTATACACTAGCAGAAAAAATATCCTGTAACTTGACGATTCTTCACTCTGCTCTCTGCCCAAACTCTCCGTAACTCATCTCTGATACCCTAAGACCCTTTTTATACTCAACAGTGACAAGAATCTTTCCTCATATTTCCAAAATATCTCCATAGTAATAACAAATATTTTTCACGGGATAATTTCCTTTTGTTGATTCTTCACGCGTCTGCAGCTGTCGAGTCTTCCTTATTTAAACCCCCCACGCTTCTTTAGAGACAAATATCTATCCAAACACGATCAGCACTCGTTTATCTCGCTGTAATCCCGTGACTGCCATCCGCATACGTACTCCCTGTTGTGTAGAAAACCCACGTATTCAACCCACATTTTTCGAATCTGAAGGACTTACCAGTCCTGTGTGGGTGTATCAGGCTGGCATGAGTCGATTGGAGTGATTGAATCTCGCCACAGCTCCTCCAAATTCAAAACTGCAAACTCTGCAAGTTTTCAAATATTATTTTCCCGCCAAAAGATGTTCTTCACGAGTAAAAAGAAGGTGCGCCCTTATCCAACATCTTGGGTGCCGAATAACCAGTGGGTGCTAATGACAAATATGGGCTACACATAGCCATGAGTTACCCTTAGAAAAAGTGGGGGTCCGTATAGCAAATGTCCTCCGGGGTTCCTCGACCAACTTTTCGAGCCGATTTTCCCAAAAATGTTTATTCCCAAAAAATACCTACACACACATAAAACACAATAATAAGTACAAAAATGAGCACTAACAATACAGAAAATTGAGGACAACTTAGACACAAAAATGTGTCTATCAAATACCCCCAAACTTATTATTTGCTAGTCCTCGAGCAAATCTAATCTGGAAAATAAAATGACTACACTTAGCACGTGCAGCAAGCCGTTAAACCGCTAAGTGGCCCTAGCGGCGGAGTGTTGTCTCCGGAGGGTTTAACAGAGGTGTACCCACAAAACCTTTATACTCCAAACCCTAGCTATCTACGCAGAACCTTGAAAGGCACTAAGAATCTCCTTGGTTGGCATACTTATTGACTACAGGAGGAAGTACCCTGATGCGAAATTCCAATTGCTGTACACGAGTTTGCACTCAAGCATACTAAAATTCATATATAAGTGACATAGCTCTACTCATATAGTTTCTGTACATCATAACCGGAGTCAACCAATCACATGGAAATATTAAGAAGATGGATGTAGAGAAAACGTAGATGGTTTTGATGTTGACTAAGGTGAACCTATCCTAATGGACTGAGATACCGGTCTGACTAATATCAACACACCTGGCATATTCAAGGGAACCAACGGGTGATAATCCTAAATCTAGGTCAACACAACTGGCATATATAAGGGCACCAGTGGTCGACTTTATTAAATTTATTCTGGTTGGTCTGATGGTCTGGTCTCAATTTTTTTTTTTTTTTTTTTGGTATCTCAATCACTCTATTTCACCCCAATCACTTATAAGAAAAGAAAAATAAAAACAAAAGGTGAAAGGGATTCAACGAGATATGGCGAAACTACCATTTTTTTTTAATAACACCTGAGCTCTGTGCTTTCATGAATAGACTCTATAGATGTTTCCATCTAATCACATTGGTTCCTCAACTCCTACAACCAAGATGTTTCCATCCACTTAGATTGGTTAGTGCCATCCTTAATAGGCATAAATTTCTAGGCTCTGGAGTTTTATTTATTGCAACTAAAAAGTTTACAAAAAGTTTCTTCCCCACCCCCAAACTTAAATCTAACATTGTCCTCAATGTTCTAAAGATGAAATTAAAAGCATGAACAAGAAGAAACTGTTACCACTTGATGGATGGAAAAAGGACTAAGGAAGGATATTACCGTAAGCATGAGCGTGGGTGCGTCCCAGAAAATGCTAAATTTAAAATCTTTAGCTAGACATCAAATACCTCAAAAAGGATTGTCACTTTCTAAAGTCATATACCAATAGTCGAAACAATTGTGGGTCCATAAGACCAAATAGAGCTAACACAAATATGAGACAACTGCACTGGTTCAGAAAAATGAAAAGAAGGAGCACATCCTCATCTAAGGTTTCCGTCAAGACAACTGGTTTTATCTGGGGCGCGTTATTGAACTTCATATGTGTGTCTCGATAAATAGGTTCATTCGAAAAATGGGTCTCTAATACTTGGGTTACCTCCTGGACAGTATCAGGAGGATCGGGTTGCTGAGTATGAATAGACTCGAGTAATATCTCAGACGCACATGGCTCGAGTCCCAAGTTAGGGACTCTAATTAGGGATATATGACAATATAAGAACCATCACTACCCCCAAACTTAGGGTTTTCATTACTCACAGATAGACCTTTAACTATTGCTTGAATTTCCGGATCTTCAGAGTCCTTAAAATACTCAAGAGATTCTTCTAGTTCTCTACCCCCAAACTTAGGGTCATCATTACTCTCAGAAAGACCTAAAACTATTGCCTGAATTTCTGGGTCCATAGAATCTTTAAAATACTCAAGAGCTTCTTCTAAAGATTGATCACACTTATTATCTAAGAGTATGGTTTCCTCAAAATCATCTAGAGAATCTACCAGTAAAGTGTCAAGCCAATTATCCTGAACTAAAGTGCTAATCATATTCACTTCTTCTAAATCATCGTTCTCAGAAGGTTGTCTAGTAGCATTAAATACATTTAGTTCAGTGGTCATATTACCAAAGGATATGTTCATAAGCCCAGTCCTACAGTTGATGACAGCGTTAGCTGTGGCTAAAAATGGGCGACCTAGAATCACTGGGATTTGAGCACTAAGGTCCTAAACAGGCTGGGTGTCTAGAACAACGAAATCCACTAGATAAATAAACTTATCAATCTCAATCAGAACATCCTCTATGACACCACGAGGAACTTTGACAGACCTATCAGCTAATTGTAGTGTCATTTTAGTCGGTTTCAACTTACCAAGACCTAGCTGGGTGTATACATGATACGAGAGTAAGTTAACACTAGCTCCTAAGTCAAGTAAATCTTTATCGACCATGTGATTACCAATCGCACAAGATATGGTGGGGCATCCAGGGTCCTTATACTTAGGGGGTGTTTGGTTCAGAAGAATGGAACTTACTAGGCTTGCTAAAAAGGCTTTCTTTTGGACATTAAGCTTACGCTTTCGTGTACAAAGATCTTTAACGAACTTGGCATAAGCAGGCATTTGCCTAATTGCTTCTAATAATGGAATGTTAATGTTCACCTGCTTAAACGTCTCCATTATCTCGTTGAAAGTCGACTCCTTCTTTGTTGGGGCTAACAACTGTGGATATGGGGCTCTAGGCACAAAGGTAGTCCTATCAGGAATTTCTTGGGACTCCTTAGGAATTGTTTCAGTTTCCTCATCTACGGGTTCCTCTTGGTAAGTAGACGGTGGAACTACAGTATGTCCACTAGGCATGGATACCTTATTATCTAATATTTTACCGCTCCTAAGGGTTGTAACAGAATTCACATGATTGTATGATTTCTCTCCTTTGGGATTAGGATCAGTATGACTAGGGAACCTTCCATCTTCTCTCTCACTTATAAACTTAGCTATTTAGCCGACTTGAATTTCTAATTTAGCAAGAGACTGGGAATTATTCTTAAAATTCTGCTTGGTTTCCTCTTGAAAATTAACCTGGATCTTTACTAACATTTCCTGGCTTTGTGCTAGCATATCCTGGCTCTTTCTTAATATACTAAAAGATTCCTCTAAGCTAGTTATTCTATTCTCAGATGGGTTCTGGGCCTGACCTGAAGAGTTCTTAGTATAACCAAAACCTGGGGGAGGCTATAAATTACTAGACTGGCCTTGATTCCATCCCTTAGACCAAGAGAAATTAGGATGGTTCCTCCAACCGGGGTTATAGGTTTCTGAGTATGGGTCAAACTTCTGATGGTTTTCGAACCTAGCATTGTTATAAACAACATGGGCTTGCTCTTCACTAACATGACCTTCCCAAAACGAGCTATTGGGTCCTATTCCACAACTAGAGACTTGAGAGGCTCTAATCCTATCATCAGGTTCAACAAGAGACCTATGTTTATACTGATTCAATTCCAAAACTTTTAACCTTCTAGACAAAGCAGCAAACTTAGCATCTGACCCAAAGCTTGTATCTACCATATTGGTGCTACTTCTATTGACCAAGAGTCTCTTAGGGAGTTGAACACAAGGTTCCCACTGTTGGGATTTTTCAGCAACAACTCCTAAGAAGTTAAAAGCATCATCGACATTTTTACTAGTGAACTCACCAGCGCACATAGATTCGACCATGGCTTTGGTCGAATAGTCTAAACCATCATAAAGAATCTCTACTAGTTTCATTTTCTCAAACCCATGGTGAGGACATTCGGATAGTAGGTCATTGAATCTCTCTAAAAACCTATAAAGAGATTCTCCCTCTTGTTGCATACTGGAGCTAATTTTCTGCCTAACAGCTGCAGTTTTATGCTTAGGGTAGAATTTCAAATAGAAAGCAGCAATAAGTTCCTGCCATGTTTCTATGGATTCAGATGGTAGATTGTTAAGCCAGGTCTTGGATTTATCTCTTAAGTAAAAGGGGAACATCCTAAGTTTTAATACTTCATCAGTAAGGTCCTTAATCTTAATTGTTCCACATATTTCTTCAAAGTCCCTAATGTGAAAGGGTTTTCATCATCTTTTCCTAAGAATATAGGGATCATATGAAGAATACCAGGATTCAACTCATAAGTAGCCATAGAGGCTGGCAATTTAATGCATGATGCCCGGTTGGACCTAGTTGGGTACATGTACTCCTTCAAAGTTGTCATTTTTGGCACAGTAACAATCCTAGGGGTGAATTCCTCACTAAGAATTAAATTCTCAAAACTGAAGTTTCCAAAAATAGGGCTCTCCAAAGAAGAGTCTTCCAGCTCCCTATTACAAAAGAAGAACTTCTAGGCTCGTCACTAATCAAACGGCCAAAAGTATCTCTTTTCCAAGCACGCTCTCTAATGGACTCGAGCGATTTTTAGCATACACTAACAAAAATTAAAAAAAATAAAAAAATCCTATGGAAGGGAGGTTCTAAGCAAACACACAACAGGCTGACTCCACCAAAGCAAACCTAAAGATTTCTAGCAAACAAAAAGCATGATGGCTCCACTTAGATTGTTTCTAGACAAACTTCTAATCCTTCGAAAGGGAATTCGTTACAATTTAAGCAGACCCCTCTGGAATCAATCTAAGTTAAAGTAAGCTAAATAGAGGCGAGGGAAGCTCGATGGAGCTTTGATACCCAAGGCCTCACCAGCATTACAAGGCGGCGCATTCAACTTACAGAAACCATCATGAACTTCGAAGTATGCTTAAAAGAGTAACCAATATTTTTCGAACGACTTTCCTATTAAGCTCGTTACCCTATCTCTCTCGTTCTAGTCAGTATTTTAAGCTTGGGTTCGCGTTTGGTATTGTTATCCTAAGGCGGGCAAGAAGAGAACGGTGATGAAATCCGAACCCTTATCTTGTATGGCCAGGCCTTGCCCTTTATTAGGAAATTAAAGCAACCGTATTCAGTTCCTCGACATATATGCAAACGAAGGAATACAGTAAACCTGCTGACAGGGGATTCGCGGGTGTTTCGTTAAACTTACCTCTCGTACCAGACGGGCGAAGAACCGTTGTAGTCGACTCGGGCCACAACTCCTATGTCATGTACGAACCCGAGGGGCCGAGGCAATATCGTAATTGCCGTCCTTCTCTGCAAACAGTTTAATATTTAATATATTGCCCTTCCATAGGGTTTAAAAATAAAAGAATGTCCAAGTGTCCAAGTCCAAAGTCCAAAAAGGGAAGTGCAAAAATAAAAAGAAAATTACAAAAATAGAGAATATCCTAATACAATTTCTAAAAACTAAACAAAAAATCAAACAGATAAAAACAAAATCTAATAGAATTTTCTCTCTCTCTTTTTTTTTCTCGCTCTTTTCGCTTTGTCTTTGATTCCAAATCTTTTAAGTATTCACCAAAAGCTTTGGCAAATTTTTCTTTTGCTCCAAATTCCAAAATCTGTAATGCAAAGACAAAAACCCAAAAACGTAAAGTAGAACAAATAAAATAAAAACAAAAACCTAAAAAATAAATCTAAAAACTCTAGCCTAAAGACAAGTCCCCGTCGGCGGCGCCAAAAATTGATGGTTATTTTCAATGATGTTGTAGTAATAAGTTCGTTGAGACTTGTGAAAGCAGATTTTTTTAGACTTATTTTTTATAAATAAAAATAACAAACTCAATTAAAATGTGTTGTGAAAATTATATATGGAGAGACTGGGACTAGGATTCCACCAATTTTTCGCACTCATGTGGTTCAGATATCAATTCTAAACAATTGAAGCTCAAATGATGAAGTTTTATTGACTCTAATTCATTGCCTAAGGTAGATTTCGAAAGTAATGGTTGTAAAACTAAAGCATGAGACATCAAAACATCTAAGCTAAGCATGACCCATCAATTGTAATCACAACCATTCAATGAAACTCATAAATCAATTGAATAACAATGCAAATAGTCATAACAAGAATTGATAGAATTACCACATTTGTGAAATTTGGCTTCCTCCATCGCCCCAGAGGATGGAATTAGCTTCTCATCATGGAAACACACTCAAAATATGATTTCATTGCTCAAAGTGTTTACAAATGATAAAAAGAAGACAAAAATGGTGAAAATCAGGAATTGCAACGCTTGTGAGTCGTTGCAAATACACTGTTACAGTGAACGATAGTTGAAAAGTGATGTTATTACTATTTGACTGTTGCCGCAAAGACTGTTGCAAAACCAAGAATAAACCACGGTTTTTAACGACAGCTTTTGGCAGCGTTTGTTCTTCGTGTTCTTCAATTATAAACCAGCAGAAAAAATATCCTGTAACTTGACGATTCTTTACTCTGCTCTCTGCCCAAACTCTCCATAACTCATCTCTGCTACTCTAAGACCCTTTTTATACTCAACAATGACAAGAATCTTTCCTCATAATTCCAAAATATCTCCGTAGTAATAACAAATATTTTTCACGGGATAATTTCCTTTTGTTGATTCTTCACGCGTCTGCAGCTGTCGAGTCTTCCTTATTTAACCCCTCCACGCTTCTTTAGAGACAAATATCTATCCAAACACGAGCAGCACTCGTTTATCTCGCTGTAATCCCGTGACTTCCATCCGCACACGTACTGCCTGTTGTGTAGAAAACCCACGTATTCAACCCACGTTTTTCTAATCTGAAGGACTTACCAGTCCTGTGTGGGTGTAACAGGCTGGCATGAGTCGATTGGAGTGATTGAATGTCGCCACAGCTCCTCCAAATTCAAAACAGCAAACTCCGCAAGTTTTCAAATATTATTTTCCCGCCAAAAGATGTTCTTCACGAGTAAGAAGAAGGTGTGCCCTTATCCAACATCTTGGGTGCCGAATAACCAGTGGGTGCTAATGACAAATATGGGCTACACATAGTCGTGGGTTCCCCTTAGCAAAAGTGGGGGTCCGTATAGCAAATGTCCTCCGGGGTTCCCCAACCAACTTTTCGAGCCGATTTTCCTAAAAATGTTTATTCCCAAAAAAATACCTACACACACATAAAACACAATAATAAGTACAAAAATGAGCACTAACAATACAGAAAATTGAGGACAACTTAGACACAAAAATGTGTCTATCAGTCACACGAGAAGATTTGGAGCAACTTCTCCGAAACCGAGACAAAAGCGATTCCATGGACATATATCAGCATCAACCCCCATATCCTCCGGAAGTACAAAGAATCCCTCTTCCGAGGGGGTACTCTTCCCCTCAATTCTCTTTGTATGATGGCACCGATAATGCGCGTGAGCATGTCTCCCGATTCTTGGAGTCCCTGGGGAGCACGAATACAATCACGTTCTCCGTTTGAGGAAATTTTCGAAATCACTTACTGGCATACACGTGGTATAACAGCATTATGCCGGGAAGCATCCCCAACTGGTCTGATATGGTTGCGGCTTTTTACAAGAAATACTTCTTTGTGTCTGAGCAAATTACCTTCTCAAATCTAGGAAGGATGTTCCAATGAAACAATGAACATCCGAATGACTTCGTCAAAATATTCATAATTCAAGCACTGGATTGTCATGACCAAATGTGACCGAACAACAATTGGTGGATTCCTGCATCAATGGCATGATTCCCATCTACCAGGCCTTACTAGAGAATCTGCGATTCCAAACGTTCTCTGAACTTCATGAAGCTGCAAAACGGTCGGCCACAACAGCACCGGCGTTGTTGAAAGAACCAGGCCAACCAAAGGCGAGGAAGCACGCGAAATTCGAGGGAACAGACGCCTCATTAATAAACAATACAACGTTGGTCCCTCTTATGTGAGCGTGGTAGACGAAGGAGGAAAAAGGAAAGCTCCAGCAGTAGAGCAGCAATCCAAGCGCCCAGCACCAGCACGACAGGCAGCTCCGCCTCGGAAGACTACCGCTAAAGCTCCCATACGACATCAAGAAGTTGAAGAAAACGTCTTGGATTTCCCGTTCCCAATTGAGGAAGTGATTGAACTCTTGGAAGCATGGATCCAAGACGACGCCATCAGACTACTCCTACCAGACGCCCACCATCCGAAGCGGAAATAGCAAATCCCAAATATTACCGCTACCACAGATTTGTCCACCACCCGACCAGTGACTGCAACAAGCTAAAGCATATCTTCAAAGAAAGGATAGAAGCGGGGGAACTTCAACTGGGCAATGATGGAGTTCACAGAGATCCACTCCCAGTCAGAAATTGCATGGTCTCTGGGGACTCTGTACACGAGACTGTGCAATCCATGATGCAGCATGTGTGTGAAATTCTCTATCTCTCCAAGACACAGCGTTAAGATATCTTCACAGCCCTTAATCGTGTTGTATCAGGAAAGCGACTCTTTCCTACTGAAGAAACCACGCCAGAACCCCAAACTCTCTCAGGAAGCGGCGCCTGGAAAATATAACTGGGGACTGCTGACCACGGTTCATCTGAGAGGCGCCGAGCTCGACAACACATTAATTGACGCGGCCTCTGACTTCAACATCATCACCATGAAAACCCTGAGAGCAGCGGGAGTTTCAAAATAGGAGGCTACCCATTCCCCAACCGTGGTCAAAAACATGGAAGGAGAGGCGATTGACGCGTATGGCTACATCAACCTTGAAATCAAGGTGGGGGAATTTCTAACACATGGCAAATTCCACATTGTCAAAGAACTCTCAAATTACGACGTGATTCTGGGGCGTGCATGGGTGCACGTCAACAAAGCAAAGTTAGGAGTATCCCCTTTGCCGATGTCGATACCCGAAAGGATTTCCAACAAGCCGTACAACTTTGGAGATTACATGTTGCCGTATCAACAACTTACTAATGTAACTCAATTACCTGGAGAAAGCCCGTCGATTTTCATCCGCAGATTCCGAACACAAGTAAGTCTGGTTAAAAAACCCTTTCTGCACCCAGTCACATCTCCTCTCAACCAGGCGCGGGGACTGTTAAGTGCATATTTTGCATATATTTTGTGTCGAATCCATGCTAGTAATTGCTATATATTCTTGCGAATTATTGTATATTACTCTTGTTTTCTCTTGTTTATGTTTTGCTAGGTGAATCATCCAAAAGAAGTGAATTGGCACGTAATTGTGCAATAAAAGAAGTTAGCTACAAGTGGAGAAAGGCCAAAGACCAAGTAGAGCTTGTTCATATCTAGGAGTCCTTGATATCATCTCGAAGAGGACGAAAAGACGAAGCCGATGGCGAAAGAATGGAGTCAATCCGACGTTGTATGAAGAATCAGGAAGCATTTTAAGCAAGCCGAAGTTATAAAAAACTAGAAAACCTACAGAACTATTATAGGCACCCGAGTTTCTACTCAGGGCAGCCACGGAATATTAATTAAACTGCAGTCTTCTATGAATGACATTTGAATGGGAGCTGCTATAAGACATGGGCTTTAACGGAATGAAACAGATAGAAAGTAATTGTGATGGAGTCGTTGTTGCCATTGTTAGAGAAGTATATATGGGCTTAGCTCGAGTATTTGCTGTTGTTGATGAGATGGCAGGTGATGAAGCTTAACAGAGACGATGGCAGTGAGAAGATGAGCTTCCATTGTTGATGGTAAAGTCTGCTCGGGATGGATGGTTTCGCTGAGGTGATAATGCTGCTGACGGAAGAATGGAGAGTAAGTGGTGATGGGTGCAGCTGTGATTCGACGGTGGTCTGTGGTTGGTTTTTAATGGTTCCGGTGACAAGATAGGTTGAGTAGTAAGAGTTATCGAGTTGAGTCTGCTGGAGCTCGACTGTGATGATGTTGATTAGTGACGAAGTTGCATATCGCAATAAGTAGATGATGCAGCCAATGATCGGTGATAGAAGAGCTTGGCAGTGATCATTTCGACAGTTGACGATGATGGTAATGATTGATTGAATGGAGTGATGGTAGTTGGGATCAGTTTGTGGAGGCGATGAAGACTGATGGCAGTTGACGGAGAGAGTAACAGGGATTAGAGATTAATGGATGCAGGATTGATTGGTGATGATGGATTGTCGAAGAATGCAGCGAATGATAATGGAGCTCGGGAAGATCATTAGGTTTATGGACTGAAGGTTGAAGAGAGAACTCGACTGAGATATTCACAAAATCATTCGAGGAACAGAAGGTGTTTTCTGGCAGTTCAAGCATGGCAGAGATAAGGAGCATGCATGGAATGATTGATGGAAAAGTGGATGTGTGAAGAAGATTGAAGAACTCGATGGGGGTTGTGAAAGCAGAGCTCGAGTCTATGATGAGTTGCTGCTGTGGTGAAGCCGAAGATGGGTTTAGCCGAGCAAATGGAAGTGTGGATCGGACATGGGAGAAAATCAGGGACGTTGTGGTGCAGAGAAGGAGTCAGGGAAGTTGCATGATCGAATTAAGCAAGTCAGGGACGATATGAAGAGATTGTTATGATGCTGTTGGCTGTGGTCATTGGGTTGATCGTGACAAGGATGGAGCTGTGAACCGAGTTTAAGAAAAACTCATGGAGTTTGAAAACTCACGGAGGGAGAAGTGTCTGTGGAACGACTGTGTCGAGAAACGAAATCCAGGGAAATATATTTTTCACGGACAACCTGGTATACTTGAGTTACAGAAATTCACGGACAGCCTGGTATACTTGAGTTACAGAAGTTCACGGACAGAGTAGTGTCCGTGAAAGTATAGTGAGTGGTTTGGTGCGTTTTTGGCAAGTTTTGGCAACCTAATTCGATCGGGATTCGGCGCACGGGCACTTATACAACTTGAAGACTATAAAAGAGAACTTCTTAACCTAAGTTGAGGGATCATCTCTATCATAACATAATCTCTACATCTCATAATACACTTTTGTTCTTCATAAAATAATTTTAGGGTTTACCCATTTTGGGGGAAACCGAGAAACGGTGTAAACATGAGAGGCTAAACTTTATTGATTAAGGATGAATTCAATGTTCTAGCGTGAAGCTTATTATTATACAAGTTTGTTCGGAGTTTTAATCACATCATCGTTTGTTTTCACTATTTGATCTTTATGAGTAATTATTGGATTGATTTGGAGTGCACGCTAGATTGATTTACTAATTGTTCTATTGCTAGTATTGGGTTAGGAGATAAGTAATCGTCGAATAATTCGTACACAAGTAGAAATCGCAAGACCTTGCAGAGGGATTCTGTGGAAGAATTGCGGGTGAATACAACACCAGCAAGTGGACCTTGAGCTAAGAGTTTAACTACTGGGATCAACCTAATTCACAAAGCCTAAGCGTTCGATCGGATTACACCTTGAGTGAGCTACTACTTGGTGGTTCGGTTGGATAGAATCTGATATTGGAGAGCTTCCGTATCCGTGGTAAAAGGAGTTTTGAGGATAGCACTGAGCTAGCTGCTTTCCTACGGTTGGTGATGAATGGTTCTAACGAAGATAGATAAGTATACTAATCCAGTTATCGCTTGGTAACGACGAAGGATTCCTTGATCATCTCTTTCTTTTATTTGTTATTATTTCTATTTGACTTTAAACCAACCCCCATTTCACTTTGTTTTGATATCTAAATAACATATCAATTACACAGCTCTATGTGGGAACGATCCTTACTACCGCTATATTACTAGTTAATTAGTGGGAAATATATTGATTAATTTATTGTGGTTACGACACGCATCAAATTTTGGCGCCGTTGCCGGGGAGCGGTTGTTAATTGATTTGTTATTTGTTTAGCTTGTTTTTGTTTTTAAATTTTTTCTTGTGTTCTTGTGAGTCGTCATGTTTCCTTATGGACATAACATGTACGGAGCACAAGACCAATCATCATATTATAGTGGTAATCAATTTGGATTTCAATCTCATTCATATAACAACTACCAACCATACCTTACGGAGCCTTATGGATACTCTCATACATATCAACAACCTTATGACGGGCATGTAAGTGAGCAATCAAAGGGATGGGAGGATAGCTATGCTTCTGATCAGTTGTTTTCTAGTAATGTGCAGATGACAGAGAGTTTGGAAAGACCTACTCCTCTTTATCATGTTCTTTCGTCATTTATGTCAAAAGAAGAGATACAGTCTGAAAATTTCGTCGTGAATAATGGCGAAAAACGTATTAATATCAGAAAACTTTCTAAACAATATGATCAGTTAGAAGAAGTTTGGAGCATCAAAAAGACCCTCGAAGAAATCAACAAGGTAATACGAACGGAACTTCAACGTCGTTGGGATATTGAAGATTATGAGGTTGACGAAGACTCTGATGAAGATGAGCAACCTTTGGAAAATCCTTGCAATAATAGTAATGTTATTTCAACTCCGGATCATAATAACGATCACTCTCCTATTCAAAGGGAGGAGAATGAATATGACATAACCGTTGTTATAAATGGTGTAACGTACTCAAATAATGATTTTAGGATTTGCACCAATGTACTAGAATTTCTAGGAGATGATTCTGATGACGAAAGTGTTGAACAAATAGTGATTGAGAATGAAACCAAATTGGTTGA
This sequence comes from Papaver armeniacum, assembly GCA_023531295.1. NCBI lineage: Eukaryota > Viridiplantae > Streptophyta > Magnoliopsida > Ranunculales > Papaveraceae > Papaver > Papaver armeniacum. Next base: position 68,581 of record JAJJWW010016864.1, on the reverse strand, counting down.
AGTTGTGGAAGACCCAATTGAGCTAGCCAAGGATTATAATGATGCTTTGAGATTTCGGTTGAAGCGTAAACCGATTTAAGAATGGCTAAATAGTTTGATAGAGGACCACGATACAAATGTGGTAAATAATTCATTGCAATTCTTTAAGAATGATGAGGATCCTTTAATACGAGAGATTGTGGAAGGTTTGTCTAATCCTTTGCATATTTCTGAATCTTTTGATCCACATCACTTAGGATTGGGTATTTGTGCTTCTAAAATTTTTAAGGATTATTTTACTTCTAATTATCTACCACTTGATGTGTTTGATTCTAGTATTGTGCATCTTCATCGAGAGGAACCTATAGAAGTTCCCTTATTTTATGTTCTTTATCCACTTTCGAGTGTAGAAAGGACTAAGTGTGGGGGAAACTTTCAAGCTATAACAATTTCATTATTCATATATTATGCTAATCATTGTGTGAAGTTGTCACTAGAATTGCAGATTATTTTCTGGGCAGACTACCAGATTTTCAGATTGTTGGTATATGGACGATAACAAAAGAGTCGGGCTGACGACTTTAAACCAAGCGCTAAATGGGAGGAAACCCATAGGTTTTGTATCTTAAACCCTTTTATTTTTTGTTTTTATTGTTTTCATATCATATTTGCATCCCCATGTTTAATTTCATTGAGTCCGAAATCTATTTTAGAAGAAAATTAAGACGAATACCTTTTCGTCAGAAAAATTCAGACTGCGCGTAGTTCAGTCCAGAGACCATAACTGTCAGACCGTTTATCGAAACATTGTGCCCTTTTGATAGTGTGTATAAAACACGTATATGAACAACTTTTGTGAAATGGAGTTTTTCCAAATTCCTTACCAATTTGTACAGTTTTTGCGTTCTATCTGTTGTTACGTCAGAATTCAGAATTTTCAGTTTTACACATTGAGGACAATGTGAAGTTTAAGTGTGGGGGAGTCTTTTGCATATAGAGTTTTTAGCCTTTTTGAGTCAAAATTTTTGTATATATTTGAATAAGACCTCCAACTTGTAGAGATTTTAGAGTCACTATCATACTTCTAGGTATGTTTACATAGAGATTCTGACCGACATAACTGAACTTGGAAGTGTTAGAGAACTACATTCGGATTTCTTGCTTGTTAGAGTGTTAAATAATGGATTTAATCATGCCGGTGATGCAAATTAGGAGCAGGGAGAAATGCATTATTAGAGTTGCTGATCAATCATTAGTGGAGACTACCTATTTTCAAATCAACAGAGGCGCCATACCAAATTTCTTTGTAGCTGACTAAAGAGCTTTCTTTTGAGTGTGTGTCGCTGTACGTTAATTCCGGGTAGAATGGTGAGCTACCCAACTTCACACTATTTTCAACACTATTTTTGATCTCTTGAGTGCTAATTTTGTCAGTCATGAGGGTGACGTCTATAGACGAAAACCACCTTCTTGTAGTTTGATTTGCAGTTAGCACCATTCTCTCTCTCGCCAACAACAGATCCATAGAAACAACATCATCATCAACAAGTGGAGCGACATCAAAATTTACAAGGAAAGTTGAAGACGTTTGAGGTTTACAAGCAACATTACAAAGAAGAGCAAATTTCATATCCAAGTAAAGCAACATATAATGAGCAGATTTTTATATACATGTTGAAGACTTACACATAAGGAGCGGAATTATAAATCCAAGTTGAAGACTTATTTACAAGAGCGAAGAAAATCAAAAGATGAGAGTTATTGAAGTTTATGATAGTAAGACAGTACAAGTTGTGAAGATCAAAGTGGTAAAGTACTTCTCTCATGGTCATGTTAATTTTATGTCACTTTTATTATTTTAGTTGCAATTTCTCTTATAAAAAAAATAGAAAAACAAAAAAATATAAAAATAAAATATAAAAAAAAAAAAAAAAAAGAAGAAAAAGAAAAAGAGAAAATACAAAGAGATTTGCATTTAGGTTGTTATTTGTTCAATAAGGCCGTGTGGAAGAAAAATATATAAAGAAGTTTCAAGCAACAAGGAAATTGAGGAAAAGAGTACAAATTGTTGAAGTTCTACAAGTTCAAGAGTTTATCATCAACAGTTGAAAACCGAAGACGAAGACCAAAAAGATGAAGAAGACGAGCCGAAGGAAGACGTTTCTATTGGATGCTGTGAGAGTGGTGCTTTCATCATTGCAATCGGATGTGAAGGTGGTAAGTACTCTCATCCTCGATAATAGTGGTTGATTTCCTTTCTTAGAGATCATCAGAAAAAGTCTTTTATTTTCCACGATTTTGTGGAGTCTCCAGAAATTATTTCGGAAGGTTTCCTTCCCACCATTCAACGTGTGTAGGATTTATCTCTTCATTCCTACCTGCACACATGTGAGACCCATAAAAAAGCCGTCTTTTTGAGTGCAATTATCATAAAATCCTTTTAAGTGAGGCAGAAGTCGAGGCGAAATGCTTATTGATCGCTCTCAAAAACGCATTCTCTCATTATGGTGTGGTTATTTCTCACTCAACATTTAAGAATGAGAATATGTTCTTTGGTATTTCTAACTTCTTATTACTAGCATGCAGAAACTCTATGTCCTCATAGCTCTTTGGATGCTTGGGAAGCTGGAACGCTTTGAAGTTGGAGCAGGTTTTGTGGGTATATCTCTGGTAAACCCTCACGAGACTATAACTCGTCCACTAGGGACACCTAGGGGTTTAAAGGCCTGTTGCACATGCTAAGTGCAACCGTATCCTCGACGACATGGAGTTGTTGTATTTTAGATAGTTTGCTCGAGGACTAGCAAAAGCCAAGTGTGGGGGAATTTGTTAAGTGCATATTTTGCATATATTTTGTGTCGAATCCATGCTAGTAATTGCTATATATTCTTGCGAATTATTGTATATTACTCTTGTTTTCTCTTGTTTATGTTTTGCTAGGTGAATCATCCAAAAGAAGTGAATTGGCACGTAATTGTGCAATAAAAGAAGTTAGCTACAAGTGGAGAAAGGCCAAAGACCAAGTAGAGCTTGTTCATATCTAGGAGTCCTTGATATCATCTCGAAGAGGACGAAAAGACGAAGCCGATGGCGAAAGAATGGAGTCAATCCGACGTTGTATGAAGAATCAGGAAGCATTTTAAGCAAGCCGAAGTTATAAAAAACTAGAAAACCTACAGAACTATTATAGGCACCCGAGTTTCTACTCAGGGCAGCCACGGAATATTAATTAAACTGTCAGTCTTCTATGAATGACATTTGAATGGGAGCTGCTATAAGACATGGGCTTTAACGGAATGAAACAGGATAGAAAGTAATTGTGATGGAGTCGTTGTTGCCATTGTTAGAGAAGTATATATGGGCTTAGCTCGAGTATTTGCTGTTGTTGATGAGATGGCAGGTGATGAAGCTTAACAGAGACGATGGCAGTGAGAAGATGAGCTTCCATTGTTGATGGTAAAGTCTGCTCGGGATGGATGGTTTCGCTGAGGTGATAATGTTGCTGACGGAAGAATGGAGAGTAAGTGGTGATGGGTGCAGCTGTGATTCGACGGTGGTCTGTGGTTGGTTTTTAATGGTTCCGGTGACAAGATAGGTTGAGTAGTAAGAGTTATCGAGTTGAGTCTGCTGGAGCTCGACTGTGATGATGTTGATTAGTGACAAAGTTGCATATCGCAGTAAGTAGATGATGCAGCCAATGATCGGTGATAGAAGAGCTTGGCAGTGATCATTTCGGCAGTTGACGATGATGGTAATGATTGATTGAATGGAGTGATGGTAGCTGGGATCAGTTTGTGGAGGCGATGAAGACTGATGGCAGTTGACGGAGAGATTAACAGGGATTAGAGATTAATGGCTGCAGGATTGATTGGTGATGATGGATTGTCGAAGAATGCAGCGAATGATAATGGAGCTCGGGAAGATCATTAGGTTTATGGACTGAATGTTGAAGAGAGAACTCGACTGAGATATTCACAAAATCAGTTGAGGAACATAAGGTGTTTTCTGGCAGTTCAAGCATGGCAGAGATAAGGAGCATGCATGGAATGATTGATGGAAAAGTGGATGTGTGAAGAAGATTGAAGAACTCGATGGGGGTTGTGAAAGCAGAGCTCGAGTCTATGATGAGTTGCTGCTGTGGTGAAGCCGAAGATGGGTTTAGCCGAGCAAATGGAAGTGTGGATCGGACATGGGAGAAAACCAGGGACGTTGTGGTGCAGAGAAGGAGTCAGGGAAGTTGCATGATCGAATTAAGCAAGTCAGGGACGATATGAAGAGATTGTTATAATGTTGTTGGCTGTGGTCATTGGGTTGATCGTGACAAGGATGGAGCTGTGAACCGAGTTTAAGAAAAACTTAGGGAGTTTGAAAACTCACGGAGGGAGAAGTGTCCGTGGAACGACTGTGTCGAGAAACGAAATCCAGGGAAATATATTTTTCACGGACAACCTGGTATACTTGAGTTACAGAAATTCACGGACAGCCTGGTATACTTGAGTTACAGAAATTCACGGACAGAGTAGTGTCCGTGAAAGTATAGTGAGTGGTTTGGTGCGTTTTTGGCAAGTTTTGGCAACCTAATTCGATCGGGATTCGGCGCACGGGCACTTATACAACTTGAAGACTATAAAAGAGAACTTCTTAACCTAAGTTGAGGGATCATCTCTATCATAACATAATCTCTACATCTCATAATACACTTTTGTTCTTCATAAAATAATTTTAGGGTTTACCCCTTTTGGGGGAAACCGAGAAACGGTGTAAACATGAGAGGCTAAACTTTATTGATTAAGGATGAATTCAATGTTCTAGCGTGAAGCTTATTATTATACAAGTTTGTTCGGAGTTTTAATCACATCATCGTTTGTTTTCACTATTTGATCTTTATGAGTAATTATTGGATTGATTTGGAGTGCACGCTAGATTGATTTACTAATTGTTCTATTGCTAGTATTGGGTTAGGAGATAAGTAATCGTCGAATAATTCGTACACAAGTAGAAATCGCAAGACCTTGCAGAGGGATTACAGGAGCAATTGCGGGTGAATACAACACCAGCAAGTGGACCTTGAGCTAAGAGTTTAACTACTGGGATCAACCTAATTCACAAAGCCTAAGCGTTCGATCGGATTACACCTTGAGTGAGCTACTACTTGGTGGTTCGGTTGGATAGAATCTGATATTGGAGAGCTTCAGTATCCGTGGTAAAAGGAGTTTTGAGGATAGCACTTGAGCTAGCCGCTTTCCTACGGTTGGTGATGAATGGTTCTAACGAAGATAGATAAGTATACTAATCCGATTATCGCCCGGTAACGCGAAGGATTCCTTGATCATCTCTTTCTTTTATTTGTTATTATTTCTATTTGACTTTAAACCAACCCCCATTTCACTTTGTTTTGCTATCTAAATAACATATCAATTACACAGCTCTCTGTGGGAACGATCCTTACTACCGCTATATTACTAGTTAATTAGTGGGAAATATATTGATTAATTTGTTGTGGTTACGACACGCATCAGGGACTCACTCTGATTGTCAACCCGGGCACCATTAGGAGATGTGAATGGGATGTTAGGCCTTTCAAGTGTTTTGTCAAAAATCTGGAAGCTGTCATGGCCAAAGATGACGAGGTCAAAAACCAAGTGGTTGCGCAACGCCCAAACCCGTTTTAAATTGGAGATATGGTAGTCAAGACAACCTCGTTTCAAGTTGGAAATATAACAGTGAAGATAGTTGCTCGACCCGGTCTACCCAAAGAAAAGGAAGACGAGCCATATATGGTGGCAGATGTTATCTTGGGTGGTTACTGCAAACTCATCAATACTGACAAATTGGAAGGTATAACGATTCACTCGCGATGGCTCAAACCCTTCAATACCTAAAACGCTGTGCTACCTTCACCTCCAGCATCCTCCTTTCGACATTTCCTTCTGCATTTTCCCTTTTCTTTTTATGCAATGTTTGTAACTTCTCCAAAATGATTGCACTGCTTGCATTCATGAGTAGAGTTTTCAATTTCAATTAAAAAGAGCATTTTTCCACAAAAAATCTTCCCAAGACATCTTGAAAGAAAAATACCAAGCAAACCCAAACTCTCACAAAATCATTGCCTGTCGATTGAAAACCAGAGAAACCAAACCACTACAAAAAAAATACCGATTGTAGGAGCAGAATATCGCAACAACCTTCACTTGCGAATTATTAACGACGCAACTTATTAATGTCGCAGAAGAAATATTAGAAACGACGCAACAAATGACATTAGCTTAAATATGAGAAAGGTGTGATGATTCTACGAAGAGTCAAGAAGACTTGCGAAGACTAACATTTGTAGACTGCGAAATGTCGCAAGGTAAATCGGAAATTAAGGGAAATATTAGTTGTACATGAGCTGTCATCCACTATATAATATCCTATATAAAGAGAAAGGCAGGAGAGAGAAAAAGGGGAGAGACACATTTTTGGAGAGGACACATTTTGTAGAGAGAGAGTTTATTTTCTTTATCATCTTCTTCCTCAAAACTAGATCTAGAAAGCTCCAAATATTCATTAATGGAGATTCTAAATGTAAACTCATGTAATTACAAAAATCACTAGTGAAGAACCATGGATGTAGATCACATTGATCGAACCATGTAAAAAATCTTGTGTCTCCATTTATAATTTTAGCACTTTTATCTTTATTTTGATTATCAAATAAGTTTAGATCTAGAAAATATTATCAAGATATGATAAGGGGTGTGTTGTGGGATTTCCTGCAACTACATTTGGCGCTAGAAACAGGGAGAGAGTAATGGATTTTGTCCTTCCTGTAATTTGTTGGTTTAAGAAATTTCCATGAAGATTAGCTATTGTTCATATTTATTTTTAGATCTTAAAGTTTCAGGAGAAAAACGGAAATTTCATGGAAGAAGTTACACTTTCAGGGAGTAAACATCATCAACAATTTAAAGACATGAAAAGAAGAAGAGGAAAAAATTAGTTTCTGTGGTGAAATTCACGAAGAAAATCAAGGTTTCAATGGAAGATTTCCATGTTCAGGAGAAAAAGAAAGAGGCAAATTGTTGAAGGAAATAAAGGAAGAACGAAGAAAAGGATAAGAACAAAACGCTGTGATTTTTATCACAAACAGAAACTCGCACAGATGGTTTGAGTTGGAGCGAAGAAGCTTGATGTCGCAAGATCAAATCTCGCCACAGTCATATTTTTTCACATTTTTTCTACATCCTGGAGAGGAGAAAAGAATAAGAGGTGGTTACATGCGTATCTTCGCAAACAGAAGCTAGTACAGATGGTCAGTAGCAAAGTGAAGGAATTTAGTATCACGAGTTCGAATCCCACCGTATGCAATCCTTTACTATTTTTACTACAGGCGAAGATATAATTAAAACTATAGCATTGTGCATTCCTTTCGCACAGAAGACGTAGCACAGTTGGTTAAGCTTCGCTAGAGTGAGTTGTAGTACTCAGGTTCGAGTCTCCTCTTCGCAAACGTTCGCAGCGCAAACAAATACTACATACAGATGTTTACTTCGCAAAGATATTTCTTTAGTTATTTTGCAAAGAGAAAGTAGGTGATTATTTCGCAGAAACACTTCGCAGAGGCAGGGCTAGCACAGTTGGTAACAAGCAAAGAGAATGGGTTTGAAGACGCGGGTTCGAATCTCGCATTGAGTGTATTTTTTCATGAATTTTTGAGTAACAAAGAGATGAAGTTATCAATAAATAAAGCCATTGTTCCATTATGTCACAAACAGGAAACTAGTACAGTTGGTCTGGGCGGTGGAATACAAGTATAAGGTCGCGAGTTCAAGTCTTGCCACTTGACCTTTTATTTTTGCTGCGGCATTTATGCATTCAAGAGGGATTGTCAAACGGTGCTGCAAGAGATAACTTCGCAAGAGAAGAAAAAGAATAAGAAGGCAACTTCACCAACTTTATCAAAAACAGAAGTTGGCACATATGGTAAAGTTAGCAGAGTATGCGTTCGTGTTCGCAGGATCGAATCCCAACTTTCGCAGACTTTTTGCATGTTTTTACTCGAAATTCTAGAGACGAAGATCACATTAAAAGAACGATATGGTCACACTCTTTCACAAACAAGAGCCAGGAAAGTTGGTCAGGAGGCATGAATGCAAACAGCAGGTCGCAGGATCAATTCTTGCTTCTCGCACATTTATTTTTGTTATGCGAAATTTCGCACGGACTTTGATTATTTCGCAAAGAAGAAAGTTGATGATTATTTTGCAAGTTAATTTCGCAAGAAAGGGTTAGAACAGTTGGTATGGTGCGAGAATATGCAAGAGGCAGGTCAAGGGTTCAAATCTCATTTCTCACACTTCTTTTTGCTGCGAGATAATTATATTTTGTGCGACATTTATACATTTCAAGGATGCTAGCTTCGCAAGCAAATCATATACTTCGCAAGAGACAACAACATCAGCAAACCACAAAAGCTAAATATGAGAATGAAGGAATGAATGAAAGAGAAGAATGGAAGAATGAATGAAAGAAGCAAGGCTATGCGATAATTTCGCAATGATAATGAGAAGAAATAACCAAAAATGAATGATTTATACGAATGGGACGAACCTTTATGGCGTACACCCTAGCTCGCGAATGATATTTCGTAAGAGGCAAATGTAAGACCTAAAGTGCGTCATATAAGGGGGTATCTCTTGACATGGCTCAGGGAAAAGGTTACACCGCCCCTGGAACCTGAGTCATGGAGATTTGGGGCCAATAAAGCCTATCCGGGAGAGATACCTTGGATTTCCAACTATATATATAAGGTTATACCCTGGTTGGACGCCCGAGGGTCTCTTCCAAGGAGACAGTGTATGCTCAAGGCGCCGAGGTACACGGTTGAGCCAAGAGTGCTTGGGGCATTTGAAGTGTCTCGGCCATTCTTGGCAAGTCTTGGCACATGCTTTCTCGGCCAAGAAAACTCCACTTAGGGTGCAGTCTCGTAACCATAAGCCCTATAGGTATAAGGGATAAGAGGCTGCGAAAACAACTGGTTGTTGTTAAGACCGGATGGGAGGAGCTAGTCTTGTATGGCCGATGTTCGCCTCCTTGAAGGGGAAACCAGGGAGATGATAAGGGCGGCACCCTCCATTAGGGAGCTGATAAGTGTCTTAAAACGCAAATGTCATGAGGCTTTATTTTCGCAAGAAAATTTAGACTTGTCATATTTGTGCAATGATCCTGAAGAGGCAATAATACTAACGCGAGGGTAAGACGAGATCAATGGGTTTTTGCATAAAAGTGTAAAAATGTCCTGCGATTTCGTCGCATGACGGCAATGTCATGGGGCTTCAAATTCGCAAGAATTTCTAGGCCTGTCATATTTTCGCAACGAAAAAATCCTGCAGAGGCAATAATACTAAGAAATGATAAGACAAGATCAATGGGTCATTACATGAAAGTGTAACGACGTCCTGCGATTTTGTCGCATGACGGCAATGTCATGGGGATTTATGTTCGTAAGAATATTTAGGCCTGTCATATTGTCGCAACAACGAGGGGTGGAAAAATAATACCTTTAACTAGGAAGGCAAAATAAGACCACACAAAATGATAAGGCAAGGTCAATGGGTCATTACATGAAAATGTAAAGACGTCCTGCGATCTTGTCGCAATGACAAATTAAGCAGATACATTTGCGAGGTTATGCTTAATCTTCCATTTGCATACAAATAACAGAGGAGTAAGAACTTGCGAGGAACAATAAATACGTGAAGAAGAATGCATATATTAAAGACAAAGCCAGAGAAATGAAGAAGGGAAGCAATTTAAAGCTACATCAATTCTAGAGCGGCAAAATGAGCTAAGTAACACAAACATTAGCTATACATTGCAATAGATAAGCATTCTCATCATACAAGCATCATACTCGCATCATGAAAGCATTGCATAAGCATTTCATGGCATAAACATCGCATACACATTTCATAACATAATCATTACATAAGCATTGTATTCGCACAAGTATTTTACAAAATTTTGCAGAATCATTCAGAATTTCGCAAGATTATTCGGAATTTCGCAAGATTATTCAGAATTTCGCAGGATGTGATTATTTCACAAGATGTGATTATTTCGCTCAATTATTTCACACAATTATAAGCAACTTGAAGAGATTATGATATCACATGATCACAAAACATGAGGCAGAGGCAAGATGAGAGTGAAGACACAACTCGCTCATTCAACATTTCCCAAGGATTCTATCCTCATAGATAAAGAACAAGAGGCAACTATGGATTACCGAGAAAACATTTTATGTTCTTTATCTTCTCGGCAAGAATCATTTCCAAAGAAGATGTTCACCAATGAACAACAAGAATCCTCACCAAAAATGGAGTAATAATTTCGCACGAATAGAGGCAATACTTACTACTCTCATTCAAGGATAAATACTTCTTATATATTTTGAGGATTGAGTACTTCTTATACTTCTTCAAGGATACTTCATACCTCTTCAAGGATACTTCATACTTCTTATACTTCAAGGATACTTCATACTTCTTATACTTCAAGGGTTGATACTTCTTATTTATTTCGCAAAGCTTCGGAATTTCGCAAAAGAATAGAGGCAAGTACCTACTTTTCAAGTCCAGTATTCTTTCGCTCGTTCCTTCATCAATAAAGATCAAAGACTATTACAACAACGGATTTTTTATTAAAGATCGCTCTTCAAGCAATATTCAAGAAAAAATAGGCAAGATGTAGGAGCAGAATATCGCAACAACCTTCACTTGCGAATTATTAACGACGCAGCTTAATAATGTCGCAGAATAAATATTAGAAACGACGCAACAAATGACATTAGCTTAAATATGAGAAAGGTGTGATGATTCTGCGAAGAGTCAAGAAGACTTGCGAAGACTAACATTTGTAGACCTGCAAAATGTCGCAAGGTAAATCCAAAATTAAGGGAAATATTAGTTGTACATGAGCTGTCATCCACTATATAATATCCTATATAAAGAGAAAGGCAGGAGAGAGAAAAAGGGGAGAGACACATTTTTGGAGAGGACACATTTTGTAGAGAGAGAAAGTTTATTTTCTTTATCATCTTCTTCCTCAAAACTAGATCTAGAAAGCTCCAAATATTCATTAATGGAGATTCTAAATGTAAACTCATGTAATTACAAAAATCACTAGTGAAGAACCATGGATGTAGATCACATTGATCGAACCATGTAAAAAATCTTGTGTCTCCATTTATAATTTTAGCACTTTTATCTTTATTTTGATTATCAAATAAGTTTAGATCTAGAAAATATTATCAAGATATGATAAGGGGTGTGTTGTGGGATTTCCTGCAACTACACCGATGAAGGGAATATGCAAGGAAGGTTGGTCGAACCCTTAACTATTATTGTTATCTTATCCTGTCTCGAGCTACTATGGGTGACATAGGCATTCGGAAGCATTGGCGGCACAGCAGGCCAGCCAGTATCTACGGCAAATTCCATCCACACTATCTGTGTACGGCGTCCGTACGTCTACTGGATGACTAGGAGGGGGGAAGCAACTTATTTTCACATAAAGAGTTTTTGGGTATTTTCAGTATGAAGGTTTTATTAATTCATTCAGAGATGTGAAACCATAAAACTGAATAGCGGAATGTTACTTGGCGAAGCCCCATGAAAGATAAGAAATTGAAAGTAAACTTTTGGAATACCAAAAGAGGCTACACGCCGAGAAGAAATAACAGAGGTGAAAAAATTGTTCGTTAACGGCAGACGCCTGGATAAATAGCGCTTTCATCAGAGCTTTTTCAAGCACCTTCCCCAGCACCCTTTCGGGCAGCAAACATTCCATGCAAACGCCGCCTCAACAGCAGCAACTCCAGCATCCCATCCAGAAGCCACCTCAGCAGCAGCTTCGGCATCCTGTCCGGCGTTTGTTTCAACAGAAGCCCCAACATATGTTTCCGTGGATTTTCCAATGAATCCAGCATATGTTGCCTCCGTCTCCTCATCCGCCTCAACGGCATCCTCAGCGGCCACTTTAACGACCCTGACAACGGTTTCGGCGTCCACTCTGCAAATCGCCTTTCTTAAACCGTGTCGACATCCTCCTCATGAGCTTTTCCAATGGCTTATTGAGGATGTCCCGGTTCATCCGCATCAAGGTCAAGGATTACAATACCATCGTGGACAGGGTAATTAAACAGACTCTTATCTAAAAGTTTCATGGACTCAGTCTTTCGCCGCTTCAACCGAGAGGCGAATCGTTCAGACCTAGCACTGGGTTGTAGATAAGCTTCTTTGCTCTGAGATCTCCCAACGAACTGGGATGCCTCATTGTGCCTCCACTTTCCATCCATGTCCACTGAAGCCAAGAGAGTCTGAACACACATCCGCACTCTGCATAAATGGGTGAGAGATATGCCTTGGATAATCTCGTCAGCTTTGCGGAACAGAGAATCAATTCTTTCTAATATCTCCTCATGAGAAGAAAGCTGGTTTTCGTCGAGTTCAGAATTTCTCTCTGAAGAGGTACGATCATCACTGAAAGATCTCATTATATGCTACAAAAAAAAATTACCACGATTGCACCAGCAATCTACATGATGAGAAAGACAAAATAACTAGGGGAAGAAACGCGAGACAGTACCTGTAAAGAAGGTGGATGCGAATTTTATGATGATCTATATGAGCGAAGGGTCAAGATCACCTCTTATATTCAGCAGAAAATCTTTTACCAGCGTGAATCAAGTCCTCACATGCGTAATACCAGCTGGATTAGATATTTATTTATGCGGAGTAATTAGGGTTTGGTATCCAAGTCATTCTGTGACTTAACCAGCGTCATCTTTCCACTCCGAGCCAGCAGCGTCAACGACTCAACGTCCTAGCCGACACCAACATCTCGCATTCTTCCTGCGCTAGCTTCTCTGCTCGATAGCCGATGCACCAACGACGCCATCCGCTACTCCAAGCTAGCCGCGCCTTCCGATCCAGCCACTCCATTAGTTTTCCAAGCTTGCTGCGCCATCAGCCTTCCAAGAAAGCTAACGCTCCATTGGATTTCCAAGATAGCCGCGTTCATCCGCCATTCTAAGCTAGTTGTGCCATCTTCCATGCCAAGCTAGATGCGCCACCCGCTTCTCCAAGTCAGCCGCACCAGGCCTGTGCCAGAAGTCCGCGCCCAAGCTAATAGCGTTATTCCGAGCTAGCCGCACCATTGGATTTTTTAAGCTAGTCGCGCTATTCGCCATTCCGCAACATCATCTCCGCTCGTCCAAGGTTGAAGCACCATCTTCGCCGTTCAAGACAACACAATCTCCACCGTTCAAAGTCGCGCGTTCGCGATTCCCAGACCGGAAGCACCATCTTCACCATCCCAAGGCCCAAATTGGCACCAATGTTCCGGGAAGTAAGACTCTACGTCGACACCCTCTGGTCGAGCCGGAAATGCGCCAAGTCGTCAATACAAGATCACGGATTCCTCATGCCTTCCACTAAAGGTTAGTTGAATTTCCCCGGCAAACTCTTCACGTCTTTCCCCCCTTCGATTTTGCTCTTGACCGTCACCATCTCATGCTTACCCCGCAACAACGCCACTGTTACGTGCTAAGCAGGGGACTTAATGTTGATGGTGGTTTTTAGCTTAGGGTTAAAATCGTAAAGCCTTGCATCCGATGTGACGTCACTCTGCAAGGAAACAGAGCCATGTGTGCTAACCTCTCCACTGGAAAATTTATTGAGCTGCTTAATATACTTACATGAAATTTATACAGACTGGCGAACCCCAGATGTTCTGTAAATTTCGGCGCCTCGCGCATATTCACTTAATATAAGTTCCTCTAAATGCCTTTTATGCTATGTTCTCCAGTTGAACTCTTAATGTTGATATGGCATGATGATTCCTGTTCACTCGCAGCAGAGTAGCACGAATCTCCAAGTATCAAGAATAAGATCTCTGCATAAGGTATCCAATCAGAAAAGCATGATGCTCTCTGGCAATGAACTTAAAAGAGCTCTGTGTTGACACATAGAATTCAATCAACCTTACTAACTTGCAGAAGTCAGGTTTTCGCGCCTCGCGCAACATACTAGACCTTGCTTGTCAAAAAATTAAGCCTAGGAAAACTAGGTAGTTAATCCGCCATGGATTAGCGGGTGCAAAACCTCGCCCAGAATCAGAAAAAACTGGGAGCCGCAGCAGCAAAGGGAGGCGTGGCCTTACCATTGTCCACGCCCCATCCTAAACCGGCCCTCTTTCCCTCGACCAATCAGGTCGCTTTAAATCCGTCACAACGCACCGTAAGTGTGGCCACGCCCCAGCTTGCCGGCCCCACTTCCCATCAACCAATCAGGTCGCCCTAAATGCGCCACACGTATTCCGAATGAGGCCGGCCCCAATTTGCTTACCAGCCCCCAATTCTTCCAAGGAGAATTCTTCCACGGCGCCTTGGCCACGCCAAGCCCTAATTCTTCCAGGGAGAATTCTTCCACGGCGCCTTGGCCATGCCAAGCCCTAATTCTTCCAAGGAGAATTTTTCCAACAGGCGCCAAAACTTGGACACGCCAAATCCTTCCAAGGCGCCAAGATTTGGCCACGCCAAATCTTTCCAACCACGCCAAAATCCTTCCAAGGCGCCAAGATTTGGCCACGCCAAACCTTTCCAACCACGCCAAATCGTTCCAACGGCGCCAAACCCTAAGTTTGGCTGCGGAGCCAGTTTTTAGCTTTGGCTATACCGCAACGTCTCTGGCATACCACTATGCCGCGGCTACTCTCATGCCGGCATGCCATTAGCATGTAGCCGACGCCACTTCACTATACAACAAGATGTGGCCATAATAAATGACCATCCTTCTTCATGAGATGCAATCTCAGCCATCCAAGTTCGCCAACGAACCGATAAGCTCAGGACAAGTTTTAAGCGACTAGCCAAGACGAGCCTAGCATTACATGCTATTTACCTGCGGCAAGCCTCTCAATTTTAACTTGCCACACGTAGAAAAGTGCTACATGTTTCCACGGAAACACTCGAGACATCAAAATATGTCACAAACTGGGGGATGCTCATCAGGGTATTGGTCTGGCGGTTTACAACGTGCGGCGTGCAATGCGCCCGTTACAAGAAAGTGTCATGAAGTAGGATAATTAGTGGTGGTGAGAAGTAACGGTGTAAAAAATTCATTTCCTTCATCATGGAAGAGTAATGACTGACGGTTACACGAATTCACTTCCTTCATCATGGAAGCATAACGTCTGGCAGTTACACGTTACTCTTTTCTTCCACCACTCAATCGTTTCCACTTCCTACGAGACCAGGGTACGTTTCACTATGACTTGTATAAATAGGTTTCACCTATTTCCACCAAAAAAAAAAAGTTTTGGTCGGCAACACACAATATCTAGAAATCACCTGGTAGCTTTCCATCCTGCTTACCAGTTCTACTTTCTGATACAAGTCATAAAATGCCCACACTTCTAGAATCAACTATTCTGGTCTCAACACTTTCTTCGCTTCCCTCCCTAAGACCAACCCTTCTCCTTCACTTTGTGACCGAAGCAAGCCTGGAACGGCCATTTCTTGGTTTAGGCCAGGATTGTACAGATTGATCTCTCGAATCAAAAGTACTCCTGTGCAGTACATTGTTTAGGGTTTAGATTTGTTTCTCACCCACACACCCAAAGTTACCAAAATCAGCAGAAACGGTTTTCACCCATAAACAGGATGACAACACGATGATATTTCGATATCAATTCTCCCTGGAAGAAGATGCAAACATATTGGAGAAGTTGATGCGAAATTTGAGGTAACAATCTTGTTAGTTAATTGTTTTCCTGTTTAAGAAAAGCCTGAGTTTATATTATATATATTTATTGCTTTTGCTTAACAAAATTTCGGTTCAATTGATGTTTATTCCATGATGTGTGTGTGGATGTGTGTGATTCAATTGGTTCCGGTTAAGAAAAACTATTGTTATCTTGTTTTATTGTGTGGTATCAATTGTTTAGGCTTACAAAATTTCGGTGCAATTGCGGTGCTTTTAATGTCTATGTTGTTTCAATTGCTTACGGTTGAGGTGAATAATTATGCAAGTTGATTTATGTTGGTTTGTATGAATTATTTATATCTTAACGAAATATAAGGTGTACGGAAATGAGTTGTTTAGTCCAATTCGATTCCGGATAAGAGAAACTAAGTTAATTATGATCTTAGTTAGACTTATCGAAGTGAGGTTTCGGTTATTCAAGTCTAATCGAATGCCTTAACAAGAAATGCTAGTTAACTAACCTAGTACTTGTCTTGTTTAAAATTGAAAGGTCTAAGTTTATAGATAATTAGAACCTGATGAGAAAAATAGAGTTATCTTTATTTTGGTCTTATCGAATTAAGCGATTGTTTTTGTACAATCGGTTTAGCAAAGGGACTAAGGTGCTTAGTTGTTTTTGGTTTGCTAAACTAAAATGGAAAAATTATTTCGGACAATTATTTCCTTGGTAACATATCAAAATAAAACTACTTGTAGTTTCGGTTTTGATATTGGTCATCAGAACATGATGTGTGGAACCCTCGTGCCTAACTCTACAGGTTGCAAGTCTATTTTGAGATTTGTAAGATTCTTTTCGTGTTGTCCTTTATTTTTTCGTTTCTTTGTCATTTTTGTGACAAAAAGGGGGAGAAATATATGGAGTAAACAAGTGATACTGGCATTGATTTTATATTAATTGGTATCGCTAAGGAAAAGAACATTGGTGCTTAAACATTTTATCTAAACGAAAGAGTGAAAGCACAGACTAAGGGGGAGTAACATGTCATATGAATTGGTATAACAAAGACGTGCGGATTGAATATCGACCTATCTTCCTTAGGGGGAGTATTTGCTTTGTTATTATAATGTCAACAGCGGCATTTTCAAGGATTGAATGTAAGCAATTTACTGTGTTGTTGAATTTGGGAATCAAGCGTATGTGTAATGAATTCTTGTAATTTGTTTATACATAGATGTAAGAGTTTTGTCACTAAAATAGACAAAGGGGGAGATTGTTAGAGCATGGCTCGGTTTAACCCACCAAGCGTTGGTATGTCAAGTTTGGTTGTCATATTTTAGTGAATCAAAACTCATGTTAAGAGTCGCTTGATTATGTACTAGAGTCAACTTCGTATAGGTTAGCTTGAAAGTATTAGGATATGAGACATTACAAGTATTGTGAAGTCTTGAAGATGTGAAGAAGCAAGGAGCTACAACGACAACAATCATCCTTCCACTTGAGGTTAGTGATATTTGACTTGAACTGTTTCATTCCCTAACGTATCTTTCAAGTCGTGCATATTGAAAACAAAACTGCGAAGCATATTTGAACTCTAGATAGACATAGTATTAAGGAATACAATACGAGGTTTATTGCTTAACCATTAAACTTTGTAGATAAGACATCGCCATAATCATTTGAATGCTATTGTGATTATGTATGGGTATGAGGTGAGGATTTCATCCTAGGGAACAATGTTTTACATGTGTTCTAAGGAAGTAAGTTCATAAACTTGTTTGTGAACCGAAAAGGAAATTGTCAGGTGTTATTGGTTTTGTTATTCATTGCATATCTTATGAACAACCAATATGTGTGATTGAGTATAACCACTCACAACTTGTTTGTGTTCTTGGTAGAACTATTCACAAAGGCCTGACTTATGTAATTGTATGACTTTTATTAGTGAAACCGATCTTAAGTAATCACCTGAGATGGTATGATCGGGTTTGTGATTTTATGTCTGACCAAATATGGGAAAGGGGAACCGATCCTAGTAAGAGGTGCAGTACATCACAAAGGGGAACCGATCCTTGTATGGGGTGCAGCAAGGTTTATAGCAGAAAGGGGAACCGATCCTATAGACATGTGCAACACGTTTTTAGGCAAAGGGGAACCGATTCTATGGACATGTGCAACACATATAAGTTAGATACCATATATATGTGGGGAACCGATCCTAGTACCTAGTCAACCGAATTTTGGAAAGCTAGTGTGACTATGCACAATACTCACATGGAAGGTAGAACCAAAACTTGTTTTGGTAGAACCGTTAAACCCATGATTGTGATTGAATGTTTGTTTGATCAATCACATAGTTCTTGAAAGTCAGATGAACCAATTCTAAACTTGTTTGGAAGTGTGGAAAATCGGTTTCAAAGTTGTAAGTGTGAAAGAGAACTTACAAAGTAAGGATGTCGACATACTTTGAACACGTGCTGTGAATGTTTATTTCTTTAATTGTTCAAAGTTATTCCTTAATATCTAAGGGAAGAGAATCCCGGGATCGAAACATAAGTAAGTTAAGAATCTTGTAATTAAGGTTATTAATTTCATTTTGTAGGGAAATATAAGAATTAGTAATGTGCATTTACTAATTAGATTTTCCGAGAGATTTCGATCATTATTTGTGGACAGAGCATTTCCAGGAATTATGGAAACCGAATTTGTGCTTTAATGAATATCTTGAGAATATTTTCAGTTTTGGAAATTCCTTGGTGTCCAAACTTCCTTGTCTATAAATACTTGAAGTTTGCCTTTCTTGCAAACTAATCCTTCGTAACAACATACTTCCTCTTTTGTTGTTGCTACTGGTGTAGCTGCCTTTTCGGAGAAAAGAGTAACCTAATTAGGCGAAATCTCTTACGGCCGCTCAGTTTAAAGTCTTCTTTGGGATTGAGAAGCTCAAGCGTGTAACGTTGGTGGGAAACTAGATAATTGCGGTTTATCTTTTGTTTTCGATTGATTTGATTGACTAACGGTGGTTGAAATCTGATTGCACCTAGTTTGTTTATGCTTGAGAATCTTCTCTTCTGATATAAGATTCACTCAAACTAGTTCAGAGTTTCGACGGGGATCTTTAGACTGTTGTTAGTTCTAAAGACGATCTTGTGGTAATCCATTGTTAACTACATTTCTTTGTAAATATTTCAAGACAATCCGTTAATGTGCGTGATTGATCACAAGAGATTCAAGTGATTGTGTGTAGGTTTTTATTGAAGATTTAAGAAGATTTGAAGACAAAGAAGATATTGAAGATCTGACTTGGGTTTATAATCTTTGGTGTGCACAATACTTATTTCGGTAAAAGAGGATCCAATTAATAATCGGTTTATCCTTGTGGTAGATTGGATTGATTAATTGAGTAGATCGGCATCAACACAATTCTTTGGATTAAGAGTGTTGTTGTTCACGAATGATATTTCGTAAGAGGCAAATGTAAGACCTAAAGTACGTCATATAAGGGGGTATCTCTTAACATGGCTCGGTGGAAGGTTACACCGCTCCGAAACCTGGGTCATGGAGATTTGGGGCCCATGAAAGCCTATCCGGGAGATACCTTGGATTTCCAACTATATATATAAGGTTATACCCCCGGTTGGACGCCCGAGGGTCTCTCCCAAGGAGCCGACCAAGGCGCCGAGGTACACGGTTGAGTCAAGAGTGCGGAGCATGGAACTTCTTACCACTCTTGACAAGTCTTGGCACATGCCGCACTTACCGAAGAAAACTCCACTTAGGGTGCGCCTCGTAACCATAAACCATATATGTATAAGGGATAAGAGGGTCACAAAACAACCGGTTGTTGTTAAGACCTGGATGGGAGGAGCTAGTCTTGTATGGCTGATGTACGCCTCCTTGAAGGGGCAACCAGGAGAAGATAAGGGCGGCACCTCCATTAGGGAGCTCATAAGTGTCAAAAGACGCAAATGTCATGAGGCTTTATTTTCGCGAGAGAATTTAGACTTATCATTTTGTGCAAATGATCCCGCAGGCAATAATACTAACGCGAGGGTAAGACGAGATCAATGGGTTTTTACATGAAAATGTAAGAACGTCCCGATTTCGTCGTAAAGACGATAATGTGCCGGATTTTATGGTCGCAAGAACATTTAAACCTGCCATATTGTCGCAAATATAACGTCCCGCAGAGGCAAAAATACTAAAGAAATGATAAGACAAGGTCAATGGGTCATTATATGAAAGTGTAAAGACGTCCCGCGATCTTGTCGCAATGAGGGGTGGCAAAAATAAGACCTTACTTTAGGGAAGGCATAATAAGACCACACAAATAATGATAAGTCAAGATCAATAGATTTCTTAATCCATGAAGATATCTAGCGATCTTGTCGCAAGATAATGTATAAATTTAAAAAAAAAAAAAAAAAAAAAAAAGAGATATGTATATTTATATCTAGAATCGAGAAATGATTATATTTAACTCACCTTGATTATATCTTATGGACCAAGGAGTCAAAACATAAAGTATGACCAAGGCAGAAAGCTAGGTACACATGTTGAGTCAAGAGTGCGGGGAGCATGGAACTTCCTTACCACTTGACAAGTCTTGGACAAGGAGCATGCTGCACTCCTGCCCAAGAAAACTTCCACTTGAGGGTGCTTGCACTCGTAACCATAAAAACTCATATATGTATATAAAACCATATATGGGATAAGAGGTCACAACTGGTTGTTGTTAAGACCGGATGGGGAGGAGCTAGTCTTGTATGGCCGATGTACGCCTCCTCAAGGGGCAACCAGTGGAGAAGATAAGGCGGCACCTCCATTAGGAGCTCATAAGTGTCAAAAGACGCAAATGTCATGAGGCTTTATTTTCTTTTAGACTTATCATATTTGTGCAATGATCCTGCAGAGGCAATAATACTAACGCGAGGGTAAGACGAGATCAATGGGTTTTTACATGAAAATGTAAGAACGCCTCGCGATTTCGTCACAAAGACGACAATGTGCCGGATTTATGGTCGCAAGAACATTTAAACCTGCCATATTGTCGCAAATATAACGCCCCGCAGAGGCAAAATACTAAAGAAATGATAAGACAAGGTCAATGGGTCATTATATGAAAGTGTAAAGACGTCCCCGCGATCTTGTCGCAATGAGGTGGCAAAATAAGACCTTTACTTAGGGAAGGCATAATAAGACCACACAAATAATGATAAGGCAAGATCAATAGATTTCTTAATCCATGAAGATATCTAGCGATCTTGTCGCAGTGATAATGTATAAATTTTTTTTTTTTTTTAAAAAAAAAAAAAAAAAAAAAAAGAGATATGTATATTTATATCTCATGAGAATGATTATATTTAACTCGCTTGAAATTTACATTCAATAGTCGAAGATATATGTATACTGTGATATTACAAGAAATCAAAGAAGAAAGAGAGATTATTTCTTTGGTTCTTCTTCTTCATCCGATTCTTTGTTCCATCACCTCGATTCTTCTTCATTAGCTTCACTATCGAAACATCCGAGACGGGGCAAGTTCTGAGGAACTTCTTCAAAGAAAAAAGGATATGAATGAAGAGGAATGTTGTGATCATTACAAACTATTTCCATAGCTTGATTGCGAAACGAATAAAGATCATTATTAAAATTCGCCACCGTAGTTTGAATTGTTTTCTTTAGAATATTTATTCTGAGTTGCTTAATCTTAACCAAAACGATTACTTTGGTTCTCATGACATTCTCTTCTTCAGAGAAGACATAATTGAACATAAGATAGATCTAAGGACTGATTAGGGGAGAGAAAGTAAAGAGTGAAGGAGTTTATGTTAAGATAAATGGATTGATTAAATTGGAAGAGCCTTTGTCCGGCTCATATCACTTGGTTGAAGAGAGTTGATACCAAACAGATTTGTTGTTCCTTTACTATTTGGAATACGAACCAAAGGAATTGTTCCAAGTACGTGACTTATTTATAAGTTGGAGGCGTGGGAATACAGACGGAACTAGGTGAACTATAGGTTTAGTTACTTGGTCTTAACTATACGAAGTTAGGTTTAATTTTGTGTAGCGGCTTAATCCTGAGAGTATTCAATTCTGGAAAAGGTCCCGGGGTTGTTCTGCATTTGCGGTATCCTCGTTAACAAAATCTTGCTGTGTCATTTACTTTATATTTCCGCATTATAATTGTTTTATTATAATTGAAGTAAATCACACAAACGTTAATTCCTATTTACTTGATAAGTGAATCCTATTGTGTTTGGTTAAGTCCGAACCTTTTTATCAAGTAACATACTTCGTTGTTGTATTGTCTCGATCTCGTATCCATAGACGATCACACGAAGTGTGAACCGATTAGTTGTATTGTCTCGACTCAGTCCATAGACAATCACTTTCGGAGAACGGACTTATAGGTAGGAAAAGTTTTAGCTTGAGGTATATTTGGATACCCTCGCCTTTTCAAGTAGATTTCCATCTTATTCTATCAAACATATCAATGCAAAGAGAGATAGACTTGATCTTATTATGCATAGTTGGGTCAATATATTTTTCAATTATTTGATCATTCCAGTTTCCTTGACCATCAGTTAGTTGACCCACAATTTTGGGAGTATTATTATCAACAATTAAAGGTTTTAGGTTACAATCTTGGTTTGGAAGACAGAAATCAGACCAAATATTAACTTGCGAGCCACAATTAACCTGCCATTCGTAGTTGGTAGCAATTATTTCTAAACCTTTCTTTATACTTCTCCAGATCCAGGAGATGTTTTTTTTTAGAAAGAAATAAAGAGTTATATTTAAGGAAATATTTGTGCCTTAAGATTTTCACCCAAAGGTGATCAGGGTTTCTAAGTAAACGCGAAGCTAGTTTAGTAATCATAAGCTATGTTTTGTTTTTGAGGATTTCTAATTCCTAATCCAACCGAATCAATACTAGTGCACATATATACTAACCCGGGCTTTTGTGTAGATTCCTTTAGCAGCATCCTTCTTGTCACACCATAAGTCTCTTTGAGTTTTCTCAATACTGTCTAAGACAGATTTAGGAAAAGCAAAACATAGCATATGCACTTAGAACAGATTTAATGAGAGTGGTTTTTCCCGCTTGAGATATAAGCTTAGCTTTCCAACCCTGAAGAGAAGCATAACATTTACTACGAAGCGGTTCAAAACTAGTTACTTTATTTCTGTTAAAGAACAATGGCGTGCCTAGTGTTGATGGTGGTTTTTAGTTCAGGGATAAATTTGTAAAACCCTTCATTTAATGTGCCGTCACTCTACAAAGAAACAGAGCCATGTAAAAGTGATGAGCGTTCAACCTCTTCACTGGCGCATTTATTGAGCAACATATATCCACCAGAATGGTGCATGTAGCAACAATCCCAGATATTCTGTAAATTTCGGCACCCTGCTTATATTATTCAATTAATATAATTTTCTTTGAATGCTTTCTGTGCTATGTTCCCCGGCTGAACCATTAATGTTGATATGGCATGACAATTGTGTTCAGTCACAGCAGAGTAGCACGAATTTCCAAGTATCAAGGATAAGGTCCTTGCTTAAAGTATTCAATCGGAAAGCATACTGCTCTCTGGCAATGAACTTAAAGAACTTTGTGTCAACACATAGAATTCAATCAATTTTGTGATAATTCACAAGATTCAGATATTACCCTGACTAATTTGCAAAAATTAGGGTTTTGCGCGCTGCGCAGTATATTAGACCTTGCCTGTCGAAATTAAGCCTAGGCGAACTAGGTAATTAATCCGCCATGGATTAGTAGGTGCAAAATCCTACCCAAAATCATAAAACAAGGAGCCGCGGAATGGGAGCAACAACAAAGGGAGGTGTGGCCATACCATAGGCCAGCCGGCGCCACTTGCAAGTGGCCACACCCATGCTGCTCAACCAGCCCCATTTCCATCGACCAATCAGGTCGCTTTAAACCCGCCACGGTGCACTGGAAGTGTGGCCACACCCTTACTTGCCGACCCCATTTCCATCGACCAATCAGGTCGCTTTAAACCCGTCACGGCGCGCTGGAAGTGTGGCCACGCCCTTGCTTGCCGGCCCCCTTTCCATCGACCAATCAGGTCGCTCTAAATGCGCCACACACATTTAGAATGAGGTCGGGCCCATGTTGCTTGCAGGACCCCTTCCCATCGACCAATCAGGTCGCTCTAAACTTACCACACGCACACTAGAAGTGTGGCCACACCCATGCTTGGTAGGCCCCTCTTTTAATTGACCAATCAGATCGTCCTAAACCTGCCACAACATCAAAAGAGGCAAGGTTGCGCCAATACGCTAATTGGCATGCCAAACATGCTAAACGTGCCAGTTTACCACAGAAGCATGACGAACGTGGCAACATACCATAAATAGTGCACTTACGTGCCAACCCATCATTTGTTCGTGGCCAACGCCATAATAGACTTCAATGTGGTTATCCTAACCAGAGACACGACCTTGCATGGTCGAAACCCTAATTTCCAGTCGTGGCACAAATTATGCAACTTCTGGCCCCACAACATGCCACGAGCCGTGCAGGACCCAGGAAACCCTAATAAAGACGCCATATCATAGCCACCCGTGGAAATCCTTACTCATGTGGCCGTTTCCACATGATGGCCTGGATATGGTTCTTTCGGTATGGGTATGGCACCATTTGCACAAAATGTCGATGCGCCACGGCCACATGCCACATGCCAAATGCACTAATTAGGGTTTTGGCATACGAAACCCTAATTCAGGCAAAGTTGCTACGCCAACCAAGAAAAGTAACATTTCCCAGAGCACTGGGATTATTGTGGAAACAGGGCCAATGTTGCCAGAGCCATATTTGGGTATAACACCAATATGCCAAAACAGCTGCCACGGCTACACCACTGGAATGCCGCTATGCCATGGCTACGCCAGATGCCACTATGCCAATGGCGCCACTTTGCTATACAACAAGATATGGCCATAATCAATGGCCTTCCTTTCTCATGAGATGCAATCTCAGCCATCCAAATTCGCCACCGAACTGACAGACTTGTGGCAAGTTTTAGGTGACCAGCCGCTTAAATCTCGTGGCCATGGCTACGCCAGGCGCCACTTATACCACCGTGCCACTGACATGCACGAGCTATACTAGTCATGCCGCAGTGCCACTAGCATACACCAAAATCGCCACTGTGCCATTACCAAGCGCCAATAGAAGGTAGCCATAATCAACGGCTACCCGCAATCTCAGCCATCCAAGTTCTCCACCGAACTGACGGACTTGGGGCAAGTTTTAGGCGACTTGCCAAGACGAGCCTAATAGCATCACATGCTATTTTCCTGCGGCAAGACTCTTGACTTTAACTTGCCGCACATAATAACCTGCTACACGTTTTCCACGAAAACACTCGAGACATCAAACATGTCACAAACTGGGGGATACTTATCAGGGTATTGGTCTGGCGGTTTACAGCGTGCGGCGTGAAATACGCCCGTTATATGAAAGTGTCATGAAGCAGGACAATTAGTGGCAGCAAGAAGTAACGGGGATAAATGGATCCACTTCCTTCATCATGGAAGCATAATGTCTGACGGTTACACGTTACTCTATTCTTCTACCACTCAATCGTTTCCACTTCCTACGAGACCAGGGTACGTTTCAATATGACTTGTATAAATAGGCTTCACCTATTTCCACCAAACGACAAGTTTTTTGTCGGCAGCAACATAGTATCCAGAAATCACCAAGAACTGATAGCTTTTCACTCTGCAAGCCAGTTCCACTTTCTGATACAAGTCATAAAACAAGCCACATCTTCAGAATTAACCATTCTGGTCTCAACACTTTCTTCGCTTCCCTCCCTAAGACCAACCCTTCTCCTTCACTTTGTGACTGAAGCAAGCCTGGAACGGCCATTTCTTGGTTTAGGCCAGGATTGTACAGATTGATCTCTCGAATCAAAAATACTCCCGTGCAGTGCATTGTTTAGAGTTTATATTTGTTTCTCATCCAAACACCCAAAATTACCAAAACCAGCAGAAACAGTTTTCACCCACAAATAATTGGCGACCACAATGGGAGATTAATCTCTTGGTTGCAATATCAATTTTCTATATTCAATTTCATTTTTTCAATCCCAATTTCAAGATGGTAGAGCTCAGGTCCGGGTCAGCAACAAACCCTGATGCCATCGGCGTTGAGAACATCCATGGTATCAACGTTCCTTACAGTGGCATCAATGTACCACCTGTCAGCATGATCAGCACCAGCGGCACAAGAAACGTTCCCTCAGGCATCACACCTCCGATCACCAGAGCCAGAGCCGCTGCTACCACCCCCAATGTTTTTTCAAGCGTGACACCCGTAGTTGTCACCAGAGTCGCCGCCACTTCACCACCGGGACGAGAGACTGGAGAATCCAGAGGAAGCCAACCTCCTCTTACCACTATTGATTTGATGGAAAGATAAAAAGGTTCTCGTAAGGATCAGACAGACATGGCTACAACTCAGAAAGGCATACCTATTTTCTCCAAGACACTAACGGAGCGGCTACCACAAGAGTCACGACAACCCCATATGGAGCTGACAAGGAATACTTTTAACATCCGGAGCAAGCACTTCAGCAGGACGCGCCTTTATAGATGAGGAGGCTCGCGTTGCTCCTGAACGCCCAGTAGAAAGGAATCAGCAATCCAATTTCATCACACGTGAATATCAGGAATGACTTCTCCAAAATCAAGGCAAAGAAAATCAGCAACCCTCCTGAGTTCACAGAGACCCTCTTCCCGTCGGGAGCTGCATGATTTCTGGGGACTCCGTCCACAAAATCGTGTAGTCTATGATGAAACATTTATGTGAGATTCTGTATTTCTCCAAGGCGCAGCGTCAAGACATATTTACAGCCCTCAACCGCACTGTATCAGGAAAATAGTTATTTCCAGCCAGGGAAGTCGTTCCCAAACTCCAACCTCTCCCTGGAAAGCACGATTGATAGATGGAACTGGGGACTCCTAACCACTGTTCAATTGAAGGATGTCGAGTTTGAAAGCACGCTGATTGACGTGGCCTCCGACTTCAATATTGTAACCATCGAGACTCTGAGACTTGCAAGGGAAAATCAAACAGAAGAAGCGTATTCTTTCCCGTGAGGAGAAAAACACGACTTGCCGACCAGCACTATTTGTGTGCCGTCTTCCTATATGCCATATCGTATCAGCTCGTTTTTCAAAGCTTAAGGTTAATGGCGCCCTCACTAGAGTTCTCTCCAGGAGCCGCTTCGACGTTTGTCTCCAGGAGCCGCTTGAAAGTTCTCTCCAGAAGTCGCTCCGCCTCGATGTTCGCTCCAGCTGCCGCTTCGCTTCACCGTTCTGCTCCATAAGTTTCAACGTCCTCTCCAGGAGCCGAATCCGCTTCAACGCCTCCTTCCTTCCAAGGATCGTGCAGTAACCGCCACTTCTTCCTGCCAAGGATCGTGTCGTAGCCGCCACATTCCTTCCTTCCAAGGTTCGTGCCCATAGCCACCACACTCCTCCCTGTCAAGGATCGTGATCACAGCCAGCCAAGGTTCGTAGTTGTGGCCACCTTTTGTTTCATCCCATCAAAGACCTGGGGACTTTTGTCCGTCTATCAACCTGTTATCATCCTGATGTCATCACTAACACATGATGCTTATCACTCACGGGGGAGCCTAAAATACCCAAAGCCCAATCCTGCGCGAAGGACATGTCTAGCGGAGACAGAGCTAAGTAACTATCCTTAAACTAAATGTTTTATACCTATTAGGCATATTCAATAAATTTTAAATATCTTAATGTTGAGACGTGCAAATTCCTCAACACCACTATTGTGTTGTCAGGCATACTGTCTCAACACGTTCTCCTCTTAGTGTTGAGACGTGCAAATTCCTAAACACTCACAACTGTGTTGCTAGGCATGCTTCCTCAACAAATCCTTTTCTCTTAGTGTTGAGACGTACAAATTATTTAACACTCACCACTGTTTTGCCGGGCATCAACACATCCTTTTCTCTTAGTGTTGAGACGTGAAAATTCCTCAACACTCACCACTATGTTGCCGGGCATTAACACATCCTTTTCTCTTAGCATTGAGATGTATAAATTCCTCAACACTCACCACTGTGTTTCCGAGCATCAACACATCCTTTTCTCTTAGCGTTGAGACGTACAAATTCCTCAATACTCACCACTGTGTTGTCGGGCATCAACACATCCTTTTCTCTTAGTGTTGAGACGTACAAATTCCTCAACACTCACCACTGTGTTGCCGGGCATCAACACATCCTTTTCTCTTAGTGTTGAGATGTACAAATTCCTCAACACTCACCACTATGTTGCCAGGTATCAACACATCCTTTTCTCTTAGTGTTGAGATGTAAAAATTCCTCAACACTAACCAATGTGTTGCCGAGCATCAACATATCCTTTTCTCTTAGTGTTGAGACGTACAAATTCCTCTACACTCACCACTGTGTTGTCGGGCATCAACACATCCTTTTCTCTTAGTGTTGAGACATGCAAATTCCTCAACACTCACCACTGTGTTGCCGAGCATCAACATATCCTTTTCTCTTAGTGTTGAGACGTACAAATTCCTCAACACTCACCACTGTGTTGGCGGGCATCAACACATCCTTTTCTCTTAGTGTTGAGACGTGCAAATTCCGCAACACTCACTACTGTGTTGCCAGGCAATCTGCCTCAACACTTTTTTCCTCTTAGTGTTGAGACGTTCAAATTCCTCAACACTCATCACTGTGTTGCCAGGAAAACTGCCTCAACACTTCTCTCCTTTTAGTGTTGAGACGTACAAATTTCTCAACACTCACTACTATGTTGTCATGCATACTGCCTCAATACATTATAGTTTTGATGGCTCCACCACCTCAACACTCATCTTTGTATTCAAGGCTCGCTGCACAAACAATACATGGCACCAGTACTTCGTGGCCAAGACCGAAGTACGCCAGCACAAAGATTGCAGACTTCTCATGCATCTTGCCAAAGGTCGATCGAATTTTCCTGGTAATCTTCTCATGTCTTGCCCTTTTGATTTTTTATCCTTTTCTGTCACCATCTCATGCTTACCCCGCAACAATGTGTTACGTGCTAAGCAGGGGACTTAGTGTTGATGGTGGTTTTTAGTCAGGGCTAAATTTGCAAAACCCTACATTTAATGTGCCGTCACTCTGCAAAGAAACAGAGCCATGTAAAATTGATGAGCGTTCAACCTCTTCACTCAAGGATTTATTGAGCAAAGATATATCCACCGAGAATGGTGCATGTAGCAACAATCCCATATATTCTCGTAAATTTCGCACCTCGTCTATATTATTCAATTAATATAAGTTTCTTTGAATGCTTTATGTGCTATGTTCCCCAGCTGAACCCTTAATGTTGATATGGCATGACAATTTGTGTTCACTCGCAGCAGAGTAGCACGAATTTCCAAGTATCAAGGATAAGGTCCTTGCATAAAGTATTCAATCGGAAAGCATACTGCTCTCTGGAAATGAACTTAAAGAACTCTGTGTCAACACATAGAATTCAATCAATTTTGTGATAATTCACAAGATTCGGATATTACCCTGACTAATTTGCAAAAATTAGGGTTTTGCGCGCTGCGCAGTATATTAGACCTTGCCTGTCGAAATTAAGCCTAGGCGAACTAGGTAATTAATCCGCCATGGATTAGTAGGTGCAAAATCCTACCCAAAATCATAAAACAAGGAGACGCGGAATGGGAGCAGCAACAAA
Source organism: Papaver armeniacum (assembly GCA_023531295.1). Classification (NCBI taxonomy): domain Eukaryota; kingdom Viridiplantae; phylum Streptophyta; class Magnoliopsida; order Ranunculales; family Papaveraceae; genus Papaver; species Papaver armeniacum. Next base: position 39,088 of record JAJJWW010016864.1, on the reverse strand, counting down.
GGGAGGTGTGGCCATGTCATAGGCCAGCCGGCACCACTTGCAAGTGGCCACACCCATGCTGCTCAACCGGCCCCCTTTCCATCGACCAATCAGGTCGCTTTAAACCCGCCACGGCGCGCTGGAAGTGTGGCCACGCCCTTGCTTGCCGGCCCCTTTCCATCGACCAATCAGGTCGCTCTAAATGCGCCACACACATTTAGAATGAGGTCGGGCCCATGTTGCTTGCAGGCCCCCTTCCCATCGACCAATCAGGTCGCTCTAAACTTACCACACGCACACTAGAAGTGTGGCCAAACCCATGCTTGGTCGGCCCCTCTTTTAATTGACCAATCAGATCATCATAAACCTGCCACAACATCAAAAGAGGCAAGGTTGCGCCAATACGCTAATTGGCATGCCAAACATGCTAAACTTGCCACTTTACCACAGAAGCATGACGAACGTGGAAACATACCATAAATAATGCACTTACATGCCAACCCATCATCTGTTCGTGGCCAACGCCATAACAGACTTCAATGTGGTTATCCTAACCAGAGACACGACCTTGCATGGTCAAAACCCTAATTTCCACTAGTGGCACCAATTATGCAACTTCGGGCCCCACAACATGCCACGAGCCGTGAAGGACCCAGGAAACCCTAATAAAGACGTCATATCATAGCCACCCGTGGAAATCCTTAATCATGTGGCCGTTTCCACATGATGGACTGGCTATGGTTCTTTCGGTATGGGTATGGCACCATTTGCAAAAAAATGTCGATGCGCCACGGCCACATGCCGCATGCACTAATTAGGGTTTTGGCATACCAAACCCTAATTCAGGCAAAGTTGTTATGCCAACCAAGACAAGTAAAATTTCCCAGAGCATTGGGATTGTTGTGGCAACAGGGCCAATGTTGCCAGAGCCATATTTGGGTGTAACACCAATATGCCAAAACAGCTGCCACGGCTACACCACTGGCATGCCGCTATGCCATGGCTACGCCAGACGCTACTATGCCAATGGCGCCACTTTGTTATACAACAAGATATGGCCATAATCAATGGTCATCCTTTCTCATGAGATGCAATCTCAGCCATCCAAATTCATCACCGAACTGACAGACTTGTGGCAAGTTTTAGGCGACCAGCCGCTTAAATCTCGTGGCCATGGCTACGCCAGACGCCACTTATACCACCGTGCCACTGGCATGCACGAGCTATACCAGTCATGCCGCAGTGCCACTGGCATACACCAAAAACGCCACTGTGCCATTACCAGGCGCCAACAGAAGGTAGCCATAATCAATGGCTACCCTTCCTCGTGAGATGCAATCTCAGCCATCCAAGTTCGCCACCGAACTGACGGACTTGGGGCAAGTTTTAGGCGACCAACCAAGACGAGCCTAATAGCATCACATGCTATTTTCCTACGGCAAGACTCTTGACTTTGACTTGCCGCACATAACAACCTGCTACACGTTTTCCACGAAAACACTCGAGATATCAAACATGTCACAAACTGGGGGATACTCATCAGGGTATTGGTCTGGCGGTTTACAGCGTGCGGCGTGCAATATGCCCGTTATAATAAAGTGTCATGAAGCGGGACAATTAGTGGCGGCAAGAAGTAACGGGTGTAAACGGAACTACTTCCTTCATCATGGAAGCATAATGTCTAACGGTTAGACGTTACTATATTCTTCCACCACTCAATCGTTTTCACTTCCTACGAGACCAGGGTACGTTTCAATATGACTTTTATAAATAGGCTTCACCTATTTCCACCAAATGACAAGTTTTCGGTCGGCAACAACATAGTATCCAGAATTCACCAAGAACTGATAGCTTTTCACTCTGCAAGCCAGTTCCACTTTGTGATACAAGTCATAAAACAAGCCACATCTTCAGAATTAACCATTCTGGTCTCAACACTTTCTTCGCTTCCCTCCCTAAGACCAACCCTTCTCCTTCACTTTGTGACCAAAACAAGCCTGGAACAGCCATTTCTTGGTTTAGGCCAGGATTGTACAGATTGATCTCTTGAATAAAAAGTACTCCCGTGCAGTGCATTGTTTAGGGTTTAGATTTGTTTCTCATCCACACACCCAAAATTACCAAAACCAGCAGAAACAGTTTTCACCCACAAACACCTAGATATTTGTCATTTTTCAAAATCTGTTTAACTTTAAGAATCCTGCTAATGAGTTTACAATGTTTATTGTGCATTTTAGGAGAAAGGTAAATTCTAGACTTTTGAAAGTTGATGACTTGGCCAGACACATCACCAAAGAGATTTAGAATATCGACTATGTTTTTAGCTTCGTGTAATCCCGCTTTAGAAAACAGGAAACAGTCATCAGCGAAAAAAAGATGAGAAATAGGAGGAGCAGTTCTAGAAACTTTTATCCCATAAATTTTCTTATCAAATTCTGCTCGAAATAGTAGTCTCGAAAGAAACTCCATACAAATAATAAAGAGGTAGGGAGAAAGTGGGTCTCCCTGTCTCAGACCTCTTTCAACTTTAAAAACCTGACCGGGTGTTGATGGTGGTTTTTATCTTAGGGGTAAAATCGTAAAACCCTAGTCAGATAGTGACGTCACAGGACTTAAACGCATTTATTAAACCCTTTAATATGTCTACAAGAAAATTACCAGGGTACCTTTTTTTAATTGATTACTAGTTAAGGTTTCGATAGGCCAAAACCCTAATTCCCACGCCACATGTGCCAATGGCAAGCCGTGCCAGCCACATCCTACCGCGCCAAGGCATGCCAACCATGCTAGCCGCACCTACCGCGCCAAGGCATGCCAACCATGCTAGCCGCACCCCTGTGCCAATGGCAAACCATGCCAGCCACACCTACCGCGCCAAGGCATGCCAACCATGCTATCCGCACCCCTGTGCCAATGGCAAACCATGCCATCCACACCTACCAAACCCATGGCCCCATATGCCAAGCCAAACCGCACCTTGCCTTGGCCCTAGCCATGTTAACCGCGCCATGTGCCAACGGCATGCCAAACCCTTGGCCCCACCATGCCAAGCCAAACCGCACCTTGCCTTGGCCCTAGCCAGGCTAGCCGCACCATGCGCCCATGGCATGACAAGCCCTTGGCCCCGCCATGCCAAGCCAAACCCTTGGCCCCACATGTCAAGCCAAACCGCACTTTGCCTTGGCCCTAGCCATGCTAGCCGCACCATGCGCCCATGGCATGCCAAGCCCTTGGCCCCGCCATGCCAAGCCAAACCATTCACGCCAAACCCTTGGCCCCACATGCCAAGCCAAACCGCACCTTGCCTTGGCCCTACCCATGCTAGCCGCGCCATGTGCCAACGGCATGCCAAACCCTTGGCCCCACCATGCTAAGCCAAACCGCACCTTGCCTTGGCCCTAGCCATGCTAGCCGCACCATGTGCCAACGGCATGCCAAACCCTTGGCCCCACATGCCAAGCCAAACCGCACCTTGCCTTGGCCCTAGCCATGCTAGCCGCGCCATGTGCCAACGGCATGCCAAACCCTTGGCCCCATCATGCCAAGCCAAACCGCACCTTGCCTTGGCCCTAGCCTTGCTAGCCGCACCATGTGCCAACGGCATGCCAAGCCAAACCACACCTTGCCTTGGCCCTAGCCATACTAGCCGCACCATGTGTCAACGGCATGCTAAGCCCTTGGCCCCACCATGCCAAACGCACCTAGCCGCGCCACCATGATGGCCTTCTTTACGCGGCTACCAAAGACGAAGGCGTGCGACGATCAACGGTCCCCCTTCAATCTCAGGAGAAAATCCTAGCCATCCAAGGTTACCAGATGACGCATGGTAACCTTTGGCCCGAAAACCTAAGTTTGGCCACGCCAAACCATGCCATGCCAACGACATGCCAACCTAACCGCGCCACCATGCTGGCCTTCCCTACGCGGCTACCAAAAACGAAGGCGTGTGACGATCAACGGCCCCCCTTCAATACCAGGAGTAAATCCTAGCCATCCAAGGTTACCAGACGACGCATGGTAACCTTTGGCCCGAAAACCTAAGTTTCGCCACGCCAAACCATGCCATGCCAACCTAACCGCGCCACCATGCTGGCCTTCCCTACCCGGCTACCAAAAACGAAGGCGTGCGACGATCAACGGTCCCCCTTCAATCCCAGGAGCAAATCCTATCCATCCAAGGTTACCAGACGACGCATGGTAACCTTTGGCCCGAAAACCTAAGTTTGGCCACGCCAAACCATGCCATGACAATGGCATGCCAACCTAGCTGCGCCACCATGCTGGCCTTCCCTATGCTGCTACCAAAAACGAAGGCGTGCGACGATCAACGGTCCCCCTTCAATCTCAGGAGAAAATCCTAGCCATCCAAGGTTACCAGACGACGCATGGTAACCTTTGGCCCGAAAACCTAAGTTTGGCCACGTTAAACTATGCCATGCCAACGGCATGCCAACCTAACCGCGTCACCATGTTGGCCTTCCCTACGCGGTTACCAAAACGAAAGCGTGCAACGATCAACGGCTATCTTTCCTCTTGAGATGCAAAATCTCGACCGTCGAAGGTCACCAATCTAGCAAGTCTCCCCAGTGCGACTTGTCAGGCAACAACAACATGCTACATGTTTTCCACAAAAACATTCGAGACATCAACACATATTACAAACTGGGGGATCCTCTTTGGGTATTGGTTTGGCAGTTTACAGCGTGCGGCGTACACTACGCCCGTCATAAGGAAGTGTCATAAGGATGAGGCGGTTAGTAAATACAGGGAGCTAATGGTGAAACGTTCTTTTTATGGAACATCAATTTCATGCGTTAACGGTTTTATGGAATATCAATTCCATGCGTTAACGTTACCACCTCCTCCCATTTATTCACCCATTTTTCCATTCCTTAATTAGACCAGAGTACGTTTCATTTCGACTTGTATAAATAGGTCTTACCTATTTCCACCGAACAACAAGTTCGATCGGAGCATACACCACTCGAAAACATTTGCTAGCTTTTCATACGTTAGCTTCCCACTTTCGATACAAGTCGTAACACAACTACTCTTCCAGAATCAACTATTCTGGTCTCATCACTTTCCTTGCTTCCCTCCCCAAAACCAACCCATTCTCCTCCACTTTGTGACCGAAGCAAGTCTGGAACGACCATTTCTTGGTTTAGGCCGGACTTGTACAGATTGATCTCTCGAATCTAAAGTACTCCCTTGCAAGACATTGTTTAGGGTTTAAATTCGTTTCTCAACCACACAAATAGAAATTACCAAATCAGCAGAAACCATTTTCACCCACAAATAATTGGCGACCACAGTGGGAGGTTGATCATTCGGTTACAATGTCAATTTTCAACCATCGATCTCATGCTTCGACCCAGACATCAAGATGGTAGAAGCAGGCGATTCGCTCATGGATCGACGACTCGGCCTACAAAGCGACCCGATTATAGTCATGACACGACAAGGGATGACTGGGGACTTCCCAGAGGGTAGAAGCAAATGATCCGCCCGAGAATCAACGACTCGGTTATCAGATAACTCAGTAACAACTGGGGACTTTCCACAATCATGGCGGTGCTTCCCATAAAACTCGGTTTTACACCCGAAAGGTTTCCTTTTCACGGGAATGATAAAACCAATAGCCATGTTATGTTTCATCCCATGTCATCTACCAAACGCACAGTTCCATGGTTTTCCTGGGATGCCTGCAACAGTTTCAATCATAACCAAAAACAGCCTCATCCTAAAACGGTTCATCCCGAATAATAATCCAAAACCCTCATAGCTAACACTTGTCTATCAACCCAAAAATCCCAGAAAATTAAAACCATGAATTAGGCGTTTCATTTACCTTTCATAAAAAAAAAAAAAAAAAAAAAAACCCTAAAAATAAGAAGTTCAAGATTTAAATGCATTCAAGGAAAGTTTTTCAACAATGGCTTACTCTTCTTAGCAAGATCCTCCTTCGTGCTTTGAAGAGCCGCCCTTTTCAACTTCAGCTTCCTGGACAATTTTTCGATTTCCGCTTCCTGCTTCTTCACCATATCCGCAGAAGGACCTTCGAATGTTTCGACTAGAAACTTCTCGACCTCAGAGAAACCTTCAACGAACCAAAGAACGTTGAATTCAAAGTTTACACACATGTCACGATGGAACCTCCAGCTCGAGATTACATCCTCAGAAACAGTATGACCAGTCACGTTGCACATGTCGTCAATCGAAGACGAAGCTTCCTCCACCCGCTTGCCAAACGCACTTACCAGACGTGCATGCCAGACGCGCTTGCCAGACGCGCATGCCAGACGCGCATGCCAGACGCGCATGCCAGACGCGCTTGCCAGACGCGCATGCCAGACGCGCATGCCAGACAGCCTACCATACGCGCATGCCAGACGCGCATGCCAGACGCGCTTACCAGACGCGCATGCCAGACGCGCATGCCAAACGCGCTTACCAGACGCGCTTACCAGACGCGCATGCCAGGCACACATGCCACACGCGCATGCCAGCCACAATACCACACCCTGCGCTAACGGCTTGCATCCTTCCAGCGCTAACATCTTGCGCCCTTCCAGCACCATCTTCTCCGCTCCACAACCATCCAAAGCAGCGCCATCTTCACCTTTCGAAACAACGCCATGGATCCAGAGACTCATGATCAAAACCATGCCATCTCTGCGCGATACACTTACGATCACCAGAACCAGAGCCGCTTCCGCCACCCCAACGTTTCTTCAAGCATGATAGCTCCAACCGTCACCAGAGACGCTACTCCACCATCAGGCGTTTATAGATGAAGAGGCTTGCGTTGCTCTTGAACGCCCAGTAGAAGGGAATTAGCAATCCAATTTCATCACACGTAAAGATCGGGAACGAATTCTCCAAAATCGAGGCAAAGTTATGTGAGATTCTATATTTCTCCAAGGCGTAGCGTCAAGACATATTTGCATCCCTCAACCGCACTGCATCAGGAAAGCAGCTGTTTCCAGCCAGGGAAGACGTTCCCAAACCTCAACCTCTCCTGGAAAGCACGATCGATATATGGAACTGGGGACTCCTAACCAATGTATTGTAACCGTCAAGGCTCTGAGAGTTTCAAGGCGTCGTTTGACGTTCTCTCTAGAAGCGGCTCCACTTCAATGTTCTCCAGCAGCGGCTCCGCTTCAACGTTCGCTTCAGCAACCGCTCCGCTTCAACGTTCTCTCCAGCAGCCGCTCCTCTTCGGCGTTATCTCCATAAGTTGCAGCATTTGGCTCCTTAAGTTTCAAACGTCCTCTCCAAGAGCCGAAGCCGCTTCAACACCACTCCTTCCTACAAAGGGTCGTGCCACCACACTCCCCACGTCAAGGATCATGATCGCAGCCAGCCAATCTTCGTAGTCATGGCCACCTTTTGATCCATCTCGCCAAAACTCGTGATCATGGACGGTTTGCTCGCTTACGCATCCAGCCAACCCTTTTACTTCCATGGATGCCCATACGATTCTAGCCAACCTACTTTGTTCCCACGACAATGTAGTCTCTTCTGATTACATCTGCTACCAAGAACTGTTGTCGTTCATTACTACGAAGCAGCAATCACTACGAAGGTAACCCGTACTCCTCCATATTTTAGTTTCACGTGGAAGAAGTAACAAAATCACCAGTACGAACGCACGACGGTGATATCTTTATTATGGTCAACTCACTGACCATACAAGATGGAAATATGTAAACCATACTTGGGGACTAGGGATCTACACGAAATCCTTTCACTGTCAAAACTCAGAAGACACAATCAACCATCAGGTCACGACCAGAAAAGCTGAAAACGTACAGGAAGTGCCTTATTTAATTACTTAGGAGCTCTGAAGGGAATGGAAGATCGAACAACATATTCTAATGGAAGATTGAAGTCTTTCAAATAAGAAGTTTTATTCAAAGATGTGAAACCGTAAGCGGGATGTTAATTGGCGAAACCCTAACTTCGCCATGAATACCAAGAAGATAACAATAAGTCTGCGAAAGCACCAAGACGTCTATACAACAAAGAAAAAATAGCAAAAACGGGAAACTGGTCATAGAAAGCGGATGCGCGAGTTGCCAACGCCTTTGTCAGAGCTTCTTCAAGCACTTTCCGTAGCAATCTCTCGGGCAGCAAAGTTTCCATCCGAAAGCATAACACTCTCGGAATTTGGATAAGGAAAGGATTTCCTATTTTGGCTAAGTAAGGAGGAAAGGCAATCGGTCCCGCGAAGACAAGCCACCACCGTGTAAACAGTCCGCACCTTTGCTTCGCCAACGCCATGCTTGGGCAACGCTTTGTCAAGCAGCCCACGCCCATTCCAAGCCAAATCTGTGCTAATGGGTCCCTTTCATGCCAAGTCTATGCTAGCAGCTTCGCCTCGCGTTCCAAAAGCCTAGCCATGAAGACGCACAACCATACCAGGATTTACGCAAAGCTGCAAGGCGCAAGGATCGCGGATTCTACTTATCTCTCGGAAAAAGGAGGTACGATCATTGCTAGTAGATTCCATCACAATACCAAACTAGGAGGAGGAACGAGCTTTACCCTACCTTCACCAACGAACAACTGGAAAGAGGGAGATGATACAATTTCACCAACAATATATGTATTGCACAAACCCTAAAAAGGGGAAAGGATAAGTAACGCTCTCTTATGGGTGTAACGCTTCCAGATTTTTGAATAAGGAAAGAATTCACTGTTAAAGTCGCGCATGAAGAAAGGCAATCGGTCCTACAAGAGCAAGCCTTTCCACTACCAAGACATCCGCGCTTTCCTTGCCAGTGCCAGTCTTGCCAGCGCTCCACGTTCAGTTTTTGCAACAATAATGCGCCAACACCAACAACTCGCCGAGCCAGCATCATGATGTTCCCTAACCCAGCCAAGATGATGCATAGCTAGACTAAGCCGACGATCTTCATCTCACCGCTTCACGTTCTACACCACAAATAGAATCTATGCAAGGCTTCCAAACACGGGGATCATGAACTCTCCTTACCTCTCGAAAAAGTCGTCACCTTCCCACGAAACTGAAGCAAGTCGTTGTCTTCTCGAAGCCAACGCTCACGCCATGCTAGGCCAACGGATCAGCGCCCGCGCCAAATTTACGCTAGCGGCTCCCATTTCAAAGATGATCCAGTGCTAACGTCTCCTTTCCAAGCCGCACGATACCTGCGTCTCTCATTCCAAGCCGATCCAGTGCTAATTGATCCAAGTCCAAGCCGACCAGTGCTAGCAGCTTCCCTTCACACCAATCTGCACTAGTGGCTCCGTTCCAGCGTAACCTGCAAGTACCACGAGCAGAATTTACGCAAAGCCGCCAAATACGAGGATCACAGATTCTCCTTACTTCCCGAAAAAGGTTAGACGGATCTTCTTGAACATCTTGCATGATTTACGTTTCGATTCCGTCCTTGTATGTCACCATATTATGCTTACCTCGCAACAACGCCCATGTTCCGAGCTAAGCAGGGGACTTAATATTGATGGTGGTTTTTAACTTAAGGGTAAAATCATAAAACCCTAGTCAGACAGTGACGTCACAGGACTTAAACGCATTTATTAAACCCTTTAAATATGTCTGCGAGAAGATTACTAGGGTACCATTTTTTAATTGATTACTAGTTAGGGTTTCGATAGGCCAAAACCCTAATTCCCACGCCACATGTGCCAATGGCAAGCCGTGCCAGCCACATCCTACCGCGCCAAGGCATGCCAACCATGCTAGCCGTACCCCTGTGCCAGCCACACAAACCGCGCCAAGGCATGCCAACCATGCTAGCCGCACCACCGTGCCAGCCGCACCTACCGCGCCAAGGCATGCCAACCATGCTAGCCGCACCCCTGTGCCAATGGAAAACCATGCCAGCCACACCTACCAAACCCTTGGCCCCACATACCAAGCAAAACTGCACCTTGCCTTGGCCCTAGCCATGTTAGCCGCGCCATGTGCCAACGGCATGCCAAACCCTTGGCCCTACCATGCCAAGCCAAACCGCACCTTGCCTTGGCCCTAGCCATGCTAGCCGCACCATGCGCCCATGGCATGCCAAGCCCTTGGCCCCGCCATGCAAGCCAAACCCTTGGCCCCACATGCCAAGCCAAACAGCACCTTGCCTTGGACCTAGCCATGCTAGCCGCGCAATGTGCCAACGGCATGCCAAACCCTTGGCCCCACCATGCCAAGCCAAACCGCACCTTGCCTTGGCCCTAGCCATGCTAGCCGCACCATGTGCCAACGGCATGCCAAACTCTTGGCCCCACCATGCCAAGCCAAACCGCACCTTGCCTTGGCCCTAGCCATACTAGTCGCACCATGTGTCAACGGCATGCTAAGCCCTTGGCCCCACCATGCCAAACGCACCTAGCCACGGCACCATGCTGGCCTTCCCTACGCGGCTACCAAAGACGAAGGCGTGTGACGATCAACGGTCCCCCTTCAATCTCAGGAGCAAATCCTAGCCATCCAAGGTTACCAGACGACGCATGGTAACCTTTGGCCCGATAACCTAAGTTTGGCCACGCCAAACCATGCCAATGCCAACGGCATGCCAACCTAACCGCGCCACCATGCTGGCCTTCCCTTTGCGGCTAACAAAAATGAAGGCGTACGACGATCAACGGTCCACCTTCAATCCCAGGAGAAAATCCTAGCCATCCAAGGTTACCAGACGACGCATGGTAACCTTTGGCCCGAAAACCTAAGTTTGGCCACGCCAAACCATGCCATGCCAACGGCATGCCAACCTAACTGCGCCACCATGCTGGCCTTCCCTACGCGGCTACCAAAAACGAATGTGTGCGACGATCAACGGTCCCCTTCAATCCCGGAGCAAATCCTAGCCATCCAAGGTTACCGCACGACGCATGGTAACCTTTGGCCTGAAAACCTAAGTTTGGCCACGCCAAACCATGCCATGCCAACGGCATGCCAACCTAGCCGCGCCACCATGCTGGCCTTCCTACGCGGCTACCAAAAACGAAGGCGTGCGACGATCAACGGTCCCCTTCAATCCCAGGAGTAAATCCTAGCCATCCAAGGTTACCAGACGACGAATGGTAACCTTTGGCCCGAAAAACTAAGTTTGGCCACGCCAAACCATGCCATGCCTACGGCATGCCAACCTAACCGCGTCACCATGCTGGCCTTCCCTACGCGGCTACCAAAACGAAGGCGTACAACGATCAACGGCTATCTTTCCTCTTGAGATGCAAAATCTCGACCGTCGAAGGTCACCAAGCTAGCAAGTCTCCCCAGTGCGACTTGCCAGGCAACAACAACATGCTACATGTTTTCCACAAAAACATTCGAGACATCAACACATATCACAAACTGGGGGATCCTCTTTGGGTATTGGTTTGGCGGTTTACAGCGTGCGGCTTACACTACGCCCGTCATAAGGAAGTGTCATAAGGATGAGGCAGTTAGTAAATACAGGGAGCTAATGTTGAAATGTTCTTTTTATGGTACATCAATTCCATGCGTTAACGTTACCACCTCCTCCCATTTATTCACCCATTTTTCCATTCCTTAATGAGACCAGAGTACGTTTCATTTCGACTTGTATAAATAGTTCTTACCTATATCCACCGAACAACAAGTTCAGTCAGGAGCATACACCACTCTGAAAACGTTTGCTAGCTTTTCATACGTTAGCTTCCCACTTTCTGATACAAGTCATAACACAACTACTCTTCCAGAATCAACTATTCTGGTCTCATCACTTTCCTTGCTTCCCTCCCCAAAACCAACCCATTCTCCTCCACTTTGTGGTAGGCCTCGAAAGGTGTTTATATTATGGCCTACGGTGATAACCGCAAGTGCACGGCGTCTATCGGAGACGCGGCAAGTACGGGTCGAACCACAGAGACTTGTGGTGCTCTTGTATGATCTAAGGCTTGCTCTAGACTGAGTTTCAAGTGGTGATAATGTAACACAGTGGGTTTGTGCCGATACGGCTGAATTGTAGTGAAACTAAACTAAGGTAAAAGAAGATTGTAACAAGATAGAGAGGACTAGGGTATCGAATCCACCTCCTAATCTCAGCTAAGTCAATTCAATGTTTGCTAAAGTTCTTGTCCCTTGTAATGGCAATTCTACCATTCATCCAGTGGTCTCAATGGGTGGCTTACTATCAACTAAAGTGATTAACTAATTCCTAGTATTAGTTTGTCTTATCATAGTACAACTAATCACAAATCAGTTTCCACTACTTAGATGATCAAACTTACCCTAAGATGGATATTTAATCGCAATTAGAGTATCTCTCCCAAGTACTAGCTGTCTTCTCAGGGCACAACTAGTCTGAGGATCAATCACAGGCAATGAGGTATGAATTGCAACACACACAACATGGAAATAGTCTGACTACAGTGGATGCATGACATACACTGTGAAAGTAACATACTGAGGTGTTAAGATTAAATGTATCCTAAGTATTAAAGCACAATCAAGAACAATTCCAAATTATGAACAACTCTTAGCAACAGATTTTTGGGTTTCATCTCAACCCTAGCCAAAGTAATTAAAACATCAAAGTAACAAATAAACTACAAAATTAAACCTAATTGACGCACTGGCTAGCCCAGGCATGAGCAAAATCATCTTCTACCTCTCTTATTTATACATGCACAATCAAAATACCAAACCCTAATTTTAAAACAGAAATTAAATGAAAAGACAAAGTACCCATACTCTGAATCGTGTTCTCCCTAACTTGTGCGGCTCTCAGACCTCTTAATTGACCATGCATGAGGTTTGGTGAAAAACCCTAGCTTCAATCGTCTCAATCCTAGCTTCTACCATAACCTAGAAGCTATGGATGGAGAAGGGTGAAACAAGGGTGGCGAAGATGGTACTGATGATAGTTGTTGGGATAATGGTGTGACAGAAGATAGGGTGGTGGCGAAGGTGGCTCTGTCAGGGAGAGGGAAGGAGGTGGAGGAATGGGTTCTCTGTGGAGTTGGTCGGAGAAGAAAGAGAAGATGAAGAAGGGAATGGATTAGGTCGATGGGGTGTATAGGGTTAGGGCATTTTGTTGTGGAGCGAGGATAGCAAGCTTTGATGAGACTGATGGAGCGAGCGTCAGATCTAGGAGAAGAAATCTCAACGGTTCAGCATGATTTGGAGTGATCTGGTATTGCACGGGAGCAGCGAACTCCGATGCGCGTGGAGGCAGCGACCGTAGGATGTAGCCAGGTGTGATCTCGACGGCTCAGGTTGGATGGGCTTGGATCCGGGTCGTGGGTCGGAGATGGATAGCTCGAGCCCATGTCTTGTAGATGAGTTGCTACTCGTTGGGTTGCAAGCTGGCATTTATGCGGGCTTTGGCTAATCTTGCTCCATAGATGTTTGACTCCAATTCTTCGCTCTTTGGCTCCTCAATTTCTCCGGACTTTATTTAGTACCTAAAAACACAAAATTAATTAATACAAATATTTATTCTTGAAAACAAAGAAAACACAGAATCTGGGATAATATCTGATTTCTAAGCGCAAAAGATGAGTAAAATGCCAATAAAAAGGTGTATAAATATGCACTATTTGGCACTCATCAAATACCCCCAAACCTGAATTTTACTTGTCCTCAAGTGAAACAAAATAAAGAAATCCTAACTATACCACCTGTCGCTGGTCTCTCGAATGCATTTAGCGTATGCACTAAGCCTTTAAACCCTAGGTGTCCCTAGTGGACGAGTTGTAGTCTCGTGAGGGTTTACCGAGGTGTACCCACAAAACCTTCTCCAACTTCGAGTGTAAAAGAGTCTCAAGCCTCCAAGAAGCTATGAGGACATAGAGTTTCTGCATGCTAGTAACATGAAGTTAGAACTACCAAAGAACGCATTCTCATCCTTAAGTCTTGAGCGAGAAGTAACCATACCATATGAAAGAATTCGGATTCGATTGTGATCATAAGTCTCAACTTCGCCTCACCATTAGGGTTTTATGATAATTGCACTCAAAAAGATCGCTTTTTTAGTCTCTCATGTGTGCAGGCAGGGAATAAAGAGAGAAATCCCGCACACGTTGTAGGTAAGAAGGATAACCTTCCGAAATAAAATCGAGACTCCACGAAATGTGGACAAAAAGAATCTTTTTCTGATGATCTCTAAGGAAGGAAATCAACCATTAGCAAGGGTGGGAGTACTCACTCACTTCTCACCCGATCGGCAATTAATATCACTCTCTCATAAGAACCATAGAAACGTCTTCAATCTTCGGTCTTCGGTCTTCAAATGTTGATGACGAACTTCTAAACTTCACAAAACTTGACAATTTTTAACTTTTCTACTCAAATTCCTTGTTGTTTGGATTTTTCTTTTTAAATTCTTCTTTACCATGGTGGTAGCAAAAATAAACTAAATTTTTTTTTTTTTTTTTTTTTTTTTTTAGCTTACAAAAAGTGAAAATAAAAATACAAATAATGAAAAAACAAAATCCATGGACAAAGGACTTTAACACTCAATTTTTCCACAACTTGTATTGTGTTGATTTTATAAATTTTATTAATTCTCATCCTATTTTCTTTTCTTTGTTGCACATAAACCTTGGACTATATCAATTTTTCTTTCAATATTCGATGACGCTCCGCTTGGCCGACGATGATGTGTTTCTATTGGTTCTCGTTGAGAGAGAGAGAATGATGCTAACTGCAAATCGGTATTTAGAAGAAGTTTTCATCTTTAGACGTCACCCTCATGATTGACAAAAACTAGCACTCAAGAGATCAAAAGTAGTGCTGAAATTGGTGCGAAGTTGGGTAGCTCACCATTCCTACCCGAATTTACGTACGGTGACACACACTCTAACAAACTTTTCTAGAAAGTTGCAAAAAATTGAAGGTTGGTGCCTCACTTGATGTAAAATGGGTAGTCTCCACTATGGGTGATCACAATTCTACTACCGAATATCTAAACAAAGACCTAATTCGCCCTCCGATGGTTAAATCCAACTTTAACGCTCTAATCAACTAAGGAACCCGATTGCGTTCTCCTACTTCTAACTTTTGTTATTTCGGTCAGATTCTCTATGTAAACATAGCTAGAAGCATGCTAGTGACTCTAAAATCTCTAAAAGTTGGAGGTTTTTACAAAAAGAGTTTTGAATTTTTTTTTTTTTTTTTTTTTTTTTTTTTTTGAAAATAAAAAATTAAAAAGACTAAAAACTCTATATGCAAAAATATGCAAATGCACCCCCAAACCTAAATCAAACATTGTCCTCAATGTGTCAACAGATAGGAAAAATTTAAACAAATCACATACCATGAGAACTATGCTGAAAAGAGAAAAGGGAAGAGATTACCGGAATGTCAGCGGGAGCAAGGTTAGAGCTTCATTCGTTAAGGCTAGACTCCAACATTCTCAGTGGAGATCATATCAGATTAGCACAATATATGCACAAGAAGACTCAACCGATTCACGAAAAGAAAAATTTAACAAGTCCTACAAAAATTTACCATACACTAATAGTCTAAAGAGTTGAGGATCAACCCAAAAGATAATGTACAGAAACATCAACATGTAAAGATAATTTACCAGGCTCAACAGGTCACAGCAGGGTGCAGATGTCTCACACAAGGTCTCAAGCATGCAAACTTGGAAACCTCAGTTGTGGTTCAAACTCGCAGCCCCAGGGGCCGAGGTTGAGCACAACAGTTTTCAACAAGGCTCAGGGCAGAGCTCGGGGTAGGCAAGGGTTATGCTCAGCTAACTTGGCTTTCCAGACTGTGACCCAACACTTGCAGCTTCAGGGGGCTAGCAAGGTGGCTCACAAAGTCTGTGAGGTTTAGGCACTGCGGCTACAGGGGCCTGGTGCATTTTAGAAATACATAGCAAGGCGAATCACAGCATCATGCTCTTTCAAATCAGGGTCTCACAGATGGCCTAGCACTTGCAGCTTTCAGTTGTGGCTTACAAATGGCCTAGCAACATGCAATTTTCAGTTACAGCTAACTTGGGTTTCTAAGTTGTGGCTACAACTTGCAGCTTCAGGGGCTAAGTGCATTCACAAAAGACAAGACAAGTGAGAGCTTATGCACAGGTTCACAAAGAAACACCCACAGGGTTATGCTCAGGCCTTGGGTGCACAGGGCAGATGATTATGCTCACTTACGTTACCCACTACTCATTCAGATGCTCTAAGATTATACACAATGTTAAAACCAATTCACAAAGGCCACAGGGTTGACAGGGCTGGTGACAGGGCAGATGCTCAGCAAA
This sequence comes from Papaver armeniacum, assembly GCA_023531295.1. Lineage (NCBI taxonomy): Eukaryota > Viridiplantae > Streptophyta > Magnoliopsida > Ranunculales > Papaveraceae > Papaver > Papaver armeniacum. The sequence goes on along the minus strand of JAJJWW010016864.1, from coordinate 22,889 downwards.
ATCAAAAAGTAGGTTTGCACACAGCACAGGGCAGACAATGGCTAACCTTAAGTCTGCGCCTTTCCTTGCCTTTCTCCCTTTTGGCTTGTCTCAGCTGCTCATAGGCACAAAGACAGTTTTCTTGGCTCAAGAGAGATGATCAGTTCTCAGTTGTGCATAGTTGAAACCAGGAGTTAAAGCCAAAATAGCCGTAATGTTGTAATGACAGGATTAAGTTACAACATGTGTGAACTGAGAGGAAAAGTGAGTGACTAGCTGCACAATCCAGTGAGCTAAAACAAGCACAAAAGAAGCTAGAACTGCCAGATGCAGAGGTATACAGGTGAGAAAGCAAGACTAAGAGAGAGACTAGCAGATGGAACTACAAAAAAAATTGAAGCAGAAAATTAAGCTAAGGATTACAATGTAGATGGAATATTAAGCTAAAATGCAGATGAAACTAAGTTACACTAATTCAGGGCTAAATTATACTAACAACAGGACTAAAAACAGCAAAAACAAGCCAAAGAAAAACAAAGTAAATCTGTACAGGGATGAGATTCAGTAAGGACGGGCCGAAGAACAACAGGGCACTCGCCAAGTCCCCGGCAACGGCGCCAAAAAAACTTGGTAGGCCTCGAAAGGTGTTTCTATTTAGCCTACATGTTATAATCCGCAAGTGCACGGCGTCTATCGGAGACGCGGCAAGTACGGGTCGATCCCACAGAGACGAGGATGTGCTTATGTTGATTTAAGGCTGCTCTACTGAATTCTAGTGACGGTAACACGATTGTTGTTTTGCCGAAACGGCTGGATAATGTGAAATGAACCTAAACTAAGGTATAGACAGTGACAAAAAGGGCTTGCTAGGTCTTCAAATCCACCTCTGAATTCCTACTATGTGCTCAACTAGTTGAGTGTCTTGTTCCTATGCCCGGTAAGTATAAAGTGTCAATTTTTACCACCTATTTAGGGAGTTTCTCCTAGTGATAACTCAAATAACAGCTAAGGCACTAATCCTAAGTACTAGTTGTCTAATTAAGCACAACTAGTCAGGGGAATTAGCAGTAATCATTGAAGTAAGGGCTGAAACACAATCAACACAGATATAACCTAACTACAGTGTATCCATGGCATTGGTATACACTGTGAGAGAAAAGCATTGAGGTGTTGAATTGAAGTTATCTAATAACATTAAACACTCAAGAACAACTTAACACAGTTAAACACAATTGGGAATTAGGGTTTCATTGAAACCCCAACAAACTAAATTAAAACATTAAAACTGCAAATTAAAACCTAATTGATACACTGGCTAACCCAGGCATGAGCAAAATTATCTTCTACCTCTCTTATTTATACATGCACAATCAAAATACCAAACCCTAATTTTAAAACAGAAATTAAATGAAAAGACAAAGTACCCATACTCTGAATCGTGTTCTCCCTAACTTGTGCGGCTCTCAGACCTCTTAATTGACCATGCATGAGGTTTGGTGAAAAACCCTAGCTTCAATCGTCTCAATCCTAGCTTCTACCATAACCTAGAAGCTATGGATGGAGAAGGGTGAAACAAGGGTGGCGAAGATGGTACTGATGATAGTTGTTGGGATGATGGTGTGACAGGAGATAGGGTGGTGGCGAAGGTGGCTCTCGGGGGAGAGGGGAAGGAGGTGGAGGAATGGGTTCTCAGTGGAGTTGGTCGGAGAAGAAAGAGAAGATGAAGAAGGGAATGGATTAGGTCGATGGGGTGTATAGGGTTAGGGCGTTTTGTTGTGGAGCGAGGATAGCAAGCTTTGATGAGACCGATGGAGCGAGCGTCGATCTAGGAGAAGAAATCTCAACGGTTCAAAGATGATTTGGAGTGATCTGGTATTGCACGGAGCAAACGAACTCCGATGCGCGTGGAGGCAGCGACCGTAGGATGTAGCCAGGTGTGATCTCGACGGCTCAGGTTGGATGGGCTTGGATCCGGGTCGTGGGTCGGAGATGGATAGCTCGAGCCCATGTCTTGTAGATGAGTTGCTACTCGTTGGGTTGCAACTGCATTGCGTCGCGGCTTTGGCTAACAATGCTCCATAGATGTTTGACTCCAATTCTTCGCTCTTTGGCTCCTCAATTTCTCCCGACTTTATTTAGTACCTAAAAACACAAAATTAATTAATACAAATATTTATTCTTGAAAACAAAGAAAACACAGAATGCTGGATAATATCTCGATTTCTAAGCGCAAAAGATGAGTAAAATGCCAATAAAAAGGTGTATAAATATGCACTATTTGGCACTCATCAAATACCCCCAAACCTGAATTTTACTTGTCCTCAAGTGAAACAGAAATAAAGAAATCCTAACTATACCACCTGTCGCTGGTCTCTCGAATGCATTTAGCGTATGCACTAAGCCTTTAAACCCCTAGGTGTCCCTAGTGGACGAGTTGTAGTCTCGTGAGGGTTTACCGGAGGTGTACCCACAAAACCTTCTCCAACTTCGAGTGTAAAAGAGTCTCAAGCCTCCAAGAAGCTATGAGGACATAGAGTTTCGCATGCTAGTAACATGAAGTTAGAACTACCAAAGAACGCATTCTCATCCTTAAGTCCGAGCGAGAAGTAACCATACCATATGAAAGAATTCGGATTCGATTGTGATCATAAGTCTCAACTTCGCCTCACCATTAGGGTTTTATGATAATTGCACTCAAAAAGATCGCTTTTTTAGTCTCTCATGTGTGCAGGCAGAATAAAGAGAGAAATCCCGCACACGTTGTAGGTAAGAAGGATAACCTTCCGAAATAAAATCTGAGACTCCACGAAAATGTGGACAAAAAGAATCTTTTCTCGATGATCTCTAAGGAAGGAAATCAACCATTAGCAAGGGTGGGAGTACTCACTCACTTCTCACCCGATCGGCAATTAATATCACTCTCTCATAAGAACCATAGAAACGTCTTCAATCTTCGGTCTTCGGTCTTCAAATGTTGATGACGAACTTCTAAACTTCACAAAACTTGACAATTTTTAACTTTTCTACTCAAATTCCTTGTTGTTTGGATTTTTCTTTTTAAATTCTTCTTTACCATGGTGGTAGCAAAAATAAACTAAATTTTTTTTTTTTTTTTTTTTTTTTTAGCTTACAAAAAGTGAAAATAAAAATACAAATAATGAAACAACTAACTCCATGGACAAAGGACTTTAACACTCAATTTTTCCACAACTTGTATTGTCTTGATTTTATAAATTTTATTAATTCTCATCCTATTTTCTTTTCTTTGTTGCACATAAACCTTGGACTATATCAATTTTTCTTTCAATATTCTGATGACGCTCCGCTTGCTGACGATGATGTGTTTCTATTGGTTCTGTTGAGAGAGAGAGAGAATGATGCTAACTGCAAATCGGTATTTAGAAGAAGTTTTCATCTTTAGACGTCACCCTCATGATTGACAAAAACTAGCACTCAAGAGATCAAAAGTAGTGCTGAAATTGGTGCGAAGTTGGGTAGCTCACCATTCCTACCCGGAATTTACGTACGGTGACACACACTCTAACAGCTTTTCTAGAAAGTTGCAAAAATTGAAGGTTGGTGCCTCACTTGATGTAAAATGGGTAGTCTCCACTATGGGTGATCACAATTCTACTACCGAATATCTAAACAGCACCTAATTCGCCCTCCGGTATGGTTAAATCCAACTTTAACGCTCTAATCAACTAAGGAACCCGATTGCGTTCTCCGACACTTCTAACTTTTGTTATTTCGGTCAGATTCTCTATGTAAACATAGCTAGAAGCATGCTAGTGACTCTAAAATCTCTAAAAGTTGGAGGTTTTTACAAAAAGAGTTTTGAATTTTTTTTTTTTTTTTTTTTTTTTTTTTTTTTTAAAAAATTAAAAAGACTAAAATTAAAAAGACTAAAAACTCTATATGCAAAAATATGCAAATGCACCCCCAAACCTAAATCAAACATTGTCCTCAATGTGTCAACAGATAGGAAAAATTTAAACAGTCACATACCATGAGAACTATGCTGAAAAGAGAAAAGGGAAGAGATTACCGGAATGTCAGCGGGAGCAAGGTTAGAGCTTCATTCGTTAAGGCTAGACTCCAACATTCTCAGTGGAGATCATATCAGATTAGCACAATATATGCACAAGAAGACTCAACCGATTCACGAAAAGAAAAATTTAACAAGTCCTACAAAAATTTACCATACACTAATAGTCTAAAGAGTTGAGGATCAACCCAAAAGATAATGTACAGAAACATCAACATGTAAAGATAATTTACCAGGCTCAACAGGTCACAGCAGGGTGCAGATGTCTCACACAAGGTCTCAAGCATGCAAACTTGGAAACCTCAGTTGTGGTTCAAACTCGCAGCTTCAGGGGGCTGAGGTTGAGCACAACAGGGTTTCAACAAGGCTCGGGCGAGCTCGGGGTAGGCAAGGGTTATGCTCGGCTAACTTGGCTTTCAGATCAGACCCAACACTTGCACCTGGGGGGCTAGCAAGGTGGCTCACAAAGTCTCAGAGGTTTAGGCACTGCGGCTCTGAGGGGCCTGGTGCATTTTAGAAATACATAGCAAGGCGAATCACAAAGATCATGCTCTTTCAAATCGGGTCTCACAGATGGCCTAGCACTTGCAAACTTTCGGTTGTGGCTTACAAATGGCCTAGCAACATGCAATTTTCATTCTGACTAACTTGGGTTTCTAAGTTGTGGCTACAACTTGCACTTCAGGCTAAGTGCATTCACAAACTCAAAGACAAACAAGTGAGAGCTTATGCACGGTGTTCACAAAGAAACACCCACAGGTTATGCTCGGAGCCTTGGGTGCACAGGCGGATGATTATGCTCACTTACGTTACCCACTACTCATTCAGATGCTCTAAGATTATACACAATGTTAAAACCAATTCACAAAGGCCACAGGGTTGACAGGGCTGGTGACAGGGCAGATGCTCAGCAAATTCAAAAAGTAGGTTTACACACAGCACAGGACAGACAATGGCTAACCTTAAGTCTGCGCCTTTCCTTGCCTTTCTCCCTTTTGGCTTGTCTCAGCTGCTCATAGGCACAGCACAGGTACCTGCTGGCTCAAGAGAGATGATCAGTTCTCAGTTGTGCATAATTGAAACCAGGAGTTAAAGCCAAAATAGCCGTAATGTTGTAATGACAGATTAAGTTACAACATGTGTGAACCGAGAGGAAAAGTGAGTGACTAGCCGCACAATCCAAAGAGCTAAAACAAGCACAAAAGAAGCTAGAACTGCCAGATGCAGAGGTATACAGGTGAGAAAGCAAGACTAAGAGAGAGACTAGCAGATGGAACTACAAAAAAAAATTGAAGCAGAAAATTAAGCTAAGGATTACAATGTAGATGGAATATTAAGCTAAAATGCAGATGAAACTAAGTTACACTAATTCAGGGCTAAATTATACTAACAACAGGACTAAAAACAGCAAAAACAGGCCAAAGAAAAACAAAGTAAATCTGTACAGGGATGAGATTCAGTAAGGACGGGCCGAAGAACAACAGGGCACTCGCCAAGTCCCCGGCAACGGCGCCAAAAAAACTTGGTAGGCCTCGAAAGGTGTTTCTATTTAGCCTACATGTTATAATCCGCAAGTGCACGGCGTCTATCGGAGACGCGGCAAGTACGGGTCGATCCCACGAGACGAGGATGTGCTTATGTTGATTTAAGGTCGCTCTCTTTCAATTCTAGTGACGGTAACACGATTGTTGTTTTGCCGAAACGGCCGGATAATGTGAAATGAACCTAAACTAAGGTATAGACAAAGGACAAAAAGGGCTTGCTAGGTCTTCAAATCCACCTCCGAATTCCTACTATGTGCTCAACTAGTTGAGTGTCTTGTTCCTATGCCCTAGGTAAGTATAAAGTGTCAATTTTTACCACCTATTTAGGAGTTTCTCCTAGTGATAACTCAAATAACAGCTAAGGCACTAATCCTAAGTACTAGTTGTCTAATTAAGCACAACTAGTCGTGGGAATTAGCAAGAATCATTGAAGTAAGGGCTGAAACACAATCAACACGTATATAACCTAACTACAAGTGTATCCATGGCATTGGTATACACTTTGGAGAGAAAAGCATTGAGGTGTTGAATTGAAGTTATCTAATAACATTAAACACTCAAGAACAACTTAACACAGTTAAACACAATTGGGAATTAGGGTTTCATTGAAACCCCAACAAACTAAATTAAAACATTAAAACTGCAAATTAAAACCTAATTGATACACTGGCTAACCCAGGCATGAGCAAAATTATCTTCTACCTCTCTTATTTATACATGCACAATCAAAATACCAAACCCTAATTTTAAAACAGAAATTAAATGAAAAGACAAAGTACCCATACTCGAATCGTGTTCTCCCTAACTTGTGCGGCTCTCGGACCTCTTAATTGACCATGCATGAGGTTTGGTGAAAACCCTAGCTTCAATCGTCTCAATCCTAGCTTCTACCATAACCTAGAAGCTATGGATGGAGAAGGGTGAAACAAGGGTGGCGAAGATGGTACCGATGATAGTTGTTGGGATGATGGTGTGACAGGAGATAGGGTGGTGGCGAAGGTGGCTCTGGCTGTCGGGGAGGGAAGGAGGTGGAGGAATGGGTTCTCTGTGGAGTTGGTCGGAGAAGAAAGAGAAGATGAAGAAGGGAATGGATTAGGTCGATGGGGTGTATAGGGTTAGGGCGTTTTGTTGTGGAGCGAGGATAGCAAGCTTTGATGAGACCGATGGAGCGAGCGTCGATCTAGGAGAAGAAATCTCAACGGTTCAAAGCATGATTTGGAGTGATCTCGGTATTGCACGGAGCAGGCCGAACTCCGATGCGCGTGGAGGCAGCGGACCGTAGGATGTAGCCAGTGTGATCTCGACGGCTCGGTGTTGGATGGGCTTGGATCCGGGTCGTGGGTCGGAGATGGATAGCTCGAGCCCATGTCTTGTAGATGAGTTGCTACTCGTTGGGTTGCAACTGTTAACGTCTTGCGAGCTTTGGCTAACCTGCTCCATAGATGTTTGACTCAATTCTTCGCTCTTTGGCTCCTCAGTTTCTCCTGACTTTATTTAGTACCTAAAAACACAAAATTAATTAATACAAATATTTATTCTTGAAAACAAAGAAAACACAGAATCTGGGATAATATCTGATTTCTAAGCGCAAAAGATGAGTAAAATGCCAATAAAAAGGTGTATAAATATGCACTATTTGGCACTCATCACTTTGTGACCGAAGCAAGTCTGGAACGGCCATTTCTTGGTTTAGGCCGAACTTGTACAGATTGATCTCTCGAATCTAAAGTACTCCCTTGCAGTACATTGTTTAGGGTTTAAATTCGTTTCTCAACCACACACCCGAAATTACCGAAATCAACAGAAACCATTTTCACCCACAAACACCTGGTATTCTATTAAGAAGCACAGCAAAAGAAGTGGTAAAAACATATTGCATGATAAGTTTACACCAGTCATCACTAAACCCAAAAGCAGACATAATTTTTTCAAGGAAGACCCACTCAATTCTATAAAAAGCTTTCGATAGATCGAGTTTTAAAGCAAAATGGCCATTTTTGTTTTTGGAAGTTTTCATAGTGTGGAGAACTTCATGCGCAATTATAATGTTATCGGTTATTTGGCGGCCTGGAATAAAAGCAGATTGGTTTTGAGAAATCATTTTCTCCAGGTGTTTTTTTAGTCTATTCACCATTTTTTTTGAAATAAGTTTATAAATTGTGTTACTTAGACTAATAGTTCTAAAGTCTCCGGGAGTAGAAGGGTTTTGCACTTTAGGTAACAAAGTAATATAAGTAAAGTTCAACTGTTTAAGCATGTGTTTAGACATGAAGAAATCTTCAACAAGATTAATGATATCTTGTCCAAAGATATCCCAATGAGCCTTAAAGAATCCAGGTGGGTAGCCATCCGGACCTGGAGGGCCCCACTGGTTCATGCTAAAGAGAGTTTTCATTATTTCATTGTTATCAGGAATACTAGTTAAGCTCATATTATCAGACTCAGTTATAATTGGAGAAATAAGATCATTAATAATATTATCCTGTGTGATGCCTTTGGACATTCCTATATTCCTAAAATGATTTACAAGTAAATTATCTAGTTGTTCGAGTTCCTCTATCCATAAACCAGAAGAGTCCTTAAGAGTATGAATATGATTTATTCTCCTCCTATTAGAGGCAATTTGATGAAAGTATGCAGTCTTTCTATCATGATCATTAAAAAATTTATCTTTAGCCAGATGGTTCCAATAATCATGTTCTTTATCATACCCTGGGTCATTATCAGCCAGTATCCCATTCCCATACCCCGGGTCAGAATTCCTACCACTGTACAGTATTTGTACCATTGAAGAACGATATAATATCGATGCCCGATATAGGGAACCATGCCGGAGAATGAAAGGACTTCCAATAAAAGCACTCATATTGAGTGAGTTGTTTTAGGCCTTGTTTGGTAAAATTTATGATTATCTATTTATGAGTATAGATAATCATAAATAGATAAATCATTTTGGTATAATCATTTTAAAAATAAATTTTTCCAAACATTTTTTTTAAATAATTGATTATCTTGGAATGATGATCCCGAAAAGGAGAAGAAAAAACAATGATTTAGGATTTTTTTTTAGTCCTATGTTGTTTTTTTGCCCCTCTCTTAATAGTTTAGAGAAAATAAGAAGAAAAAATTCAATTTGAGTTTGCTTGAAAAAATATTTGATTATAAATAAATTTTCAAAACAACTTTTTCTTATGGATTTTTTCAATTATGATTAAAATAAGTAACTATTATAATGGTTACCAAACGCATATAAAATTCATTATAATCTGCATAATGAATTATGAGCTGATAATCCATTAAAATAATGGTTACCAAACAGCCCCTCAGGCATTCGGGAGTTAAGTTCACACACCATCGTCCTTCCGCTTAGAAGAATAACAGTGATGGTTATAATTACTTTTTTGGGGTCTGGTAGTGGTGGATTAGAGTTGCACACTCACAGTCCTTCTAACCAAAGCTTCCCTCCTTAAATTTGGGAAACGAAGAAAATTGATTAGAGAAATTATGATTTCAATTCTAAAAAGTTTGGTCCTAATCTCCAAAATATACATAACAGACATTTAAGAAGTTCAAAATGATTACTGGTTTTTTAAACAATGATACTGGGAAACTTCTTCCGCATGCAATACATTGGAGTTGAGCTAATGCAGTCTGATGTCTCATTTTCCATTCCTTTCACTTTGGAGTTGAAGAATAGCTTGCTGCAGCATGTAAATGGGAAAACGGATAAGTCCCAACTCTTAAAAGGGAAGAAATTTATCGAATAAGAAGATAAGAAAGTTACAGTAAAATAATTGAATTATGACCTGAGTGCATGAAATTGCATATTGGACATCACTTTCTGTGATTTGATGGTGCAGCACAATCCGGATACTGAATTAACAAAAAATAAGTAAATAAGTTGAGATGTTTCTTGTAATAACTAACCAAAATTAAGTAAATAAGTTTAGACTTTCCTTGTAGAAATAACAAAAGAAAGATGGGAAAGTATTGGGGAAGGAGCCCAAAAGTTGTAGACATACCTTGATGTGCTTACTGGCATCATGAGCACACCGTGTTCTTTCAAAATCTTACAAAGTTGGTCCACCATGATGTGGGAATCCTCTAATATATCGAAAAATACCTTGACATTGAAGAAAGAAAGAAAAAGATTCTAATCATGAAGCACTAAGAGTGGTACTCGCTGAACTAGATAGTAGCAAATGATGTTTAAACAAGTCTTAGAAATCTAATGAAGTGCTCTCAACAAAAATAGAGAGCATTAACGGTTAACCTCCAAAGGCAGAAAACTTGGATAGCATTTATACTGCTGTTAGCAAGACAAACCTACCATGTTGGTCTCCACTGAGGATTTATCCACTCGTAATCCACTGATTCGATTCAATCCATCTGTAGAAAATTAGAGTTCAGACGGGCGTAAACCAGAAAAAGTGCAGATAAACTTAAAACAAAGGAAATTTGAAGGAAATATAACCTGCAAAAATCTTAGCTTTCTTGTGATCACCCTCAAGCTTTCCTACATTTTCCTGCAATGCGACATAAGCTGGAGCACATATAAATCCAACTTGTCGCATCCCACCGCCTAAGGTTTTCCTCAAAATTTTAGCCTAAAACAGTTGCACATGAATTAGTCTGAAATTCTCTGACAGAGAAGAGAATTCTGTTATTAATCGGAATGCTTTACTATACCTTGGCGATAAAATTCTTTGAACCAACAATAACAGATCCAATAGGAGCACCCAGACCTTTGGAAAGACATATCTGGATTGCACATTCAAACAACATGTGATAAAGGAAGAGGATCTAACTTTAATAACAAAAGACGGATCAAAATGGGAAAAAAGCTTACGAAATAACACTCCTACAAGTTTATGAGTTTTAGTGCTGGAACTATGCAGGAGTCGTCAATTATACAATAACTTGCAAAATGAAAAGGAGAAATATTTTGATAACCTTCACATACCGAAACAGAATCAGCAGCTTGTACAAGCCTGTGAACCGGAACTCCGAGAGCCTGATAGACAAAATATACTAAGAATTACGAATAAAGTAGTAAACAAATACCAGTGTAAGTTGGTGATAACAGCCAGCCAAATTAATGGCAGACACAAACTCAAAATTTGAAATCAGATTCTCGAACAAAGATACTACACAAGTAACAAAATCTTTTCAGTAATAAGGTTCTGAACCTTAAAAGAAGCTTAAAAATGTACATGTCCATCAAACAATAATGTTGATCTAACATGCAGGTTAAAATATAATAAGCATTCAGTTGGGGTATGAAGAAAGCCCTCGCAGAGCGAGCGAGCTCTTTTTACTTACAGTTGATGCGTTAAAGATGCGTGCCCCATCAATGTGGAGCTTCACCCCATGCTTCTTAGCTAGCTCTCCTACTTTGTCTGTGTATTCAGCAGTGATGCATCTACCACCAACACTGCAATTATAATTAAGGTGACAACTAGCTATCAGTGGAGGAATACTTGAGCATAGGTCTATATGCTACTAGCAATCACAAAATTGGGATAAATTTACGTGAGTACAAAAGGCATAGTGGCCAAATCCCAATAACCAAATGAAGTTTCAAAGCCTTAGAATTATGCCATCCTCAATCAATTCCACAGCTTTAATCCTTTATAATACCTTTAATTACCAACCATGTACTAGATATGAAAACTGTTGAAGTCCCTCATCATCTAAGATAAAGAAACTGTCAAATATACTAATTAAACAGCTCTGGGTTACCTCCTTGGTGATGGGGATGATTCATTTTGGATAACAGAAAAATCCACCAGATTTCATCAGAGCCGACCACTAAAATGGCGCCACTCTCAGACGGGTATAACCAAATCCGAGAATTCATTTCATATGAGATATCCGATAGTCTACCCTATGGCGAGTCTCAATATGAGGTGCATATCAGTCTACATACATCACATATGGGTTGGCTTATCTAAAACTTTCATGCCCACACTCACTGACTCTGTCTATTTTCTCAAGGACCCGTTCGTGTCATAAATTCATTGAATACCCTCACAATCGAAACAATGAACCTACACTGTGCAGTGCATAACTGTGCAAAAGAAGACAACACTTGTTTACTTAAAATTCTATAGCACAAACATTAAAGAAATATATAATCGACGATATGGAAACTACCACTCAAAAAGTTCCCTCTAAAAGATTAGAGAAAGAAGATATACGCAATATGGAAGACAAATAGTCAACAATGAAAAGAATTGCTGCTCACAAACATAGCTTTCAAGGTGAGACTGAGATGAATGTATGTCTACTTCAATAAAAATCAAAGTACTCACATAGTGAAGAATAAGCAAACCAACAAATAAACTATCAGATAGTATGATCTAATTCATTCGAATTTAAAATCTAAAAACCTTAACTAGAAAGCGATAAATGGATCTTACTTTGCATGAGTGTTCTCCAAGCAGATAAGCCTAGTGGAAGGATAGTAAAGGTCTCCTTGAGGATCTCTAATAGCAGCTTCAATCAAATCGATATCCATGGTTCCATCACTATTATTCTTCACAGTTCTTGAATGAACATTTCCAATAGTTGAAATCCCACCATTCTCATAAATATTAATATGACAATTATCACCTAGAATTACTTCACTTCCTCTTACTTCGCAATGAACAAGCACACTAATTAAATTAGCCATTGTTCCTGATGGAACAAATAAAGCTGCTTCTTTGCCACTAATTTTTGCCATTTCTGCTTCGAAACGAGAAGCAGTAGGATCATACCCTAGCACATCGTCATCTACATCTGCATTAGCTGCAGCTGCTATCATTGCTTCAGTTGGTTTTGTAACTGTATCAGATCGCAAGTCTATGATCTTTTTAACCATTTTCTTAAGCTGAAAATCGGAAGAAAGAAAAAAAAAAAAAAAACTAAGAACCAAAACGAAACAATCACTCTAATTCTTTCAAACTCAACTGAATTTTTGGGTAACAAAAATAAGCTAGAAGAAAAAAATCTCTGTTTCTTGAAGCTCGTCGCTAGATCAGAAATTAAGTATGAAATCAAAAGAACCAAAAGATTAATTCAAAAGAACAGACCGAAAATTCAGCCTTTAAACTAGGCTATATCTTTGTACATGCAAAAACTCTCTCTACCTAACGCTACTGTCAGTTTGTCATAGACACACTCAAATAGTACCAAAACAAACAAACAAAATTTCACAAGTGTCGAAACTATTTAGGATCAAACAAAAATCACATACCCAGACCCAGTGGATGAAAACGAAGGAATGAACCCCTAACAAAGAAATGATCGAGCAGACTTGAAAGAAAAACTGATGAAGGTGTGCAAATCAGAACAAGAAATTTATACTCGCCTAATTGAATGTGGGTTCACGTGTGCAGTTAACAAAAGCAAAAGAAAGATAACGATATGACGATGAATTGATTCAGCAACTTTTATTCCATACTCATCCGTTTCATTTTCCATTTTTCAGCCATTAGAGGAAATTAGGCCCGCAAATTAGGCATTTCTCTGCAGTTATTATTGGTTTGATCTTTATAGCTTGTGATAAAGATTTGGAATCGAAGAAGAGAAGTTTGTTTTGATTTCCATCATCTTTGGAATTCTCTCTCTTTGTTTTGTTCCACGTGCTAAGACGCGCACCTGTCTACGTAGAGGTCCTTTCTCCAGAGACGACACATAATTTTGGTATTGATTCGTTCGTTTTCCATGGACAACACGGATCCGGTTTTGTGCGCACTCGATAAAAAGTGTTCACTGACATTCTCATATTATCCTCTCTTTTTTACGAATGGAAAATTTTATCGAACGAAGGTGATTACAAAGTTATATCTTCCTGAAGACATAAAGCTAACCGGGAGGGAATACTAGATAACCATTCTTCCCCATTATAGAGTGCAAATCCATGACTCAAAAGAAACTAATAAATTTAAACAATCTGAAATAATACTTTTGGTAGTCCATTTTATTGAGCTGAAACTTCCTTATGCCCTGTCTCTTTGCCCATATTGTTGTTTCAAGAAGAGCTTTATCCTCTGCAAGTTCCCGGTCTAAGCGCTTTTGTGTGACATCATCTACTTCCATCACTGTTACCTACAAAATTCCTCATTATTAGTCCCACTCCAACATCCTTGGTAAGTTCTTTGAATGAAGTGTCAAAGTTTATTTTTATAACAGTAGGTTTTGGACAGGTCCAATGACTATTAATGGGAGTAACAGATGCAATATTACTCTTTCTGGCACCTAGTTTTTTTTTTTTTTTTGAAAGAAAAACCAACTGAAATTTTCATTAAGCTCAGAGAGAAACAAGTTTAAACATTACAGAACTCTTTTTCAACTTCTAACCTAGACATGACTGACACAGGGAGATCTGAACTCCATTTCCTAGCACAATTATTCATCCTAGCATACTTAGCGAGTAAGTCTGCTACTTGGTTACATTTCCTACTTTTAAAACAAACTTGAACATTTCCTAAACATTGGACTAAATGCTGACACTCCCTAATAAGATTGTTGTCTTCCCACTTGGTGCTTATGATGTTGCCATTGATACTTTCCATAACTTCTTTGTTGTCTCCTTCCACAATGACATTTTGAAGCTGTAATTGGATGATCCATTGAAGAGCTTTTAAAACTGCCAATGCTTCAGCTTGAGCAACATCTCTGGCTCTTTCTACCAGTGTTCAGGCCTCCACCATCCTCCCTGTAAAATCTCTGACAATTAGAGCAATACCAGCATAAAAATTATTGTGTAAGATAGAGGCATCAATATTAATTTTTAGTTTGCCCCTTGGGGGAGGGGACCAATGCCTATTAACATGAGCATTTGTTCCATTTCTGCCTATGTTGTCAATTGCAGGCTGATCCAGGTCATTATTGCATCTTATTGTGATTTTATTTTCAGTGCAGAAAGACATAATTCTAGTTTTCAGGACAATGCTGGTGCTGCTTGAGTTGTTGAAGATAAGCTCACATCTTGATTTCCAAATAAACCACATAGTAATTACTATGAGATGTATTGTGGGTTTCTTGTTGAAGGAGATGTTGTTTGAAGTATTGCACCAATTTCTTATCCATTGTCTGACATCTGTGATATCCCTTATCTCTTGATAAATCTCTGAAGAGACAGCATTCCATACACTTCTAGCAAAGTTGCACTGGATTAGAAGATGTGTAATAGATTCAAACTCATTATTGCATCTTTGGCACAGAGAGTCCATATGTTGATTATATCTTGCACATTTCTCATTGACGAGGATATCATGAGCAACTTTCCACAGGAAAAGTTGGCATTTATAAGGAATTTGCAGGTGCCATAAAGTGAGCCAAAATTTGGATTCTTCTTCTTTGCTTGCTAGAGTAGGATTTTTCTGGCATAAAATAGCTTTGTAAGTGGAGTTCACAGTGAATTGACCATTTCTTGTTAGAGACCAGAGAATTTTATCTTCATGTGGAGTTGAAGGCTTGATGTTAAGAATCTTCTCTATCTGATCTTGAGTGAAGTACTTTTGGAGCTTGTTTAAGTCCCAACCTTTTGTATGTTCATCAAATAATTCTGCCACTTTCAAATAATAAGGATATTCTTCATACTGAGAGAAATTATGTTGTATTTGCTCTGCAGTATACCCTTCAATCCAATTGTCTCTAAAAGCATAAACAGTCTTCCCATTGCCAATTTGCCATATATGGAATTTTTTGACCCAGTTAACCCCATTGTTGATACTTTTCCAAATTTCATTGCCTTTGTTAGAAACCTCTTCTTGAAGAATGTTCTGATGTTTCTTCGTTTAGCCTTCAGAAGCTCTGACCATTTTTTGTCTTGCTCTTGAACTAATCTCCATGCCAGTTTGGTGATCATTGCCTCATTGAAAGCTCTTAAATTTTTGAAACTCAATCCTCCCCATCTTTTTGGGATATTAATACTTTCCCAAGATTTGAAGTAGCCTTTACTCCCTTGTTTCTTGTTCCACCAGTATCTTCTTTGGATGGATTCAATATTATTTATGCTTTGTTGAGGAAGTAAGAAGCAGCTCATCTGATGTAAAGCCATAGAGTTAGTGACTGCTTGAATCTGTGTACTCCTTCCAGCTTGATTGGTAATTCCAGCTTGCCATAACAACATTCTTTTTTGCATTTTGTCTTGGATATGACTGAAGCATCTGGTTTTCTTTCTGCTTA
This sequence comes from Papaver armeniacum, assembly GCA_023531295.1. Lineage (NCBI taxonomy): Eukaryota > Viridiplantae > Streptophyta > Magnoliopsida > Ranunculales > Papaveraceae > Papaver > Papaver armeniacum. The sequence goes on along the minus strand of JAJJWW010016864.1, from coordinate 7,139 downwards.
TGAAGAGATTGATTCCCAGATATTTCTCCTCTAAAGGCATCACTTTCATACTTAGAATTCCACTAATTTGGCTTCTTTTTTGATCACTTAAGTGTTTGTTGAAATGTATGCTTGACTTGTTAATGTTCACCATTTGACCAGAAATCTTGCAGAAATTGTTGATAATGGACTTTAAGTTATTGATGGAGTTTATCTCAGCTGAGGAAAATAAGATGCAGTCATCTGCAAAAAATAGATGTGAGATTGGGGGGACCTTGACTGCAGGGAAGATTGGAATCCAGCTTTTGTTGTTGACTGAAGCATTTATCATTCTACTAAATCCCTCCATGCAGATGATGAATAAATAAGGAGAAAGGCTATCTCCTTGTCTTATCCCCCTGGTTGGATGGATTGATTCTATTGGAGAACCATTTAGAAGGATGGAAATGGTAGTTGTAGAGATACATTGGTTTACCAGCTTGCACCATTGCTCAGAGAATCCCAAATTCTTCATGATGTTGATGATGAAATTCCACTCCATTCTGTCAAAAGCTTTTGACATATCCAACTTTATTGCCACAGCTCCTTTGGATGCTTTAGTAGTCTTCATGTAATGTATAACTTCATGAGCAATAACAGTGTTGTCAACAATGTTTCTTCCTGGAACATAAGCTGCTTGCCAAGGGGATATTAGCTTGTGTAGAAGGGGTTTCAATCTGTTTGTTAAAATTTTTGAAATGATTTTGTAAGAGATGTTACACAAGCTAATTGGTCTGAAATCTGCAGGGGTTTGGATGCAATTGTTTTTTGGGATCAAGGTCTGAAAAGTGTGGTTGAGCTCTTTGAGGAGAGTACCCTTTTTGAAGAATTCTTGAACCATATTAACAACATCAGCTCCTATAATCTCCTAGTTCTGTTGATAAAATCCAGTTTGGAAGCCATCTGGACCAGGTGCTGCCCATGCATTTATTTGTTGAACATTCTTCTTTATTTCCAGTGGTGTTGGGATGGCCACCAAATCTATATTTTCTGCCTCTGTGATGCAAGGGTTGATGAGATTCATAATTTCCTCATTTTCCTCTGGATTACTTGAAGTAGCAATTTCTTGGAAGTGAGCTTTCAGAATGTCAGCTATCTCCTATCTAGTTTCTTTCCATTCTCCTTGTTGATTTTTTAGGGAATGTATTTGATTGTATCTTCTTCTGTAGTTGGCCTATGAATGGAAAGCCTTGGAATTTCTGTCCTGATATTTGATAGCTCTTTCTCTGGATTGTTGATAAGCAATTCTATTTTTTGTATCATACAACTCCTTTAGTTGATGTTGAAGTCTGTTATGTTCATTGATATCTATTTTCTGCTGATTGATACATTGCTGAATGACATTTTGGACTTCTTTAATTTTTATGTCCATGTTACCATATTCCTTAATTCTCCATTCTTTCAACCCCTTTTTTGTAGCTCTGAGTTTATTGGTGAATTTGAAGGCCTCAGTTCCTTGAGTATTGTTTTGCCACTGTTTCTTTATCTCTTCTTTGCAAGAATGTTTCATAAGCCAGTGTTCATAGAATCTGTATGGTTTTGGGAGGCTTTCATGTTGAGGGTTTGTGGTTAAGATAATTGGTGCATGGTCTGAACCAGATGGGATGAGGTTTTTGAGAATGGAATTGGGAAATAAGGTCATCCATGAAGAAAGACACAAAGCCCTGTCAAGTCTTGTTCTGACTTGATTGAGTTGAGTTCTATGGTTGGACCAAGTGAAAGGGCATCCTGTGTAGGGAATATCCATGAGACCTAAGGAAGCAACTGTATTGAAAATTGTGGGGTTTGATTGGGTGGGATACATGGAGTAGCTCTGTCTTTCATAACTATAAAGAGTAGAATTAAAATCACCCATAATGACCCAAGGCATGCTCATATTCCTTCCCATCTCCTGAATAAAATTCCATTGCACCTGTCTATCATTATCATAAGAAGAACTATACAAGCATGTTAAGAACCATTCTTTGTTAGTGTCACCATTCTTTATTATCAAATTTATCATATAATTAGAGGAATAAATGAATTCAAGTTCAACCCCATCTTTCCATAGAAGAGCTAGTACACCTACTCTTACCCTATCCTCATTGCACCAAATATTTGGATAATGCATTTGTTTCAGCAAATAAGTGGCTTTGGCAACACTAGATTTGGTTTCAGAGAGAAAAATGACTTCAGGGCTGTAGTTGAAAATGCAGTTTTTAAGATGATCTCTAGTGAGTTTATTACCTAATCCCTGAACATTCCAAGCTAGTATTTTCATATTGATTATTTTCTTAGTATACCAGAACTGAAATTTGTAGGAAGGTAAAATGAAATAATTATGATAAAAGTAATTAGGAGTTACCATTGGATTTCCTTGTCCTGCATCAGAACCTTGATTGTTGATAATGTATTTGTACCAGTCTCCAATGCCTTGCTCATTCTCTTGCTGATTGTTCTCCCATTGTGGTTGGCTTTGTTCTCCTCCCTCAGTATCCTCCTCCATTTGATTTGAGCTAACTCTAGAACTGTATCTCTCTCTAGTTCTTTTGAACCTTCTAATGTTTTCACTCCTACTGCTTTGACCTCTTTCATAGTTGATGTTGCCACTGGATATCTCCTCTTCTTGAAAATACTCAGTATAAACTGAGTTACAGTACTGCCCATCCTCTGGTCTGACAAAGAGCATCATGTTAGACTTCCTGTTCTTGTTTCTTTTCTTTTGAGAAATTCTTGTTGGGGAATCATCAATGTTCCAATATTCATTGCTTGTCATGTTGAAAAGAATATTGTCAAGAAACCTGAAGAGCTGCTGAGAGAGATCTCTAACATCTTTGGCCTTGTTTTTGCAGTCATCTGCATCATGATCAATGATGAAGCAAGCAGGACAAAGTTGATGTGGTTGTTTCTGGTAATAAAAAGGAATTCATTGTGTGCAGTTAGCAGCATTCTGAGAAAGAACACCTCTTATAAGAGATTTAGAAATGTCAATTTCAATAAGAGCTGCAACATCATTTGAGTCTTCAGGTTTAGCATCTTCAGGATCCATTTCCTTAACTTCTCCCAGAATAGTCTCCATTTCTTTAACAACATAGACATTGAGAAATTCTTCTGGCAAGTCTTTGAAGGTGACCCAAAATTGTTGTTTATTAAATTGCAAATCTCTGTAGTTTTGGGTAGGATTCCAAGGCTTGAGAATCCATAAGAAACCATCCAAGCACCATGGGGCTTCAGATAACACCCATCTCCAGTCTTCTTTCGAATCAAAAGTGACAGTAAACAGATTTTTACTCTTCTTTCTTAATTCAAAGTTGCCAACTTTGTTACCCCAAATCAATCTTGCTTGTTTTTCAGCAAATCCTCTGCCGATATTGTTGGGAGTGATAACTTTTCCAATCACACTACTGCCCTTCCTTTGGAGACAAATACTTGGATTGATTTGAACAAAATTGATAACTTGTCTGATATCATTAGAGGACTCAATTGAAGCTGAGTCAAAACGATCAGTAAGATTGTTGATATCTTCAGACGCCATTGCAACGATTGAAAAGTATTGATTTTGAATATGTTGAGAGATGATGATACAGTTAGCTAACAGAATTGCTAAATTTAAAGAGAGATTTGGAGGTCTTATCTTTCTACGTGTTTGATTCCTTTTGAAACGTGTTCGTAATGTCATAGCGGCAATGACAAGTAACAAGCAGCAAGAGAAATTCATTGTAAACTTGTTCAGTCTTGCATTGAATCGAGAGGACGGAAAATTCGAAGTTGCCATTGAATCGAGAAAACTCTCTTTAACTGGGACAAACGTTTGATACATCAACACCAAGGCATTAAACAAGATAAGTAAATCCAAGCGGTATTAGAACCTGTAATCCATAAAGCAGAGAAAGTGGGAATCAGAGAGACTGAGAAAAAAGTTAAAGAATAACGGAACACAAAACGAAGTAATCAGTGTTAAATTGAGCAAAATAAAAAAATCTGGTTACATAACCCTTTTAGACATTAACATGGGATGGATTAAAGCTTGTAACGGTAATTAGAGTTTTGAATTTGGACATGCAGGGTTAGTTGAAGCGCATTAATGGCGAAGAATTTTTCTGAGTTGATCGCCGAGTTGCAGAGCTTGACTCGGTCAGTTTTTGAACTCCTGTTGCCACTTAGTTTGCTCCAATTTGAGAACTCATTTTTTATTATCATCACTACATGTGAGACAGATAGTTTAACATCTTCAAAGACTTTCTTTCATTTACTTTTCCAGATATTCCAAAGGACAAATCCATACCAATTTAGCATAGCAATACTTATATTGTTTGAGTTACTTACCTGGATGTTAGAGCACTGCTCGGTCGAACTCACAAGTATTGTTGTATCAAGATTGTTGTCAAATTTAATTTTCAAAACTATATCTTGATTTCTAGTCTACAATTAGTTAAGTCTCGGTCTAGGATATATAGTGGAGTTGAGAAATGAGCCAGTCATCATTTGCGTTCTACCGTTTAAAGGCGATGATCAACCGAAGATTTTAAGAACTTCATCAACAAAAGGTAAATGAAGACCGAACCACCTATTTCCCAAGTTATATTCACTTTTCTATCTTGAGACGATTGTCGCATAACTAATTAGACTAGCATGTATAAACAAGAATTTCGAGTCGAGAACTAATTATTTAGTTTACGAGTTTCTCGAAATATAATGACTAGGCTTAATGAACATTTGTTCATACTTGATCAAATTCGGTGGAGAACAATTTATTGTTCAGAACCAAATCATGATTCAAGTTCATCATTCGGAAATAGCCTGGAATAGTGATAAGTGTCATTGTTGTTACTCAGGAATGTTTCGAATTGATTTAGAGAAATATAGAACTACTATATTCGGAATACAAAACAATTTATCAGTCTTACAAACTGAGAAAACTGTTATATGTCTGAGACCGTATTACATGTATTCCTACACGTAGCAGAGTAGCTATATATCGAATTTCAGATTTGTGTGATATGCATATTCGTATGTATATCTGATAGGTGTCTAAAACACCTAATTTACTATCTAGTAGTTACGCTTTCTTTGCTATTTTTCTTGTGAATTATGTACTTTACGCGTGTTTTCGAGTTATTAGGTACTCTAGAGTCGCACGGACGAAAAGATGGAGAAATCACCCATTTGAAGCGTAAAGGGCTAGAAGGTCAATTCATAGGCGAGTGATTCTTGGAGCCAGCGAAAGTTATGCGCAGCAAGGAAGTGAATAGGCAGTCGGTTCCGCAAAACTGACAAGCTAAGTATCACTGTGGTGGCCCCTATCGTAAGTGGGGTGCCTGTAGCAATTCCCGTCATTACCAGCCCTAAAAACAAGAGAGGTGTTTTCTCTTTTATTATCAGTTTCATCTGAAATGAATTTGAGAGAAAAAAAAAAAAGAAAAGAAAGAGGCACAGCAGCCATGGAGGGGATCCAGATCGAGAGTCTCTTCATTCATTTTATTCCCCTGAACCAGAAATCAGAGAATCGATGAAGGAATTGGTGGGGGTTTTAAGTTCGATTCATCTGCTGGTACAAGCTTACACAGGTGATGATTAAAGATTTCAGTTAGGGTTTGTTTTTGAATACGTTTAGATGGCAGAAATTGTGAAGATTAAGGGTTTGTGTTGATCTCTTTAAGAACTGAAATTGTGAGAAATCAGAGAAGGAAAATCGATTGTAGTGATGAAGATTCAGATGGGTATTAAGTTAAATGGTGTTTGCTCAATTATTTGTGATGATGGAATTAGGGTTCTGGTGATTGCAATCAGTTGATAACAGAGAAATGAAGACTGGGTGATTGATTTGGTGATTGTATTGGCTATGTAACATATGCAAAGTAATTGAACTGGAGCTGATATGAATTGGTGTAGCTGTGGCTGAGACAAGAGGCATTGAAATTGGTGGAGTTGGATAGGTGTGGTGCTGTAATGTGGGTTGGATCTGGGATATCAGTGGAGATGTGACTAATGGTGGTTGTGTCACAGGTTGTTGCAGGAGGTGCTAATGCTTGTTTCCATGGACTGATGGTGGTTACAGTCAGGATTTGGTGGTGACTGAATGGTGACTGAATGGTGACTGAATGGTGGAGATGGTTCAAGTGGCTATGGCTCAGATTGTTTGCAATTGTATCGAGCAGGACAATAATGCAGAGAGCCTGAGATGAAATGAGCAAATGTAGAACAACAATTGCAAGAAATGGAGCTGACAGGTCAAGGCTTTGCCTTTGGTCTGGTGATTGTGCTAGGAGCATGATCAGCTGTAGCTGCAACAGTGGCAGCTGATGCACTGAGCAGGGAAGAATGGAGCTGGTATTAAAGTTATTTCCAAGGTGATGGAGCTCGAGTTTGTTTTGGTACTGTGTTGGTGTTGGAGCAAGATAGCTGAAGGCAGTGGAACTATAGCTGAATTGGTGATGTTGCAACTGCAAGAGATGCCATGGGTTGCAGGGATTCAGTGGAGACCAAGTGCAGATACTGATGCAATTACGGAGCAGAAACTGCAGGGGAGCTTAGGTCTGTGAAGAGAATTTCAGCTCTGAGGCAGGAAGTAGATGAATGCTAGGTGGTAATTGAAGTTACAAGGAGCTATGGGAAGACACATGATGAGATGATTTAGAGCTGAAGCTGTAGTTCTGATGGTTGTTTTGGCTGTTGCAGTCAGTTTGAATGAAGTGCAGAAGCTACAGGCAGAGCTGAGAATGGAGGAACTGAGGTCTAGAGCAAGGGAGATGTTGAGGTTACAATGGATCTACAAAGAATGTATTGGTGGAGTTTGAGGCCATGATCGGAACTGGAATTACAAGATATGGCAGCGAAGTGATGTCAACTGAGTTCAGGGAAAGAATTTAAGCTCTATAGCTGAGGTTGGAGCTGTTATGGTTAGAATTTGTAGTGGAGATGGCTGTTGAGTTTTTGCTTGGGTTGAAGCAGGGACTGTGTTGGTGGTGACTCAATGAATGAACAGGGTATGCTTATGGTGGCCTGAGGCGAAATTGCATAGATGTTGGCCTGAGTTAGAATGATGTTGGTAAGAAGCTGCAGAAATGGATGTCATAAGGGTTTGGTAGATGAGATTGCAGGTGTGTGTGTGTGCTGGAATGTAGAGCTGGCAAGGATATGGG